>OZ010580.1:59811231-60066231 GCA_963932145.1 Acanthosepion lycidas
ATTTTTTTGCCTCATACCGTAGGTTTTCATAAAAAACAACCCTCCCCACCCAAAAAAAAAAACAAATCTAGAACAGTATTAATTACATGTGACCCATTAATATTCCTTCATCCATTTTTAAGATGATGAACATTAATGGATTAATGTCTGAATAAACCAATTTCAAAAGATGTATCAAAATCCCAGATTTTTTGAACCAATGTCATCATTAAAAGGAAATCATTCTTTCTTAGTATATTAATATGGGTGGGTCAGTACATCTGCTTAGGGTAAGTAATATCTATGAAATATAAAAAGACTAAAACAAAGAGAAAGCTAGAAAAAAAATGGAGGAAAAAAGGTGGAGGCAAAAGAGAAAGTAATTGTTTTGAGTTTTATTACTTCTTTGGTCATTTAAAATGGGTGAAACTTTGTTACATTGTTTTTATTCTAATGCATGATGCACACCTTATGTAGGAAGGCAAGTAAATACTATTACATTAATATACAGCTGATTTCAGAAATTAAAAAAAAAAATACTTACCGATTTATCTTTAAGGTTGCAGTAATCATCTCGGATTTGGAAGTACAAGCCAAGTAAATCAAGCAACTGTTTGAAATCACTTTAATAGATAAAATTAAAAGCATGAATTTAAAAGAAAAAAAAAAAATTTTTTACAAGTCTTAATTTACTTTGTATTGTTAAAAATGTAGAAAGTATGGTGGGAACCATGAGAACAATACACTGCTTTAAGTTAATCCTAATGATAGTTCAGTAAGCTAAAGCAGTCGTTCCTAAATGGTTCAGTGAAAGGGGATAGCAGGTGAGGCAGAATGATTGAAAAACAAAGATTTAGAAACATTTTCAAAAAATTCATATGCCAAAAATCAATATGATTTCAAAATTGAAAATGTTATTATGGATTACTTTAAATTGCATGCATGAGTCCCAGTATAAATAGTTATAAATAATTATTGACTGATTTTATCATTGTGATATTTTTGCATTATATCAAGTTTAATACTTGAATATAGTAAATAGAGTCTGCAAATTGTAGGAGAGAGTTATCAATGATAATGTTATGTCTTTGAATCCGCGGTTACCTCCCTTTAACCATCTGTTTTGTTTTTTTTTTAATTTTTAAATGTACTTTCTTATCACATAAAATTTGGTGAGATGCAAGCAAATTTTAATTCCAAAAATGCAGAAAAAAGTTTAGGAACAACTGCTCTAAAATGATATCTAATTTTAGTAGAATTTTATGAAGGTCTTTGATGAGAACCAATAGTAAATAGTCACAAAAATATTTTTGTTTTGTTTACATTTATGTTGCAATGGTAATGTGATTCTAAAATAAGAGCATAAAATTTCCATTTGCACAAAAAAAAAAAAAAAAATTGCTGAATGAAATTTTGTTTCCATATCTTTGCATATATGAATGTTCAATGAAAATCACAACACACTGCTTTCAAAACAAATCTGGTAAAAGATCATTAAATTTTGAGGACATCATTTGAAGAATAAAGGCAAAATTCTTATTTTCAGTTTTCTGAAGAAAAAGGTGGAATAGAGATCAAAGAATATATCACTGAAATAACTGTAACAAAATTATTTCTAAACGATTGCTTAGTAGAGAAACAATAGAAGAATCGGTCTTACTTAGTATTTGTGCTGAAGATTTGCATCAATCTTACTGCCAAACCAAACAGGCCACCAGTTTCTACAGGAAAGAAATAATTATGAAGACATGTTTATTAAGCAAGATAATTTTAAAGGATTTAAAATGAATACCTAATGTACTTAATATTTGACTAAAATAAGAAGGCATGCTTCTGTTATATGCTTCTATGTGAATAAAGTATTAAAGATCAACTGCATTTATCTCCCTTTATATGAGATTTTCTGAGCGAAGTACAAACAGAACAATTTAAAATGGTAAAATTTCTTTCTATAATTTAAAGAGTTATTCAACCGATTGATCTCATTCTTTTTCTTGCTTTCCTTGATATTGCAACACTACAGTCACCCCTTTCAATAACCTTTAGGGAAACAATCTTTTTTTTTTTTTTGATAAAACACATCAGAAAATAAATTGGTCATAGCAACCATTACAATGAATATCATTAACATATGAATTTGGCTTGCACTACACACAAAAAAAGAAAAAAGCTACTTCCATGATGATTGTATATCTGAAGAGTTTTGTAGTATCAACTGGCTGAAATGTTGCAGTAACAAAATAAAATTAATCAGATCAGTTGTCCTAAGAATGCTTTGAATGAGTGGAAGATTAATTCAAGGATGTAGTCTTACTTCGAATAACCATGGCTTTGTATTCTTCCTCAGTTGGACAGTGAACTGCATCTCTCCAATAAATATCCATTCCTTGTCCACGATGAACTTCCAGCATTTGTTCTAGTTTAGAATAACAGAAAATGACAGACAGAAGCACAACACTTTACAAAAGCTTCACATAAAACACGGCTGAACTAACAAAAGATGACTTGGTAAAAATTAGACATTTCCATAGATGTAGCAAAAAGATTTTCATAAATATTTTTCACCATTGTTATTTTGTTGTCTTAAAGAATATGAAATTGCTTAAACTGGATATTTTATTCTTTCAAAAAACAACATTTTAATATAAAATAGCATGATTTTTAAATAATTTTTCTTGGAAAAGTTGCAATGGACATGATAGAAAATATAGAAGTTTATTAGCATCAAATATTTTAAATTCTATGATTTAATACAAGAAAAATAATGTGTTTTTTGTGCATGTGTGTGCACACACACACATATATATATATATATATATATATATATATATAGAGAGAGAGAGAGAGAGATATACCCACACAAACAATAAAGTAGTGGTTTTAAAATCATATGCATTAAAAAGTGGAAAAAAAGAAAGAAAAAAAACAAACCTATAGAGCTGTTTAATATCTTAATATATATATATATATATATATATATAAAACAGAATAATTTTCAGTAAGTGAATAACAAAATGAAAAAAATCCTATGACATTTTATTCTAAAAGGAAACTTTAGATTAAAAATGGTTTTGATAGAATTTATATATATTTGTGTGTGTGCATGTGTGTGGGACATGTTGAACATTTGTAGTATTTCTCTCTAATTTCCTCACTTTACATCTAAGACTGATTCTATTAATAAAATTTTAGTCTGAAGAAGGTCCTTCTTCTCAGAATGATAAATCTCAAATACATTTTGGGATCTAGTTTTCATTTAAGCACATACACCCATATATTAAGTGCATTTGGGCAAGTTTCCATTGAGACAAGTTTAGTTAAAAAAAGTCAACAAAAATTCTTTGTTTAAAGAAATTTCATTGGTGTTGGAGCAAACACACACACAGATTATAAATATTATTTTATTTACATATGCAGAATTATATATATATTCAAAATTATAACATATGCATGTTATAACATCAATACAAAAATTGCAATTTTGCTTCAACACTACTGGTGTCTTATAAAGTGATGGTATTGATTGCAAAATAAAAGATTTTAAGAGTTCAAAACCCAACCAAACCCCCTCAGTAGGGGAAACGTGTTTGTTTGTGTGTGTGTATATATATATATATATATATATATATACACACACACACAATTGATGTGTTTTTCTTTCTCCCTCATATATAATATAGTGCACAGTGAGTGCTGGTAGTAATAAGACAGTATTCAATGTAAAATAATGCAGCTAAAATCCATACTAATAATATAATATACATTTTATTTCTCATTGTTTGATACAACTGAGTGTGTGGTAATCATCAGGCAGAGATTGAAAATTGACCATTGTAATATTTAAATATTAATAACCTACTGTTAAGATAGAATAATTCATTCACTTAGAAAAAAAATGCAAATATACATATCTATGCACATATATACTCTCCAATATATCCCAGAAATATAATTTAAATACATTTTATACACATCTTATACATATTTTTGAAATACACATTATGGAATATATTATTACCACTACTACATAAAAAAAGGTTATTTTTAGTGGATACCAGTGTCTGAGTAGATTTCCTGTTTTTTAAACAGTGTCTATTACATGTACTGGTCTGCACATTTGAGAAAACTTAAGATTTCTTTTTCTTTTAAATACCTTCTTGCTCATCCCAGGAACTTTTTCAGCAAACCTTCAAACTATTTTTTTTATCTATATATAGAATGTATATATTTAATTACCTATGAAGTAGATATAAATATGCATTTTTCTGTTACCTGTAAAGATGTTTGTGGCTTCCGGATGTCCCAGTGTGAGAACTTTCTGAAGTCCCATGAAATAAACGTAGTTGGCAGAGTTGAGTGTGATTGGGATGCCATAAATACTATGTGCTACTGGAAAGAGACAAGACTTTCTGATTAAAGCAAATTAAAATTTGCAAATAAACTTTTTATAAAAAAATTATCTCCAAATATCTTGTCCTGTCTAGAGTGAAAATGAGAGATTTTAAATGAGTCAAACAGAATTTAAGATGTCTGTAAAACTGCCATACATTGAAGCTTGAATTACAAAATGAAAAAGAAAATTTCAAAATTATTTAGATTAAAGAATCTACATTGACATAAAACCTGATCCAAGACTTTATGTACACCATAAGTTAAACTGAGAAAAATATTGTATGTTTTCGAATACTCTTTCCAATGTTTTTTTTTTCAGATTATAAATTTCATTCCCTTTTGTTAATCAACAGTTCAAAACATACTTTGTAATTAGGTCCTCCATGATTGGAGCGAATGAGAAAAGTCTGCATATACAATATCCCATGCATATGTGCAAAAATTATATATATATATATATATATATATATATAAATAAAAGAGAAACCAGATGAGCTTGAGATTTAGATCAAATGATAAAGTAGGAAAATTTGATACAGGAAACCATATCTAAGCTCCCAGGAATGTTTCCATTATTATTATGTTTTACTGATCGAAGAATAAATATTAAGTTTTAATAAAAACAGTGTTATACAATTTCTAAAAAAAAAAAAATCCTATAGAAACAGTCTAATTTCTTTTTCCACAATACTGATTATAAAAAATAACAGAGATTAGATTTTACCTGGAATTCCTCGCCTTAATTTTGAGTTATCTTCAATGTCGTCAATACTGAAAGAGAATAGAGAAGTTGAGTCGAATGAAGGGGAAGTAACTTAGTATAAAGATTGGATTAATAAGAAAGTATTTAAAGCCAGGAAACAAGAAAGTGCAAATAAAACTTCAAAGTATGCAAATTTATATAAAGACTTACAGTAAACTGGCATTATGCAAAATTTGTGTTACTTCCGCAATGAGTTGGAGTTTATCTTCAGGAATATTTAACCAATGATTGAAAGCCTAAAAAGGAAACGGATTTTCAATAAGTAAAATTATTAGAATTTTACATCACAAAGGTTTTGTTTATAATACTTTTTAGGTTATATACTGTTCCCTCCAAAACTGTTCTTGATATATATATATATATATATATATATATATATATATATATATATATATATATATAAAATCATTAAGTTTTATACATATTAACATATAAATAAATAATATGGCTGACCCTCGTCAAAGCTGACAATAGCTACAACAGCTATTTTACTGTTACTACTGATTGGGAAATAAGATAGTTATGAAAGGATAATTTCACTGACCTACCAAACTAGTATTTATGAATCTATAAAGTTGAAGAGTACAACAAGTATGAAAGACAGGGGCCTACTAAAAAAAAAAAAATGCTTACCAAATTAGACTTACAGACCATTCACTGGTGTATCCTTATGGATGCAATTTAATTTAAAGACTGATTCATAATCAATGAGAAATCAATTTCCATTAGCTGAGCTTATTATTAATTTCCTTTCATAATTTTTTTTGGCTTGAGGTTTTTAAAACTATTTTGAACAAACATTCAAATATTTTTTAGCTTTATAGAGGTTATAGACATTATGGCCAGAAAAAGAAAACACTTGACATTATATATATCTATTGATTCCCCCACCCCTCCATACACACACATACAGCTTATCAACCCTGGCTTATTTAAACTGAAATAAAATAAAAGAAGCTGAAATATAAGGCGAATTCAAAAAATTTTTTAAACTTTTCATGAGAGGCTGTTTTAACCCTCTCTAGGACAATTAAAGCTTCCCCTCATAAAAATTATAATATATCATTACTGCACATCTAATAACTGACCTACTAACTTTTGTTATTCCAGATTGAAGGAGACAGCTGTTGTAACAGATCTTTGAACATGCTCAACTAAACACTGCATTTCATAACCGACTAGTTTGCAGAATGCAGTTCGGATGTGAAGACAATTTAGAAGCTCAGTGTGCAATAAAGTTTTGTGTTGACAGAGTTGGATATCAAAACTGTCCCTCACCCTCCGTACAGTTCAGACTGTTCCCTGGGATTTTTGGTTATTCCCCAAGCTGAAGGAGAACCTCGGCGGCAGTAGTTTTAAAGACTGAGAAGATGAAGGAAGCTGTGACAAAGGTCTTGGACACCTTCATTTTGGAAGACTTCCATGGGGCCTTCACAAAGTAGGCTAGAGCACTACAACAAGTGCATTCAAGTCAGAGCATTCTACTTTGAAGGTGATTAGAGTTTTGTACTGCTTTGAAATTAATAAATGCCTCTCATGAAAAAGTCACAAGACTTTTGGAATATGTCTTGTATTTTGGATTCTAAAAATAATTTTTTTTTCAAGTATTGCATCATTTTTCTTTTTTTTAAGAATAATACTTTTATTATAATAATTTTTAATTTTTTTATTAATAATAATTTTTATTAATTTTTTACATTAAAATTTTATAATATTTTTTATTAATAATTATTAATAATTTGTTTTTAAGATTGATACCTTTCCTAAGGGAATTTGTGCTCAAGTGAATGTAATGAACTTGACTGGTTATTATAAATTTTATAAATTGTATTATTTTATAAATTATAATTCAATTGTTCAATAAACTTTACAGTGACAGTTCATCTTTATTAATTAAGAGTAACGGCGTTTTCTGAAAATGATACTTAAAATGCTATAAAAACGTTTTTAAGAATAAAATGTCTAGTATTGTTAGAAGCAAATAAATACAAACTATCAGAAACGCAATATTCAGATAAACACATACTTACTGCTGTAAGTCGAGTTCTAAATTTTTTGCCAGGAACTCTACAGATATAATGATAAGGTTCCAACAGAATCTGCAAAAAATTAACCAATTTTAAATTTAGTCAAATATTAAGAAAGTTTCTTTTTTTTTAAATTTTCTCTAAGCATTTTGACAAGAAATTTAATATGAAGCAGAAGAAAAGAAAAATAAATGCAGAGTTTAACAATTTGAACCTTAACTGCTATTCATGACTCTAGGCAATATACCAGTTAGCAGAGTTCAAAGGATTAATATAAAGAGTTTTAGTCTTGTCAAACAATTTTAAATATAAAGTATTAAATTAATTCTGATGAATATAATTATGAGAATTATACAGTAATCACTTCAGATTAGTGGTTTAATCTTGATGGTTGAAGTATAGATTATCTCCCCTTATACGTATTCTGCATTTAACTAAGTTCAATATGACACGCTTCATTCTAAGTTGAATAAAACTTCAGTTAAGTTACTCTCTGGACAACTTCAGGGGTATTGTAGTTGGTAAACATCTGGGAATTTCAAATCAAAAGTTTTATTCAAGCCACAATCTCAATCTGATGTTCATACAAGAGGAAATTTCAAATCAGTTTATTTTTCTTTTAATTCAATTCGCCAGAATATATAATTGGGAAAGAACAGACATAAGACTTAAAGTTTCAAAACTCCATTATTTGATTATTCTATATGACAATGGACTTGTGGGTAAGTTGCTTAAGTGTATATAATTGTGAATGTGGTCTTTAGGTTAAGTGATTGGGTAAAACAAATTCTTCCAAATTTTTCTATATTTAAATATGTACATAGCACCCAAATTAGAGTGATACTTAACAATCTAGTCTCATTGGTCATTAATTGATTTTTTTTATAGTTTATCAACCTATTGTCAGTTATTTAAAGCTGAAAACATTATATTTTGGATTCTGAGGTTGTTTTTTTTTTTTTTTTTTTTTTTTTTTATATACAATATTTTGCAGTTTTTCTTTCTAGATGCAAGTACCACTATTTAAGCCATAACTAGAAGGTGAGATGGATTCAGACCATTCCCAAGAGTATTTGCACATAAGTGAATGTAATGAACCCAACTGGAATTAGAACTGAACTCTCGATTCCTTATTTGCAGATGCTACTCATTACACCACCCATCCTTCTTGTTGGCCATAACAAGTGTAGTGAGTGCATTCTCCACTAGGGGCTCAATTATTATGACACTATGCTGATCTTAGTGAATATCTGCTTATAATATTTGTTATAAAGTGACAATTAGTGAATTCAACACTTACTGGGAACCGCATTTATACAGCCTAATGCCTTATTAGTTTAAGAAGTATCTGACATAATGGCCTGCTAACAATTGCACTATGTTATTGCAATGTATTAAAACAGTAAGTGCTCAGTTGTGTATAGCCTTGTGCCAGACTATCTAATTTAGATATCAACCATAGAGCAAAGTAGTCACACAAATCCATCACCTGTGGGAGTGGAGGGGATCAAATAAAATAAAATAATAAAAAAAAAAACAAAAAAGAAATACATTTTCCCATGATGCTAAGAGTAAAGGAACTGGAAATATGATTACCCCCACTTGGTTCAGTCAAATGCGGTTAGGTGGAGCTGATTAACTCTATAAAAAGAGGCAAACATTTCCTGCCTCACTCTCTTTCTGTATGTAAAGATGTAGAAGTACATGGAAAAAGAAAGGAATGTCCCAATGAGGCATATTAAATATCCACATCCATTGATGACTGACTCTCTCCATTTTCCAATGCATGGCATTTGCATGTGGCTTCCAAAACCTTCAACAATAAAATAAGTACAAACTTTTCTTTGGTTGTTCTGACTTTGACCATTAATATGATTCTTATACTTATTCTAACACTTGGACCAAAATGAAAATAGACATACCCAAGAGATATTAAGAACTTTGTTTCCCTGCAGTTTATATAGAAAAAGAAGAGAATAAACAGATTGTGGTAGAAACCCAAGCTTTTGTACCCTTCTTAGTTTATCCAATGTTAACATGCACACACCTAAAATATGCACATACACACAACCTTCTAAATACAACTATCAATATAGTTTAGTGACTGATTTTCTCTGGTTGTTCTATTATCATGACCCTGTGCCAGATTAGGCTATGTGTGCATGTGATGCACAACTAAATAAAAATATAATTTATTGAGTATACCTGGATTGAACATCAGCAAATTAAAATTTAACAATTGGTAATGAGGAAATTAGCTGTTTCTAGATGAGAAACATCCAGCATTCACTAACTGAACAGTCAGTGTTACTCTTAAGGAAAATTCATAAAATTTTCTTAAAACAAGGAAATTAGTTTTCTTAAGTTCACTGTTATTAAACCTTTCTAGTACTGATGGAAGTTTCCTTCCACAATTTTTGTTTTTGTTACTGTGAAAGGTAACATCTTGATTATATCATTATTTTCTCTTCTAGTTATGTGCTATCTATTCTTGTTATTCTTGCTGTTGGAATGATGCCATTCTTTAACAGCATCATCCACACTTAAAAGACAAACTCATACCATCAACAAAGCTGAATACTCACCTTATCAATAGCAGGATCAAAGGTGTTGCTACAACTATCACAGGAAGATCCTGAAGTCTGCAAATAACAAAAGGACACTGTAAAACTGATCAAAATTTGAATCCTTGAAAATGGCTCAAAGAGGAATTAAGAAAATTACCTGAAGTGTCTTCTCAATACTCTGGGCCTGTTTGAGATTTGGTGTCAATAGGGAATTGCACATTGCCTACAAAGAATAACGGATACCTTAATGAAAAACTAATTGCTTAGTTTTTTTAATGTATTACTTCATTTGTTTTCTTCTAATACTATGATGATTAGACCAGGGGTATAATGATCTTAAAATCACATTGGACATGCAATTTTATATAGCCAGGTTAGCATTTTAGAAATAGTTTTCTAAGATAATAAAAATGCTGAAATAAGATTATCAAAGTTGAGATATAGATTGCAGTCACTTATAGAAAGAAAAATTTATTTTTTTATTTTATATCAACAGTTATTTAACTGTTCTTATGTGAAAGTTGAAAACCTAATTTTGAATAAAAAGCAAAAAAGATTTTCACTTTAAAAGGAAATTTCATAGTACACAAAAATGGTAACAAAAATATTTAATGAATTATGATTGAGACGATATGAATTAATACATTGAAAATACAACTTTGTATTTTTTAAAACTTTAGTTTTAATATTGATCAATAACAAGGCAATAGATAAAAAAATTCAAAGTGTTAGAACTGACAGCATTCTGTCAAATAACTTCCAATAATGGAAATGGGTAAGCAGACTGCAAGCTCACTAATTTTTAAGACAAGCAGTTCTTCCCCACTTGTATGATTTCTGTAAGACAATCATCCCATTTTTTATCCATTTGGCTTTAGTAAACATCTTAGCAAATATTAATAGATATGATAGTATCAAGTGCATTTACAGTCTTGCACATTTATAAATCTACCATTCTTCCATAAATTGAATACTGCTGCTATATCTGGTCTTGTGTTTCTGCTGTATATGACAAAATTCAAAGAAGAGTGTTTAGGGTAATCGATCCTGACTAGGCTTTTCAACTTTGGTTACTTTCTCAGCAATATGACAGAGCTTTCCTCTGTCTTTCCTACAAATACTTTCATAGAAAGTATTCTGGTGAACATTTTTCCTCTGCTACCTTAACTACATCAGTGCTACTCAAAGTGGTGGTCCACAGAGTGGAACCAGTATGCAGCCAGTGTCCAGGCCATGCTAAGGAATCATTTGTAATGATTAAGGTTATATAATTTTTGTTTATGTGTTAATAAACTGCTTCTTTTTTTTTTTTATTACTTTTTATATTTTAATATTGAATTAGTTTTTTGTAAAATAAATGGAAGATAAAAATAGTCAATTTTTGTTTTATATATTTCCAGTATAAAATTAATATTACCATTACAGGTACATGACACATTAAGAAAAAAAAAATGCCGGTTCACCTGTTTGAGAAGCACTGGACTACATAAATTTAATCATGCTACTAGATTGGCAACTACTGTAAATTGTAGCATACAAATTGACTTCAAGATTTTCAGCTCAAAAGTTTTAGTTATCCCTATACTTATTGTATAGGTCAACCCCTAAACATACAGTAGGTTACCAGTGACACAAAAATATTTTTTTTAGACTTGAAAACTTGATTTGTACATCGCAATTTATGGTAGGTCTCAGTTTTACTATTGAACTAGCTGGATGAAACTCACTTCTTTGCTAAAAGATTCTTTTTTTTTTCTGCACTTTCTTCCTTCCCTGCCATCTACAATCTTCAAAAATTTAAAAGCAACAACAATCATCAGCTTCTGTATTCTTGAATCATGTTCTTTTATTGTCCTTTCCTTACTAAAGTTTTCTCATTTTCTTTCACTTCCTGTAACTCCCTGCTAATTAGTACATTATTGCATTGCTTGGAGTGAAATGGTTAATATATATATATATTACAACAAAATACAAAATTACCTCACATGAGTATAGATCTATTTCAACCAACACAAAGTATTAGGTTGGTGCAAAAATAATGACGTAATAATGTCGTTTTTTGACATTAAAAAATACGTCAAAAAACGACATTATTATGTCATTATTTTTGCACCAACCTAATACATTAGTTTCATTCAACTCCAGTGTATGGACTGTGTTCAATATCAGAATCAGTGATTTAAAATTTAACTTTGACATCAGGAAGGTTTAAGCCCACAGATAATTTAGAAGATTATAGGTTCCACATGTACTTCTAAATGTCTTAGAGATAGGTGTGACTTATGTTTAGAAGAAAAAATTAGAATAATAAAATACAATAATCAAAGGAATGAATTAGTGTTAAAATGTTGACATAAAAACAAATTCAAATTTCTATAACATAGGTTTAACTTAATTAGCTACTATACTTCCATGATATTCACTCCCTTCTAACTCTTCAAATGTCGAAAGTATAACTAATTCTAATTTCTATATTCCCCCTCTATAACCTCTCCACACTATATTATTTATAATTTATAAACTTTCTATTTCAGCTTTGTGCCACATCTTAGCTATGCTTGGAAAATCTTTATAAACTTTCTCCTACTCTAAGATATCCCCAAATCTCTTTCCATTAATCAATTACATCCTTTTATCTATAGATTTTAAAGTTATTTTTAAACCCCTTTTTATTCCTCTTTTAAATTATATATTTAATTCTTCATAAAGCCTCAAATTAATGTCATAATGTTAATACCCAAGTTTAATTTTATAAAAAGACTTCTTCCCTTTAAGACAAATACTTTCCACCCTCCACTGACTGCTGTCTCGTGCCTTTTGCCTGACTGAAACACTGAAATGGATAAATTTTGTATTAGTTTTTCAACTGTTTTTTTTTTTTTTTTTTAAAGCTTTCACAGTTAAATTTCTGACACAAACTCAGTCCACATCAGGGTCGATAAGACAGACAACCAAAATAGACTATTCCCCATATGAGGTGATTTGGGATTTTATTCTTTATTAATTATAGTTAGGTTTAGAGAAGCTTTATGAAATTTGCATTTCGTCTAGGTTCTTAAGTTTACTAACTCAAACAAAAAATTAATTAATTGAAGTATGACCCAAACTAAAATAAATACATAAAATAAAGATATTTAGTGAAATAGCAATTAAGAAAAGTAAAAAATTTTTAATATTTTAAAGGGATGATTTGCAAAGATGTTAATGATGAAACAGAACTGATATTAAAAGTGAAATAATTGCAGTGCGTCAGACAACACTTAATTCACGTAACCTTTTAAGGATTATGTCATGTATAGATTCCCATAAGTAGAAATTAGAAAGGCGTTTTTTTACTAAAGATTATTTTTTTAATTTTTTTAAAAATATTTGGGTATAAATGACTGTTCTGAGCTTTTCAAATTTTGATTCATAAATATACTTTTCACTTAAAAAGATTCATTATTCATCAAAAAATTTTTATTTCTTCAGACAATCGTGCCCTTAATATAACATTTACAAAAGCAATCAAGAGCTTTTCTAATTAAATAATATCAGTTTTATTGCATTTTTTATTTTACAATTCCAAACAGATTTTTGATGTAACGGGTAACTATTTAAAAAAAAAAAAAAAAAAAAAAAAAAAAATTGATGATTTACTATCTTCAAGGAGTTCTCTTTAACTAATAAGCCAACATAAAAATTTAATTCCGTGAATTTTCATGAAATTAAGTATGTGGGTGGTAACATATGTATAAAGAAAAAAAAAAAAAAAAAAAAAAATTCATTCATTTCTGAATATGTCCTGAAAGTTTCAAAATCCAACAATTATTTGAATTTTGCAAGAATTTCCAAATCAATGTGTTTTTCGCAAAAAAGAAAAAAAAACATAAAAACTAACTAACCTTTATCTTTGGTCTGCTGCTGATATTAAAAAAGCAAGATTTTTAACCAAAATTTACAATATGCTATGAAGGAGTAAAAAAAATAATAAAAAATACTTTCGTCTTTCCCCTTAATAATAACAAGCATTTTGATGACAAAATTTTGTTTTTATTAAGTTTGGGACCTTTTTTCATCATGCTATGCTGTTTTTTATGAAACCAAGTAGAGGTGTATATATATATATATATATATATATATATATATATATATATATATATATTAGCACATTTAATCTAGCTCCTGCAGAGGTCTCTTGATTGGGTCTTCATCACAATAGATAGGGAGGAAGAGATGCAAAAGGCAACAATAAACTACAGCAGAACTCAAAATTAACCGCTGCATTTAAGTATTGCATTAATATCTAAGCTTACCGTTTAAAAGTTCAACGCTAATTCTTCTAGCACCACTTAATTTAAAGACAATGTATGTAGATTTTTACTTTCTGTACAAGCAATTATTTTTATTTATTATTTTTATTTCATGTGTGACTTTCAATGGACTATTATTTTGATTATTCTCAAATTTATTTCCAATTTATAAAAATTATCATTGTACAAAAATATTTGTGGTCTGATCTGGCCCCTGATTGTGGCACCAGATCCAGCCCAGAATGTTTTTCATTGTTTTACAAAGTCAGCCTGATTCCAAAATGGTATTATATGTTGGGCTACAGCCTCTAGGAGAAAAGTTGAAAAGTGTGACACACTGACATTCACATATATATATATATATATACACACACACAAGTATATAATTGGTGTATACGGAATTAATTCCAATAACCAACAATTACTATTCTTAAAAGAGTGCTCAATACAAAGTAGAGCAGATATAATTATTTATTTAAAAAAATTTATAACATAAATATGTTATAAATTTTAAAAAATAAATAATTTTATATATATATATATATATATATATATATATATATAAAAACAAACAAAGTATTTGTAAAATCAACACAAAATCTGCCAAGAGACCAATGAAAATGAAAAGATATTTAAATATAAAAGTCAACACTGAGTGACAGTCTGTTTCATTTTTCTGTTTCACCAACATAGAAAACTTGAATTTCATCTTAACTGTATCATTATAGAAATTATTACTAGTTTCATATTTTTATGTTTTATTTATTTTAATGTTTATGTATCCCATATTGTTTCAGTACTAATTTAGTAAGAACAGGTAATAAACTGAAATACCTTGCTTGTCATAGAGGATTCAGATCCTAGCACTTTCAATGCCCCTCTTCAACTGATTAATTATATTCATTTTTAGTAAAATGGCATTTTCCATGTTCAAATTGTGATCACAAAGGTTATGGTAGCATACAAGTGCATTAAATGGATTGTTTAATTTTAAGTCACCTCGTATGCTCATATATTTTCAAGTTTACATACTATTTGGGAAAAATGTTTACAGTAATTTTTATGTACAGATTAACTACAGTTCTTTTAAGTCCTGATGGAATTTATAGACAATATAATCGGCATTATTTTTCTGATGACACTGGTTGAATGGTAAAATATGTCAAAAAACTTTCCAAAATTGCCATTGTATATATATATATATATATGTATGTATGTATACCTGCCTCATCAGTCCAACTAAATAAAATGTAGTCAGTCTGATGAGGGCAGATATATATAACTGTTGAAATAAATTTATAACCAATTATATGATAAATAATTAAGTCTTTTCCTTATTTATATTGCTTTGTATATAATTTATACTTGATTTAAGTGTGAAAAAGAATTAAAGAAAGGGAAGCTAGAAGTGTTTAACAGCTGTTTTTTGTGAAATGGAAAAAAAATTGTCAATTCAAATTTTTTCATTTGTATCCATTTCTTAAAATGGATAACCAGCATTAAGATAAATATTGCGATATTTGGTTGAAGTTGTTAAGCTTAAATATTTAACGATATGATAGAGGAATTTCTATGGATATTTTATTGTCGTAGAACTCAACATGAACTTATTCAATCATTAAGATTCGGTAGGAAATTCAAATAGGAAAACTGAAATTTTCATGGGTATTTCTAGTTATGTATTAATGAAAATTGTTAAAAAAAAAAAAAAAAAAAAAAAAAAAAATTAAAGAAATAAAATTTTAAGATATCTCACAGGTTTTTTTGGAATAGCATTTTCATTCACACTGTTTTCTTCAACACTTCGTTTTGGGTTGGTAACTCTCCGATCGTCTTCAGGCATCATTTCTTGAGCTAGTTAATAGTTTTTCCTTTTTTACCTCATATATATCTATCTATATCTATATTGTCTCAGTTATGAGTCACCTGAAAGAAAAAAGAAACAAAAACAAAAGTCAAGATAATCTAACAAAGTCTACATATGTGAAAATTAGCACCAAAAACAAAAATGGACATGGAAAAAAAAAAAAAAAAAAAAAAATTTATGATTCAAATTGAAGGAAATCTTTTGGAATATAAAGTTGTCAATCAAAATGACTGGCTGAATTTCCCAACCCCCAGATTCAATTATGAAAATTCATTTATATAAGTAATAAAATAAAAATTGGTCATGTTTGTTTTTATGTAAATCAGATTTTTAAGTGTCCTATAGAATGTGTATGTGGCATTTATTCCCCCCACTCAACATTTCTACTCAATCTATTTCAGATGATTCCATTTTTGCATATAAATCTTTCAACAGGACAGTTTTTACTAAAAATTGAAACACCAGTTATCATATGATCACCGAAGTTAAACAATGTTGAGACTGGTCAATACTTAGATGAGTAACCACTTGTGAATCTCATGTTTTGTAAGCTTGAATGTACAAGTGGAATGATGGATAATGGCTTGGAATTGAAAATTGGAGAGCTGAGTTCCAATTCCAGTCAAGCTTGTTACAATCATTTATGCACAAATACCCTTGGGAAAGATATGAATTCACCTCTTTCCCCCCATATATGAGTTAATTAGTAGGAGTTGTATCAGTAAATTGTTATCTCCAAAAAATTTTAAATCTAAAAATAATTTCTGGCTTTAAATAAGCTGCAAAGGGTTGATATCCTTTACCTTTACAAAGGCCAGAAATGTAGTACTGCTGTCATATTTAGGCAGGAGCAACCTCACTCTCCAGCCTTGAGTCAAAAAGTATCTCACAGTCCTTGTGGGTGATGAATTATTCCCCAACCTCCAACCTTTCTCCTACAGGCAGAATGTGGCAGGCCACTCTACTATATTGCTACTTCCACAGAAAGTGGTCAGACAAACTACATTCCCTGGTCCTGCCAGTTCAAACGGCAAGGACACAACATGCAATTTACGTAGTAGCAAACCACCCACATTTCCTCCATATTCCATTGGTGAGAAGTAAGTAACAGCTTCTTCCTGCAAACTAATGCTCAGTGGAACTACAATCTTAACCTGTTCAAGGCAAGGGTTAACAGTTATCTTCCTCTCCTAACATAACCCTCTACCTTGAGTGGCCCCTGAGGCCTTGTAAAGGGTGAACCTTACTGTTAAAAAAAAAAAAAAAAAAAAAAAATCAATCAATTAATTCTGAATGTTTATGATGGATTCAGTTTAGGTGCCATCACTACTTTTTTTCCAATTCCAGAGAATCATGAAAAGAACTTTCTCTGAGAAATTAAGAGTGTGTGATAGAGATAGATATAAATAAATAAAAGACAGATATAAATAAATAAAAAATAAACCTGAAATTGATTTTTAAGCCCTTACTATTAAGCTTTCATGTATCAGTTTTTTTAAAATTCTTGTACAGATCTAGTCTCCTGGTTTTGTAAATATCTCTCAACAGCCAATCCCTGTCATAAAGGCACTGCCACTTGGCAGTGCAAAGGAAATGATTTGAGTGCAGCAAAAAGTTAAACAAATATATGGCAGTATGACAGATAAATGATCCTACATATATTTGTTGGCAACTCTTCATAAAAGATTTAATATATGTAAATTACATCTAGAACTTATTTCCTCTACAACTTGATTATGATTCCAGATACAATCCTGAAAATAATTTTTACCAAAGTAAAACAAAATGTGTAACTAAGAAATGTCTAATTTACAATCTCTTTTGTCAATTAAAAATGTTATTGCCATTAGTCACATATCTCGAGGTTCGTTTTTCAGTGACACCTGTATGGATGATGCCTTTGTAAAAATATATCGGCTTCAAAGTTTCCAAGAAAAAAAAATTACATTTAAAAGGAGAAAGTATATTTCGGGAGGTAAAACTGTTCAGTGAAATTGCTTTCTCAAAATACATATATTTTTTTTTATCTGAATGATAAAAGAGAGACTCAAGTTATACCCTGAATGGTTACAAATGGCGGTCAGTAAAGATAAATCTATATAACAGAAAAGTGGTAAAACCCTATTTTCTTAATGTGGAACAAAATTTAAGTGCTTTAAAACATTCCCCTGGGACCAGTAAGTATATATATATATCAGAGAGGGAGAGAGAGACAGAGGGAGAGAGAGAGAGGGAGAGAGGGAGAGAGACAGAGACGGAGAGAGACAGAGACGGAGAGAGAGAGACAAGGAGAGGGAGGGAGAGAGAGAGACAAGGAGAGGGAGGGAGAGAGAGAGACAAGGAGAGGGAGGGAGAGAGAGAGAGAAGGAGAGGGAGGGAGAGAGAGAAGGAGAGGGAGGGAGAGAGAGAAGGAGGGAGAGAGAGAGAAGGAGAGGGAGAGAGAGAGAGAGAGAGAAGGAGAGGGAGAGAGAGAGAGAGAGAGAAGGAGAGGGAGAGAGAGAGAAGGAGAGGGAGAGAGAGAGAGAGAGAGAAGGAGAGGGAGAGAGAGAAGGAGAGGGAGAGAGAGAGAGAGAGAGAGAGAAGGAGAGGGAGAGAGATAGAGAGAGAAGGAGAGGCAGGGAGATAGAGAGAGATAGAGACAGACAGAGAGATAGAGACAGACAGACAGAGAGATAGAGACAGACAGACAGAGAGATAGAGACAGACAGACAGAGAGATAGAGACAGACAGACAGAGAGATAGAGACAGACAGACAGAGAGATAGAGACAGACAGACAGAGAGATAGAGACAGACAGAGAGATAGAGACAGACAGACAGACAGAGAGATAGAGACAGACAGACATAGAGACAGACAGACAGAGAGACAGACAGAGGGAGAGAGAGGGAGAGATAGAGACAGTGAGACAAACAGATAGAGGGAGACAGATAGAGACAGTGAGACAAACAGATAGAGGGAGACAGAGACAGTGAGACAAACAGATAGAGGGAGACAGATAGAGACAGTGAGACAAACAGATAGAGGGAGACAGATAGAGACAGTGAGACAAACAGATAGAGGGAGACAGATAGAGACAGTGAGACAAACAGATAGAGGGAGACAGATAGAGACAGTGAGACAAACAGATAGAGGGAGACAGATAGAGACAGTGAGACAAACAGATAGAGGGAGACAGATAGAGACAGTGAGACAAACAGATAGAGGGAGACAGATAGAGACAGTGAGACAAACAGATAGAGGGAGACAGATAGAGACAGTGAGACAAACAGATAGAGGGAGACAGATAGAGACAGTGAGACAAACAGATAGAGGGAGACAGAGACAGTGAGACAAACAGATAGAGGGAGACAGATAGAGACAGTGAGACAAACAGATAGAGGGAGACAGATAGAGACAGTGAGACAAACAGATAGAGGGAGACAGATAGAGACAGTGAGACAAACAGATAGAGGGAGACAGATAGAGACAGTGAGACAAACAGATAGAGGGAGACAGATAGAGACAGTGAGACAAACAGATAGAGGGAGACAGATAGAGACAGTGAGACAAACAGATAGAGGGAGACAGATAGAGACAGTGAGACAAACAGATAGAGGGAGACAGATAGAGACAGTGAGACAAACAGATAGAGGGAGACAGATAGAGACAGTGAGACAAACAGATAGAGGGAGACAGATAGAGACAGTGAGACAAACAGATAGAGGGAGACAGATAGAGACAGTGAGACAAACAGATAGAGGGAGACAGATAGAGACAGTGAGACAAACAGATAGAGGGAGACAGATAGAGACAGTGAGACAAACAGATAGAGGGAGACAGATAGAGACAGTGAGACAAACAGATAGAGGGAGACAGATAGAGACAGTGAGACAAACAGATAGAGGGAGACAGATAGAGACAGTGAGACAAACAGATAGAGGGAGACAGATAGAGACAGTGAGACAAACAGATAGAGGGAGACAGATAGAGACAGTGAGACAAACAGATAGAGGGAGACAGATAGAGACAGTGAGACAAACAGATAGAGGGAGACAGATAGAGACAGTGAGACAAACAGATAGAGGGAGACAGATAGAGACAGTGAGACAAACAGATAGAGGGAGACAGATAGAGACAGTGAGACAAACAGATAGAGGGAGACAGATAGAGACAGTGAGACAAACAGATAGAGGGAGACAGATAGAGACAGTGAGACAAACAGATAGAGGGAGACAGATAGAGACAGTGAGACAAACAGATAGAGGGAGACAGATAGAGACAGTGAGACAAACAGATAGAGGGAGACAGATAGAGACAGTGAGACAAACAGATAGAGGGAGACAGATAGAGACAGTGAGACAAACAGATAGAGGGAGAGAGAGAGACAGATAGAGACAGTGAGACAAACAGATAGAGGGAGAGAGAGAGAGACAGATAGAGACAGTGAGACAAACAGATAGAGGGAGAGAGAGAGAGACAGATAGAGACAGTGAGACAAACAGATAGAGGGAGAGAGAGAGAGACAGATAGAGACAGTGAGACAGACAGATAGAGACAGTGAGACTTTTCTAAGTGAGAATAGAAGAAGGAATTACGAAATGCATATTATAATGATATGTAGGATAAATATCGGTTGACACTAGACTTAAAGACACCAAGATTGTAGTTGTCAGGAAAGTATCTTAATGGGACAAAAAGAAATAATTCTAAAAGACTAACTATAATACAACAGAAAAACACATACACCAGTAGCAATAACAAACAAATGAGAGTAAACAAAATAAATTAACATCAAAATTATGAAAACGAAGTAATAATCAATATCTTCACCAAGTAAATACTATACAAACTCTCTTAATATTTTGTGTATATTTCTAGAAAAATAATGATCAATTTAAATGACTATTTTATCCTAGTATTTTCTGGCAACAATGTATTTATTTTTTAACTGTGAATTCAAATCCATTTTCATCCACATTAATACACTTCAAGTAACAGAATCTTGAAAACAGTTCCCACGTGCCCTGATTTAAAATGAATAAAATATGATATTCTGTGAACATACAGCTTTAAAGAAACTTTGTTTTGTGCAGAGGAGAGGTGGGGAAGGGTAAATCCAGTGAATATTGTATATTAAATTATGTCTGCAGTTTCTTTTATATTAAAAAAAAAAAAAAAAAAAAAAAAAAAAAAAACAGAAAAGAAAAAATGTTTAAAAGGAATGGCAACAAAGAACTACTGCTGAGAAGTCAAGCTCTTAAAATTTATTGCAGAACAATTTTATTTTTTTAGTAATGTCTTCTATAATTTCACAACACACACACATATATGTGTGTGTGTGTGTGTGTGTGTGTGTGTGTGTGTGTGTGTGTGTGTGTGTGTGTGTGTGTGTGTGTGTGTGTGTGTTAAAAAAATTCAATGTTACAATTATGATCAAATTGATATATTATATATATCTTTTGTTTTCAATATTTATTATATAGTCTGTAATATTTTATACTATATTTACTGACTGATAATGGATACTTCTTCAATCACCAAAGATTACACACCAGAAAATATTGCTATTATGGATTGGACATTGAGCATGATCAAGCACAACAATTAAAAAGGTTTGTGTAAAAAGGGGCATTTTATCAGATGACACATATAGAGGGTCAATAGGGAAAAAAGTGATTCAATAACTGCAAAGTAGAGGCGTAATATTTTAAAAAGTAGGTAAAAGTTAGCTGTCTGCTTTCATTTTACATTATGAGTGAAGCAAAAAACCCTAAAATATTTTTCGGATCAGTATGACAATTCTGTCTCCTTTTAGAGTAGTTTTTAATGTAAAAGTAAATTGCTGATATACAGGCATCAGGAGAGTCCCATCCAATCAGCAATCATCATTAATCCAGTTATTTTTCAGTTTCATATTTACTGCTTTTAACACCATGCATTAGCTGATATATTCTTCAGCCTTCCTTAAACGTGTGCATGTATTTTAGGTATATTACTTTATACACATTTCAAGGATCTTGAGTCTTTCTGTACAGTTAGTGCTCTGTAGTATTTTGGTCAATATTTGTTTAATAATATCTAACTAAACACTAACCAACAAATCAGGACCTCAACCCCTGCCTCTCATGTAAAAATATTGTTTATGCACTCTCATGCCATCAGGGAGATAGCATCACCAATAGAAAAAAAAAAAAAAAAAATTTCTTACATCAGCAACACATGCACTACTCTTGTATGTTGTCATGACTTTGTGATATATAAAAATTGCACTAAGGACAAAAGTATAACTATCAACATCTAGTATCCATTTGTAAAATATAAATTCCAATCTTGTTCTTTCTCATATTAATACTATTAACAAGTGACCTAAAAAGTCAGTCCTATGACTGTTAAAACTAGTGTCCTATTTATATTATTTACATTTGGACTAATATCATCATCATTATTATCATCATGTTCGATCTATTGTGCCTTCTTCAGGTAACGTGTTTGTGTTGAGTTGAAAAGAAAGATCATCAGATGTAACCTGTGCATGAGGAAGTAAAAACACTGCATTAGAAACAACCAAGATGAAACTAGTGGAATAATGAAACTATTTCCATGTTGAAACTCGGGAAAACAAACATCAACTGACCCCACCCACCCTCGTCAATATTTTCTGAACATATCACTCAAGAGGAAGAATGAAGAAAAGATTGCAAATTCAAAACAATCATACAATTCAAAATTAAAACATCAAAAATTAATTTCAAGAATTCTTTAAGACGAATATATTTATTTATTTTTTATTTTTTTAAACAGTATTTTGGCAGAATAGATTTCAGCAAAGTATATTTCTTTGCTGAGGAGGAAATAAAGGTCATCTCCATTTATAAATATGGAATTACCTGTGTGGAACAGGTGGCTTAGAATAGAATCATTTGTATGGCTGGCTTTGCTGAGAATGAGCTAAGCAATATTTCTCTTTTCTCCATCTATTTATGTAGAAAAGAATCAACCCCCTATTTAAATTTAAAGCCAAATTTTTTAAAATTCAATAAAACATTAGATTAAGGAGAATATATTCCTAATTTTTTAAGATTGTTGACAACTTAAAAATTAAAAAAGCTCACATCATTTTCTTCAATTATGTTTTACAGATAAAGTCTCCATAGAACAACAGATCTGTCATCACATTGTCAAACATTTCAACACTGTTACCATCAGGTTAAATAATGCATTTCTGTGATATTTTAAGCTTAAAGTAAATAATATTTGTTTCAAATCAGATTAATTATACTTTAATTTAGCTAATATTCCTCAAATAAAGTTTCAGAAAAGTATATATTATTTTTGGAAAGTCTTTTAATAAAGAGAATTAAATTGTGATGGAAGATAATTAAAAAAACAAAAAAAAAAAAACAAAAAAAAAAACCCCAACAAACCCTTCTTACAGTCAATTTAAATTAGCTTTTGAAATACAAAAATATTTCACTTATTGGAAATATTAAATTTAATCTATTACCTTGAAATTACAAATTTGTTTTAAACATTAAGTCTTTTTTTCCCCTGATTTTTGTGATTTTTTTTTTTAAAATCTTATTTCTGTATTAATTTGTATTTTAAATCTTTATTCTGTATTAATTTGTAATGGTTAGGCGATATTATTATTAAGTAAAAACTAAATTTACTAATCATAAATGGAACCATTTACAATTCAGTGACCATTATTTTAAAAAGAATTTTTAATTTTTTTTTTTTTTTTTTTGTAAATACAGAATCCATGCATGATATTATCAGAAAATAAGAGTGGTTTCTATGGTAAATTTAAAGCAAAAGTACCTAAAATTCAGTTAAATTTCCCAAACATCATGCTGTTAACACCACATAAAAACACTAAAATCCATGTTAAAAAATCCTTTTCTGTTGTATTTAAAAAAAAAAAAAAAAAATATTTGTTTCAAATCACATTGATTAAACTTTAAATCAGTTAATCTTTCTCAAATAAAGTTTCAGAAAAGTATATTTTATTTTTTAAAGAATTAAGAATTAATAAAGGATTTACATTGTATCAAGAGAATTCTAAATATGGCTAAAATCAGCAGTTTTTAGTGATTTAAAAAAAAAAAAAAAAATAAAAAAAAATAATTTAAATTTGTTTTGAAATACATCAACATACTTTTCTTATTAGAAATATGAATTTTAATCTATTAGCTTGAAATTAAAACTAAAATAAAAGCTTGAAAAAAGATTTTCATTTTTTAAAATGAATTTGAAACCTTAAGCATAGCTTTTCTTTGGCAGTATCTCAAAGTGATAAAGATATTCTTTGTATATTTTTATGATTTTTTTTTTTTTAAATTGAACTGACATGGGAGCACAATCATTTTTTTTTTTTTTGAGGGGGGGGGGGGGAGTGACAAAATTTTCATCTACTCTTGTAGCCTACACCAGTGCAGGATATTGAATTAAGGGCTAAATTTAAAATCTGTTAACAGTTTTTTTGTTTTGTTTTTTTTTTTTTTTTTTTTAATGATGACAACTAGAAGTTACCCATACTTAGTATTTTCTAATAAACACCCTTGCGCAAATTAATTGAAACAAAACAAATAATTCCATTATTATTTACTTTTTTTTCGTATTTTTCCAGTGAAACATGACCCAGTTCACATGTTAGTACTTCGTATGTCCATTCCACAATGTCATTCCTTGCAGATTGACCACAGACAATGGCCGTAGGACAACTAATTGACAGTCGAGACAATAGTGACTGGGCATGATAAAAATCTGATGCAATCACAGATGACACAATATTTTTCATGGCCAAACAAATTTCATCATACACCCCGAAAATAGATTCATATGACTGCACACCACTGAAAATGACCTAATCTGAGGAAAAATAGAAATCGATTACACCCTGACCAAATAGTGAAAGAAAGGAAACTAAAGCAGTTGTTTCAAGTAACTTGCACAAGGGTGTAGTGTTTACCTGCAAGTGCCAACAATGAATTTATTCACAGTGATACTTTTAGTGTGAAAACAATGTTAAGATTTCAGTTGAAGCGATAAATCAACTCATAAAATTTTTTTATTGCCTAACTTGGCTATTGTAAAGTTGAGGTTTGAAGTCAGATTTCATAAATGAATTCCAGCAGTCAACATGTTAATGACGTCAGTGTAAGAACTACAAATCCTTTCATTATGGTACCTAATAAAGATTTATTATAGCCTCTGCCTCATCCTTTTCCTTCATGTGGGTCAGTCTCTAATGTTGGTCAGTGGACACCAACTATAAATGCAGTATGGCTGAAAAATGTTTTACTTTTCTCAGTTATAGAGAACTCATGAGATTGGCAGTTGGAAGTGTACAAAATTTTAATAAGTTAGCCTATACAATAAGCATTTCTAAAATAAAATATATATTCAGAAATTTAATATTCTTATATGGTTCCTGAAGGGTTATGCATTTTTGAAACAAAATGAATCTTAAAATTTTTTTTGATGACGACATTGCGCTAATGTCAAAAGTACTCTGAATAAAACAAATATATATCAACACGGTAATTTTCTTTCTTCCTTTAATAAGGATACTAAGAATCTTGCTCATAATTATGAGGATCCTATTAAAAATAAGTAGACAAAAACTTCTCTAAATTATTATATAAGACATGTCTTAATGAAAACATACTGCCAATATATATATATATATATATATATATATATATATATATATATACACACACACATACAAGCAAGCAAGCCAGCCAGCCAGCACTAATAAAAACCTGATTACTTTTTTCAGTGATACCAAATCAACTCTCACAAAATTATTTGTTTTTAAAGAAATGACAAGTGCTTAAAGTCACACAGTTTACATGCAAATTTCTTTATTGCAATTGGAATCCTATAAAGTCTATTTTCAAACACTTATTAAAGAAAGTGATTAATGCCACAACCGACAATAACCAAATCTAACAGAATGTAAGCGTGAATGTGTGCCATAGAGCTCTATGCAGTCTGTGTTCCTATAATTGATAACCTTGTGGAAAAGTGTATGGACGGAGAAAACAGCAATACCCAACCCACATTGAGATGTGCCAGAGGCAATGACTTAATCTGCCATGTGTTTTTCTACAGATAACCTATTTTCTAACATTTTGTAATTTAAATAGCTAAACTATCTCATAATACAAAATATCACAGCCCCAGAATATCAGAAATTCATGTGACAGTAGGAACATTTAATTCCCCTTTTACTTTCTCTACAATAACTAATGTCATTACTGATAATAGATATAACAAATGAAACACATAAAGGGCTGGAGCAATTAAAACCACACTTTTCAGCTTTGATAGTGTTCAAAATCATTATAGTCTTTTTTTCTTTCTTTTTTTTTTAAATACTAAAGTTCACCTAATGCCAGGCTCAAAAGCCACTTAAGGTAGAGAGAACCTGTTAAAAGAGATATGATGAATAAGGTGCATGTTACGAATGAAAGAAGAGTCTGTATGCAATGAAGATTATAAGGATAAGATAGATAAAAATTGACTTTTGGACTTGAATAAATGAAAATCTTCTGAGAGAGAGAAAAAAAAAAAAAAACTTACTCTACACTCTGCAGCCCTTTTCCCCACAGACATAATATCACAAACCCATTACTACTCTATAGTTATTTCCATGGCAAATATTTGGATGAGCTTCATTCTTTATTTCCACCAGTTCAGACCTGCTAGAACAGAGATCAGCAACCCCTGGGCCACATCCGGCCTGCAAATTATTTTTGTCCAACCACCAAGTTAACTATAGCAAGGAATTTACATTTTTGTTGATTGTATTAGTTGTTATCCTGTTATTCTTGCAGTAAAATAAAGACCCATTGTTTAAATAATATAACATTAACTTTGTTAGTTTTTTTTTTTTTTTTCCTTTAAACCTCCAGGCCAAGGCAGTCTTCTGAAGTTGAAACAATTTACTATAAGTACATTTGATATCAAGGCTCTCTTCAAAGACAATGCATAGCTGTCTGGCCCACTATCTCCAAAAAGTTGCCAACCACTATGATAGGACATGCCATACCACTTTCATGGAACTGAACCAGCCTCATTTCCTCTGTATTTCAACTATAAGAAGAAAGTTCCACTGATACAGTCGCCACCCAAAGAACTGCTATATTATGGAATAGGCTCCTACATGGATATTTCCCTGAACACTTCACTCTTGACCTCATCAAGTTAAAAGGTCAATCATTATCTTTCCTCCTTATCAATTTTAACATAAATGTCTATCTAGAATGGCTCTCATGCCTTGTACTAAGTGAACTTCAGTATATATAAAAAATTAACAGTCACTTTGCTGCTATTAGGAAGGTAGGAGGTAATTATGGCAGAGGTAATTGCCCATTTCTTTTTTCAACTACTATTTTCTCTATCATTGGTGTACAAGAGACAAATTGTATTGATTACTAGTAAAAAGAGAAAGCACAGGGAGGACTGGTTCATGCCATTCGATGGGTTACTAATCACTGCCAATTCCCAAATTAGCTATCAATAAATTTTAAGATAATAAATGAAACTGGAAGAAAACTATTGCAACTTTAATCAATTAACAGTATAGTGTGTATGGCTTGATAAGAACAATATCAAAATATCAACTCTCATGTGATATATATATATATATATATATATATATATATATATATATGTATGTGTGTGTGTGTGTGTGTATATATATATATATATATATATATATAGATAGAGAGAGAGAGAGATAAACACACAAAGAAAATACCTTATAATAAAGCAGTTCATTTCTGTAAATAATTGTTTGTTAAATAATAATACGGTTAGGAAATTATTTTCAGAAAAGCAATCTTGATTATAAGATATGAAACTTATTTTAAATCAAGGCTACAAATGTAATTGCCTAAAATTGATATTCAAATCCTTTTCTTGCCTCAGAGAAATACTTGAAAATGTACTCTTCTGTACCAAATACAAGTGCCAAGGTTTATTTGGTATTATTCAATTTACAAATAATTTCCTGTCCAGCTTGATTATTCTAATCCAGGAATTATGTTGTGTCAGAAAACATGCTCTCACTTGAAAAATCCCACACTACCCTGATTATTTCAAATAATACTTGAATTTAGTACAAAAGAGAAACAGAATAATTTCTTGATATTTTTATGGTTTGTAACAGTAAAATATAAACTGGATTAAATTTAATCATTTTTTAAAAATCTATGAATGGTGTGGGGAAAAATTTTCACTAGGATTCACTTTCCAAAATATGACACTGCATCAATACCTATCTATTGACACTAACTTTTTTCTTATTTTCAATGAATTTAAAAAAAAAAAAAAAAAAAAAAAAAAAGGAGAAAAAAAATTAGTAATGCATTCGTATAGTTTAAAAAAAAAAAAAAAACAAAAAAACAAAACTATGCTTATTGTAAAAAATAATTAAAAAAACACAAGTAATGCATTTTCATTGTAATAAAAATAGCATTAGTAACACATTTCTACTGTAATAAAAAGTAATGTATCTCTACTGTGACAAAAAAGAAAAAAAAAAAAAGAACAATATATTAGTAAAATATGACAAGCATCAGAATTTTTTTGGAAGATTTCATACCCAAACCACGAATTTTTCAGCACCCTCTTGTCTTTATCATAAAGATATAAACTAGTGTAAGGGCCATAACTCCTTTTCCGTTTTTTTCTTTTATGAACAACATAAACCCTGTGATGTGATATTTACATCTAAATAGAAACTAGTTTTTCATTTTCTGAGGATTTTTGCAACATCTTAAATTTTCCTCTTGTCTACTCTCATTGAATAATTCAAAGAATAAAAA
The DNA here is from genome assembly GCA_963932145.1 of Acanthosepion lycidas. Lineage (NCBI taxonomy): Eukaryota > Metazoa > Mollusca > Cephalopoda > Sepiida > Sepiidae > Acanthosepion > Acanthosepion lycidas. The sequence goes on from OZ010580.1 coordinate 59,839,936, forward strand.
AACAGAATCAACAAATCTAGAATCAACAACTGTTTAATTTTTTAAATTTCAAGTGAGGAATCCTCTTTCTCTGATTAAAGATCAAAAGTAGTTTTTTGTGTTTTTTGTTTTTTTAAACTTAAACATTTTAATTTTTATAAATTAAAAATCTGCTTTTAAAAATATAGGCAGCAAAATTGTATTTCCAGACAAAATTTAGTTAAGAACGAATAAGTAGTTAAATTAATTCTGATGAAAAGCACTCTTGGTCTTAAACCCTGTAAATGTTCCAGCTAAAAATAAATTAAGGAAATATATAAAGAAGAGAGAGAGAGAGAGAGAAAAAAAAAGGGAGTTGCAGTCAGCCAATGTTTATAGTGTTACATTACCAACAACTAATTTTGGAATATGAATAGTCAAACAAATTCCTTTTTTTTTTTTTCTTTTCAAATGTTACAGTTTATAAAGAGTGCCAAGAAAGAGAACAAAGAATGTCAACCAAAACTGGACACTGGCATCAACATACCTATATTCCTTCCCTTGTCTAGCTTTAAATCATACTATGGAAAATTAATGGCACTTAGCAGTAATAATCACCACCAATCCTACATGATAGCCAGAGGCAGTAGCTTTTGCAAATTTACTTGGCCGTATACGCACCCTAATTTAAAAACACTTAACACGAGAGGAAAAGTGCTGCTTTCAAGAAATTAAACAAGCAAGCTGAACAGTGATGAGGAGTTCAAAGTCATGTGTACTGAGTTCGTTTACCACAGCAATGAGTAAGAATATGAAACAGCACATTAAATAAGTAAGTTTAATTAATGAATGGAACTGATGACACACTGACCAGCATTGGGCCACCGTGATAAAATATCTTAACAAGCTGAAATTATTTAAATAAAAATAACTGCAAAGGTATAAGAAACAAAGCCCTATTTTTCCATTTTTACAAAAAGGTTTCATTTGTAATTGCCTGTATGTGAAATCATTAGACACGACCAACTGAATTGTGAACATTAAATACTTCTTAAAATTCCTCACTAAAAAAAAAAAAAAAGAAAAAATGATGATAGTGCTAACAAAGTTACATTACCACCCACAGATCTATAAATGGTTCTACTTGTGTAGGTAGAAGTATGCTATTTAAATAAGACCTAAATTTTAAATAAGTAAAATAAAATAAAATTATTAATATTTAGCTAGAGAAAACTATATTTTTTTTTCCAGAGTATGGTTACTTTGGAAAATGTAAAATTTAAAGTAAGAAAACTGCTCAGATAGGAGAACAATGCAACCCAAGCATTCTGAAAATTAAGAATGGCATTTTTTGTTTATCATGCATATATAAAACAGTAAATGAATAAGGCACTATTTAAAACTGAAAACAATATTTTTTGTATTCTGCATTGTTAAAATACAAGAATTACCATTTTGTTCATCAAAAGATACACCATGGAATTTCCCAAAATTTTCCGTGTATTTAAAAAAAAAAAAAAAAAAAAAGTTCAAACAGTATTAGAGCTCAGTATTAGAAAATATAGAATTAATAGTAAACAAAATACGATAAAATGTTCAGAATTATCTTCCTAACTGTGAATTAAATAATATCTGTAAATAAATTCAAATTACCATCTAACTGATCAGAGGATATGAGTTCTGAACAACTTGGAATCAGGAAGATAATTGTGAACATACAGGGTACAATGGATAAATTGTCATCTAATTTACACAAAAATTAAAATAACACTGACATTTCATTTTAACAGCTATATTTACCAAAATTACATACAAATATCTTGAAACAACAAAGAGTAAATTTATTCAATAGTAATAAAAAAAAAAAAAACTATGGCCTCCAGACGACTTCTGAATCTCCTGCAACTCTTCTGGACGGTTTCCTTAAATTGTTGAATGCTGCCATAATCTTTGCTTTCAGTTCATCATTGGTGCTAAAAGGATTTTTGTTGGTGTCTCACTCAACTGCACCCCACACATAATAAAGGGGCTAGCAGTCTGGGGAGTTAGGTGGGAAGATGTGGTTGCAGAAACTGTCTAACAGCCATGACTGGATTTGCCTGCTTGTGTATCATGGTGCAGAATCCTATTGCCAGACATAGGGTCTTCCAGGAGCCACCATCTTGACCCAGGGCAGTACTACCTTCTCAAGGCACTTGATGTAGGCTTCCGTGTTGAACCTGAGGCCCTCACCAACAAATTCGGAAGTTCTTTTCTCATCAGAACAATCAGAGCAAGTTTTTCAAGCTGCTATACCTTAGTAATCACTATGAGACTCATCCAACTCTTTCAGAATCCTCAAATTGACACTCAAACACTCTGAAATGTATATATTAGAGCTTCTGGTTTGAATGCCAAGCAGTACAGTATGCTGTTTCCAAATTTCTGGTGGAGTGAGTTGTCTTTTTGTCATAGATTGCCCTACTATACAAAAGTGACCCTACTATAACAAACATGCATGCATTAAATTAAAAATATAAAATGGCGACAATTTACCCATCGCACACTGTGTGTGTGTGTGTGTGTGTGTGTGTGTGTGTGTGTGTGTGTGTGTGTGTGTGTGTGTGTGCATATTTTAAATGCGATACCATTGCAACACAGAAATTACTAGGTTTCAAAACTGACTCAAGTCTCAAAGTTTAATTTCAATATTAAACTTAAAATTTAGAGCCCAGTTTCATTCTCAAGCGATGTTTATTTTATTCTAAACATCGCTTGAGTAATTTCTGTGTCATGATGGAATCATATTTTTTTTAAAAAATAATTATAATTTTAAGCTCTACTTCACTTTGAGCACTTTTTTAAAAATAAAAACGTAAATACTAAAGAACTTTGGATCATTAATCTGTTTCTTTCTTATACAAACACACATATATATATATATATATATATATGAGTTCAAGACCACCAAATGAATGTTTAGATTTGAACATAAATTCTTCAATGTATTCAAAGAATTTTATCTTCCATATGCCACTGACACGGAATTTTTTTTTGAGTTGATAAAATTGTATCTGTAGGATGTATGACAAAATAAAAAATAAACAAATAATTATCAGTAATAGAAAAAATAATATACCAAATAAATGACAAACTATATATACTAGAAGCAAGTAGAAACTTATAAATACAAATACTACCGACAACTACAAACACCATAAAAACAAACAACCAATCATGAAGAAAGTTTCCTTCAAACATACTAAATATATTTCACAAAAACAAAATGACCCCGCACCATAAACTGACGTCTCCACCCAATATTTTAAAAACACCAACATGTCACCCACTGATGCATGAAAACACGACACACACAAAAAACAACATCAAAGAAATACAATGAATACCTATAAACAACACCATCAACCCACAAAAAAAAAAAAAAAAAAAAAAAAAAACTTTGATAATGGGTTCTGAAAGCACTCAGAAGACATATTGAATAAAAACCAGAAAAATGGTCTGAAAAAGCAAAAATAAAGTTAAGCAGAATTTTTATTGGCTATCATCCAAGTTGATGTCAATGAAAAATTTCTGCCCCAAAAAGCAAGTTTTGTTTTATTACAAGAATAATCTGGTAACTATGCATAAAATAGTAATAAAATGAAGAAAATAAAAAAACTAAAAAAATTAAAAACGTGATTTTATATTTTTTAGTAAATGAAACAATTAGAAAATCAAGAGAAAAGTTTATCAGATTTATACTGAAATGATTTTTTTTCTACAGTATTTATTTAAAAAAAGAAAAAAAAAAAACTGATTTTCATACCTTTTATAAAGTTTATTTTTTTTTGAAGTATCAATTCCTAACCATTGACACTATTTTTTTTGATTTTCAATGAATTTCTATAGTAAAATAAACAAAACATGAGCAATACATTTGTATATTTAAAATAAAAAAAATCATAAACAATGCATTTCTACAGTAAGAAGAAATTAACAATGGGTTTACTAATGTCTCTTTAGTGATTTTTCACTCACTGTATAGTGAACAACCATTATTTTCTTGCTGTCCAACACTCAGCAAATGTGAATTACCACAAATCCTTTTGTAAGTGGAGAGTATAAAATGTATTTTCCAGCCACAAGGCATGCCTTTGAAGTTAGCATTTTAACATAATATTAAAAAAAAAAAAATAGTTTTAAATTCCTATTATAATCAAATTGTAGGAATGTTTGCATCTGATGATTTCCTAAAGTTTGGTTAGATTAAATAAAATTTTTTACTTATTTAATAATTCTTACCACTGATATTATATCTGACTTAAGCAGTCTGTGGGTTATAATAATTTTCTTTTTGGCAGGGAGTGGAGTGTTCCTTGACATCATCAGATTGAAATTATTTCCATTTTAATATTAAACATAACTGCCAATTTGCAAGTAAAATCATAAGCCAAGATGGCAGCTTAAAGCTGAAACAAAATAACATTAATTATGGCTCAGCCTACTTTTCAGTTGAGATAATTGCAAGGTTCCCATATGTACCAATTGTTAAAGCCTAGATAAAAAGCAAAGATTTTGTAAGCTGATTTTCATGGCAGAGAAGACCTCTACTTTGAAAACTAGTGTAGCATAGTCTCCCAGGTTTCATTTCTAGTTTAGCTTTTTGCCAGACTAAGCTATGCTTTGAAATTACCATTGTCATAACATTTTCAGCTTCAAGAAATCAATCTGGCTTGCCACTGATATAATTGTATATTTCCCATAAGCCCTAGAGGTTGATTTTCAAACAAGGCAAACATTTGCCTTTCAGAACATAAAAACAATCCTCACCCACCACTGGTCCTGTGTCCTATTAAGCTAAGTGAAGATCAATAACCAACTTTCTACAAAATGCTGTCATTGATATTAAAATTATTTTACTTCAATTTAATGCAAAAAAGAATGAAAGAATAAATACACTGACATCAGACATGTAATAAATTTTACATATGAATGCCAGAATAAAGAAAGTCTCTGATAAGAACATCAACTTGTTTTAATCGCGTCTAAAATAGGCTTCAAATAAAAAACAAACAAAAAACTTACTAGTATGTAACTTGAGAAAGTTTGGATGTATTCATGCATATTAGATAGGTAACAAGATTTAAACAACATGATAATTGTATACAAATTGTAAAGGCTTCTTAAATAAAATTGGGCCATTTAGCCTGGTTAAAATAACAGACTTTTTGATTTCTATGGTAACTAGAAAAACAAATGATAATCAGTATTACAAAATTAAAAATATTATTTTTATTGGATTTTTCAAAATTATCTGGTCTGGGTGTAATGAGAAATTTTTTAAGTCAGTTTTGTTTATCTTTTATCCATGAAGTAAACACTATATACCATATATGGCTGGCATTTCTTTTCTTTACATGACAGAAATCCTTATTATTTCCTCTTAAATAACAAAAACAAAATCAAAACGCAAGAGTTTATACAGACTAAGATGTTATGCATCAAAGTGAAACTCCGATTAGACAAGAAAATAAAATACATTAATGCTTTTTTTACATATGAAAATAGATATCATTAGACATGAAATTATAATTATTTGATAATGTAGGATTTTTATTTTTTTTTATCAGGAGGAGATACATGGATACTTATACTACCAAGGTTACAAAATAAAATGGACTGAATTTGCAAAAATATTTTTAAAGTGTTTTTCTTTTTCTTGGATAAAGAATTTTTTTTTTTTATCTACATAAAAATGTCTTGCATATGGAACTTGTGGTGAAAAATTTTAAGTCAAGATCCGCAGATTTGATTATACTGCTGCAGGTTCCCCAGTGACTGGGGGTAGGCAGCAGTCAACTAGCTCTCTCTCCTTCTTTCCAAGCATCCCTGTCAAGTGGGAAAGGCCTCACTCCAGCATATCCCCCCCATTGCAGTCCTTGCATGTCTTCCTAGGTCTACCTCAACCTCTATGACCAGGAATCCTGAACTCTGAGGAAGTGCTGATGCATGATAAAGCTTGTTCGACTTTACCAAACCATCTAAGACAACAGATGCGCAGCATTGATGTTATATCCTTAATCCTGATCCTTGTTAACAATTCAAATATTTAAGTTAAATATATTATCAGATGGCTCAAGATTTTCACCAATTCTTTAATAAATTTGGTTTTGTTACTTTTAATTTATTTTAAAAAAGTAACATTTTTGTTTTATAATAAACATAATACTCATAGATTGATAAATAGTCCTTACACTTTTACTAAAAAGCTGTTCACCGAGACTAAGTGCAGCAAAGTTGATGTACTGTAGGAGGAACTTGAGAACCACCTTAAGATGACATATTCTGATGCTTGGAAAGATGTTCCAATCCATTTTATGAATGACCTCCTTGGACCCCAAGATCCAGAGGTCATATTTACTGACAGCAGACTAAATCTGAAGGAAATTCAGGAATTTGTCCATAAATTTTGTGCCAGTAGTTCACCTGGAATAAATGGAATATCCTATAACTTATACAAGAATTGTTCAAACATCCTCAAGCAACTCACCATCTTCCTCCAGCAGGTATGGAAACAAGGTATTGTACCACAAGAATGTATACCCAAGGAAAAGAATGCAAAAGGCATTACAAATTTCCGTCCCATCTTCCTCTTGAATGCAGAGGAGAAAACATTTCTTAGAGTCTTTACTCATTGTATGACAGACTTCATGCTAGGTAACCATTATATAAACACAGCTGTCCAGAAGGCTGAGATACCTAGCTTCCCTGGCTGTCTGGAGCATTCACACATGATTTGGAACTCAATCCTATCAGCCAAACAAGATAAAACTGAGCTTCATGTAATTTGGCTTGATCTTGCAAATGCATATGTGTCAGTTCCTCATGAGTTAATTAAAATGTCCCTCAAAATTTTCAATTTCCCTAATAAGGTTGGGGAAATGATAATGAAATATTTCAGAGCAGCATTTATGCAGTTTTCTGCTGGTAACGACACTACCAAGTGGCAAGTCCTCAAGGTCGGCATCAGGATGGGGTATGTGATTTCACCACTTCTTTTCATTATGTCCATGAAACTCATATTACAGGGTGTAGCAGACACAGCAAAGAGAGTGATGATTAAGGAACAAATGGTCCTTCCTCCTTTCAGAGTGTTTATGGATGACATCACCATTCTGGTCATATCTTAGTTTGGTGCTGATTAACTGCTGCCACGCTACCATAAGCTCTTTACGTGAGTGAGAATGAAGGCTAAGCCCAAGAAAAGCTGAAGCTTATCATTACTCAGAGGCTCTGTCAAGGAGATTCACTTCTGCATTGGGAAGTTACATGATCCCAACAGTCAAAGAGAAGCCAGTGAAGAGCCTTGGATGAAATTCCAAGCTGTGGGGGTACACTAACACTGATGTATGTGCATTATGTCAAAGTGATCGAGACATGCTCATAATCACTGCAGATGTACACATAGCATCATAACAAAGTGCTACAAGTGGTCATGGACTTTGTCAATACACAGTGTGAAGCAGCCAACAGAAAGCCTGTAATGGCCAGAGAAATTAAGATCCATTTTCACAAGGAAGGTGAACGCCCTGTGCAAAAGATCCAAATAGTTCCTAACATGACACTACTGAGTGGATCCTGTAATTGGAGGGCGTTAGTTGATCTTAGAACATCTCTACAATTTCTGGTACACATAATTCAGACAGACACACACACCATGACATTGTAGCATGGTCTGATTCAAAGAATCAGTAGAATTAATGTTTTCAGGGAGGAGGTGCACAAGCAAAAGAAAACCGCTACAAATCACTGTGATGCAACTGCATGGAAAATGGTTGGACATATTATGTGCTACTGAGATTGAGTGCCGTAGATCCCCTGGACAGTCAGTTGTTTCTTTCCTTTTGAAGGGTTGCATAATTGGTTGGAACCTGAAGTGTGCTTTCCAGAGCACAGCTCAACAGGCATCAAGTTAGATCTGGTCAAGATCCAAAATAAAGTTAAATAAAACCATGCTCACAACACAATGCTACTTCTGGTGCAAATCTGTTTACCTTCCATTTGGTCGCTCTGAGCACATTGTGTATTTTAACACAACATTGAAAATCTCAGTTGCAGTTGTAAAAAGAAATCACAAGAGACTGGCATATATATAAAAACAATACCCTGTCCAGTGGCATAAGCTGCTGGTGGTGCCAGTATCGCCTTAGCCATTGAAACTCCTCTGGTTGGCGGCTGACAAAGATAGATCATTACACATGCTTTCACATGTATGAAACAAACAAACAAACACACACATACAAAACAAACACACACATACAAAACAAACACACTGATAAATTTTACCAATTATTTTTAGAGTTTATTTGCTCCTATGCTTTGGTAAAACATTGCAGTGTATGTAATGCATTTTATTGTTTTATTAAAAACAAGTGTTACTTAGTGACTTAGAATACAACTAAAGGCTAATTGCATAGTTTTAGTATCCTTGCTTTTATAAGTGATTGAGGGGTGAGGAAAATCTCTCTCTGATCAAAAGAGGTTCCGAGTAAAAAAAAAAAAAAAAAAAAAAAAGTTTCAAAAAGTTTTGTTATACTAGCCAACAAGATTTTAAATGCTAATATTTCAAATTTTAAAAGTTGTATCTTTGTTAAATATAGATCTGCAGGTGACCTGTGAATATTAGGAACATCATAAAAAATACTTCATAATCATGTAATAAAAAAAAAAAAAAAAAAAAAATAACAACTAATGACTCACATTTTTTTTATTTATTTACTATACACCCACTGAGATATTCACCATTACAATATTAATAAGCTTGTTTCTAAGATGAAAGAAAAAGGAGGTTCATGGATCAGTAGTAAAACTGTTCACTTTGAAATTTAATTAACACATGTAGGTTGGTTGTATGTTCAATATTTTAAAAACTTGGATGGCTCTTATAAGCATTTTATTTATTTTTTTAACACCCACTCTGCAAAACAAGAGAGAGAGTGAAAGACAGAGAAAGTCAAATAAAATGACATTCACTATTCCAATAACAGCTCAAGTGAACATACTGTAAATTATTAGAACTTGTATTTCATTGTTTTGCATAAAACATCAGCCATACAATAGGTGGTTGCTTGTGGGTACTTTAATCTCCAGAACTGCTCAAAATCAAATACTAAACCTTTATCGATCAACTGTTTTTTATGAATTATCAGACTTTTACAGGTTATTTAAAGCCAGAAAATATTATTAGGTTGAAAGAATATTTTAGAGATAATAATGATTTACTGATACAAGTCTTACTAATTAATCCATAGCTGGAGGGAGAAGAGATGCATTCAAATCTTTCCAAAGAGTATTTGTGTGTAAGTGAATATAACCAGCCCAACTGGAATTGGAACTCAACTCTCCAAGCAGTTATTCATTGCACCACCCACACATTCAAACTTACAGCACCTGGTATACTCAAATGTACACTTTTGTAGTAGTAACTTACATGTTCTAATATAACAGTGTATAATATATATATATATATATATATATATATATATATATATATCATTCAAGCATGTTTGATTGGACAGTCTAGACATATTAAGTCTATCTCTGAACATTTAAATGAACATTCCTGTCCACATTCATGATTTAGAGAAATACTAATTGACAATACAATTATACTCCACCATGAAAATAATAAACAAAACTTTCTGGAAGCTCTTTATATAAAAAAAAAATGACTGTCAAAAATAAATAAAATCAATTATGAGTATAGCAACAAAGTTCTAAAATGTTTGTAACAGCAAAATTTTAAAATATCTGAATTGTAATTATCCAAAACTACAATTAAAAGCAATGTTTTAAAACAAGTAATTACAATTTTTAATAGAGTCTACATAAATTAAGTTACTTCAGTTACAGAGTAATAAAATTTTTGAATTTAAGATGGTCCATACCAACTCATTTTTATAACTTACATTAATTTTGTACTAGCAATTCACCCCATAAAGATTATGTTGGATGCAATTGAAAGTACTTGGGAAAATAAAAGGAATGAGAAAAAAATTACTCCAGCTTTCTCTATCAATTTTATACCAACACTAAGAAATTGAAATGCAAATATGAGAAGATCAAAATTATATATATTTCTTTATAGAAAGTATCATTTGGTACATTTTATTAACACTTTATTTCATTATTCTTATCTTCTGTATTTTTTTTTTTGTCACATCCAGTGTCCTTGCCAGGGGTTGTGAACTTGTAATTGCCACCTTCTGCTTCATGTTATCATTTTGAATTCTTTACTGAGGGACTGAATTGACGATTTCAGGCACCAAGACAAATGTGGTCTAATCAAACAGCGAGTTTTCAAACCTTTAAACCAAAAGGTTTGAGTCAGGTTTGTTACATTCACTTGCACACAAATGCCCTTGAGAAAGGTATGAATCCATCTCTTCTCCCAGCTATGGGTTAAATAACAGTATAGACTGTGCCCTATAGCATTGGTTGTCAACCAGTCTAATACAGAAATAAACAGTATCCTACAGTGAGAAAATCATAAATCAAATGAGACGTGTCCACCCAAGCATGTATATCATATACAGAAGAAACTGACTTTTAAACCTAAAATCTTTTCTTTTCCGATTAGAGATTTCTTTATAGTATTTTTTTTTTTTTTTTTTTATATATCAGAATTAATTTTGCTAAGAATACATTATTTAAATTGAAACCTTAAGTCATTTCTCTTACTTATATTTTGAGGATAATATATATCGGAAGTTAAATTTCACAAAAAGTAAAATTCTATTAATAAACAAAGTTTCTTTCCATTTTCATCTTGGTCAGTTTTAGCATATTTTCTGTCTCTGCATTCTTTAGTGTCCATCAGATTTAGTAACTCTCATTACTGCATTGTTCTCATCACTTACATTGTATTTCAGACATTGTCACTTTTGCATTTCTGTCGTTAGTTTTCTTTCTTTCTTTTTTTTTATACTGATGTACTTAAAGATTGAATTTCTGATTTCAAGAGACAAAACAAGCCTTTCAACTTAAAATTGTTTCTGGTTAGAGATTTTCTTATTTTAATCAAATTGGTAATTGATTCTTTCCAAAACAGAATTACATCATTTAATAAACTTATTTTCAAATATAGTTTCTTATCTTTTATTTTAAGAAATTACTGATTGTTTTTTGTTTTTTTTTTATTTTACAGTTTATTAACTTTTGCGAGTTATTTAAATCTGAAATATATTTTGAATTGTAGGAGGTTGTTTATCGTAACTGGTGTTCACAAGTAGTCTCCCATCTAAGTACTGATCAGGCTTAACACAACTTCAGTGATTGAACAAGAACTGCTGTTTTCAGTGTGATTTGACTATAAGCAAGAAATTGTCAAATACGAACTGACTTGGTTATTATTTAACATAAAAGGAGGGAAAGTGATTTAGTAAAACAATAGTTTTGACAAACTGGAACAATCAAAGCAAACAGTTCACCAAGAAGATAATTTTAAATAGGTTACAGGATATTAAAAGAGTAACTTCACAAACTGAATTGTAAAGGATTATATTTGGTCTTATGCTGGTCTTCTAGGGCAGCTAACTAATCCCTGTTGTAGACGCCTGCTCAGGCACATTTGCGTTTGTTCAATATCTGCAGAGCCAATCTTTGATTTATATACAACAACTGCTGAGCAGACTGTAGTAACGGTTTTTGGGTGAGAGTGCCCAATCTAGCATAATCATTACTTGAACCAGGCCAATATGTTTAAAAGCTCGGTCACAATGACTTTTGACTTCATGCTAACACAACTAACAATGACTTCCAAATAGTTCTGTCTACCCTATTTCATTCAAGGTTTGGGTCGATTAGTGGTATGGTTTTCAGGCACTACCCAACAGTACTGGATACTGGGATCATCTCTCTAGACCAACCCTGTTCCTTTTTTTTTTTCTCTGCTGTCCTCAATCCTCCTCATTTTCAATCTTCTCATTCGCTTTCACTCCCCGTGTTCCAGTAGCATTGTCACCTTCGGTTGAGGGTGAAACAATAAAAAATGTCAAAAGGACACATTGACAAAGATTTGAAACCTGTGTTTCATAATTGGAATGCTAATATTCTAACCAAATGGCCACATACCTATAAATATGTATAGACAAATATCGGAAGCAATTCTTTTTTTTGTTATACATGTTTCACTGAATGTGACAGAGAAAAAAAATTTATAAGTTTTTTTATTCAATTTTTCTCATGTTATTATTTTGATGAGTCTAAATTTAAAACTGAAGATGATTACGTCTAGTCTGGTTTACGTTTCTATGGAGATTTATTTATTTTTTATTTTATTTTTTCTGAAAGAGTTTTGTGTATATATTAAAAAAAAAAAATGCCATAACATTTGTTTTTTGACAACTTCATAAAGGGTTATTTTTTTGTAGGGTATTTAAGCTATTTATTAGGACTATGGATTATAAAAAAATTTTATGTTAATTATTCAATGCAAAAATTTGATGATGTCAGCAGGAAACTTAACTCATGTCTATTGTTTAATAGATTTTCATTATTTAGAAACTTAATAATGTGTAGTTTCTCATGTAGGCATAAAGGGCATGGGTCATCCCAAGTTTTACAGGCATCTATCTAAATATTTTTGGCATTTGAAGGAAATGAATAAAACACCAAAAGTAAAATGGAAAATTATAAACAAAACTAGAACCTGTAAAGCTTGCGTTTTAAATTTAGACACCCCAACCTTACCCTGACTTGACATCTATGAATGTAACTCTATACTGATACAAATTATTAACACCCTGCCCCCTTTTATATATGAACAATCGCGCTGGTTGTTACCATGGAAATCTTGATTTCAATAATGAATATGCTATTAAACACGTAAATTTCAGAAATAAGTTATTCCAAGAAAAATTTCGCTTGAAGATGGAACAGAGCTTACTTTAATTCAATTTAATTCAAATAATTATATTGAAGTTTTTGGCTCTTGTTTTGAAACATGAGAACTCTTATGTAGCATGTTGGAATCATATTTTTAAATAAATAATTATATATATATAAAAAATTTTAAGGTATGCTATATTTATGGATTAAAGTGATAGAGTGTATGTAAATATAAAAGTGGACATTGAAGTTAACCCCCAGCAGTGATAGTCTGTTTCATGCTTATAAACAAACTTCAGGGCATATGCATTGTGCTTTTGCTTGACTATATATACGGGTCAGTGATGTATGGTAGGTAGTCTAGTGTATTGTTCTAATGTTTATTTTGGTGGACAGTAATAGTTATGTTTTGAATTATTCCCAGGAGCTATTAGGTGGAAATAAGGAAAACAGCATCAGCCTACAATAATAAATCCAAAAACTGTAAACTCTGTCTGAAGGAGAAAACAGCTATAATTACTTTCTCAGACCAACACAAACTACTAAATAACCAGAAATCATGTCAAAATACAGACACAAAAATAAATTTTTATTATGTTACTTAAAAATCAAAAACTAAAAATGAATAAACAAAAATAAAATAAATAAACAAAAATAAGTAAAATAAACGAATCCAAACCAATAATTAAGTAAATAATAAGCAAATTAACAAACCACGAATACACGCATAAACATTGGTAAACGTAATAACCAACAATAAAATAATCAATAATAAATACAAAATAAAAAAATAAACAACACTATAAAGAACCAAAAAACTGCACCCAGATCCATAATTATTTCCACCCAATAGCTCCTAGAATAATTTGAAACATAACCGTTACCACCCATCAAAATAACTGTTAGAACAATAGACTACCCACAATATATCACTGACCTGTATATATAAATAGTTGAGCAAAAACACAATGTATATAGCCTGATGACTGCAGATAAGCATGAAAGAGATTGTCACCACTGAGTGTTGACTTCAATGTCCACTTTTATATTTATATATGTTTAGACATTCCAATAATTCATCATACTTCAATATGGAAGATAAATTTAAAAAGAAGAATCAGCAGCCATTTACTCAATTATTCAAATCTTGTAAATCTTGTTTTGCAATTAAATATTAATACATAACTGACCATCATTTTCCTCTCAAAGATATTTCTGAATCTATCTTGTTGAATCGGATGTGTATGCATCCTAAATGCCATCCAAAAACTAAATAGTTGAAGACATCCAGTAAATTTTTATGTTTGTGTACATATTTTGATATTAGACTATTGTTACAATTTTACTGATGCTAATAACAGATGTAATTCAATCTTAAATTTCATGTGACTTAGATGCTAAAAATAAGTAAATAAAAAATATCCAATCTCTAGCAAATATCCAGTATTTTCAAACTGGTAAGAGAATAATAATTCAAGGTTCAAGAACACTTTTGCCATTTCTCCCTACAGTCTGTTAAATATAAAAGCACTAAAAAAAAAAAAAAAAAAAAAAAAAAAATTTAAAACAAACATTTTCTATTTCAAAATAAAAATTGTTATATATATATATATATATATATATAAACCTTAAGTAGAAAACCATTTTCTTTCTGTAATTCTATCAAATTTAGTTAAAATATAAGCCAAGATTTGGGTTTTAAAAACAACAACGGAGGAAGAGGAGGAGAATTCAACCAACATTTCAAGTCTATATTTATTCTTGAAATATTGCATAAGAAAACATTTTTTCTGAATCAATAAAATAAAAATAGACAGAAATCTACATTAAAACGAGACAGGAAATTTAAAATAAAATTATCTAGAGTTCTCAGTCAAAAATTATTTTGAGTATATACTATATAGAGATTATAGTGCTAAATAAACACTGCCAAATTTAGTGTGTGTGTGTGTGTGTGTGTGTGTGTGTGTGTGTGTGTCTATATATATATATATATATATATATATATATATGAGGAGGCATGGTGAAGTAATGGATAGCAGCCCGGTTTGAGGGGTCGGAGAACTGAGTTTGAATTTCAGTCAAATCCATTACATTCACTTATGTGCTAATACCCTTGGGAAAGGTATAAATCCTCTTCCTCTCCCCACAGCTATGGGTAAATAGCAAGACAGACAGGGTTCTATAGCCTTAGATGTCAACTGATTTACTGCAGAAAGAAATGGCAACCTACTGTAGGAAAAAATCTGCCTCGTCAGTCATGTATCGAAAGATACTGGATTGCCTAAGTGCATATCACACATGACACATAACTGACTGATATATATAACGCATGTGCTAACATATATTAGAACATTTGCCTTCTGACCATGAGACAGCCGTGGTCAAATCTCACCATAGTAGATTTGTGACTTCTTGATATTATTGGTCTGTGAAGACAATTTCAGTGTACGGTACCATTATAATTTGTCAGAAGGACAAACTACAGGTTGACCTAAGCCTTCTGAATTAAATTGTGTAGAAATAACTGTTTAGATGCCTATTGTTATGCTAACACAAAGTCACAAGTTGTCATGATCAAGGGTTTGAGTTTACTGTGTTAAAACTGATCACACTGTATATTATGTGTTCTCTCCCAGAAAAGTTCCACTCAGCATAGTTGCAGTGTAAATCACAGGTGAGCTCTGTGGATGCTAAACAAATATGCCTGAGCAGGCGTCTGCAATGGGAATTTGCTAGCCACCCTAGAAGATGGCTGCCCTTGGAAATGAGTTGACAGCCATTATATTATACACAAAAACACACACACCACCAAGCCTAATGATGATATAGAAAACATTTTTACTAATATTCCTGCTAAAACAATTTAAAATATGCTTATAGTCTTCATTACCTTTGCCTAAAATTAAAACTACTACCCTTAGCAAACTTTTTTTTTTATTCTGCACTACACAAGTTCCTTTTTACAACTATCTTGATAACATCTACTCAAATTGACAGCATCACAATGGTGTCTCCTCTCATTTGAAGGTTACAATTATTACATATCTCACCTTGAAAATTTAGTTTTTAAAAATCTAACCAAACCTACTGTAGAAAATATTAATCAAAGAGTTAGAGGAAAAAAATATGAAAGAAATTTTTGAAAATAGTTTTGTCCTTGCTTTTATTTACAAACTAAATATAAATAGACTTCCATTTCTAGATTTTTTAAGAAACTTAAATAGCTACAACCTCCTTATAAAGTAATGATATTAAACTCTGGTCTTAATTTCAACAGTTACTAACTCCACACATACAAAATTGGCATAATAAAACACTTATAAACAGAGGTTTATTAATCATGCCAGACATTATATTTAGCAGAATTCATTAACATCATATGAATTTATTAACAATGGACCATTTGTTTGTCAGATTCAATAAAAGATGCATGAATGAAAAATTGCTGTTCATATATATATTAGGTTGGTGCAAAAATAATGACGTAATAATGTCATTTTTTGATATTATTACGTCATTATTTTTGCACCAATTTTATATATATATATGAATATATATACACACACACAAAATATACAGTTGTATGGATATGAGCTTGTGACCCTGGGTTTCATGCTTTTGCCATCCTCAGACAAACTTTGTCTGAGGATTGCAAAAGAGTATAGAGATTATCAACAAGCCAAATTCTGGCCTAAGCTGTTTCATTCACTTTTGCACTAATGTTCTTTTTATTTATGGCAACTGCCTACAGATTAACATAATATACCAAGCTACTGCATGCTTCATTTGTTCTTCAGGGTGAGCAAATTTTCAAAGCAATAAATGTTTGCTCCATAATTTCAGGAAAAAATATCATTATCATAACCAACATTACTTAGACAAACCTCTTCATTTTCTTAAGGAATATACCTGATGATGGCTGATGAATGGATTGGCTGAAACATTGTATTAACAAGTCTACAAAGAGAGTCAATTATACAAAATGTTGGATAAAATGAAATATACTTTACCAGAGAAAATATTGAATCAAATAATATTTTCTATGGTAAAGTATATTTCATTCATTATTGATACTAAGAAATAATTTGTAAGTCAATAGATGTCATTATTTGAGTGAATCCAAGTGATGGCAAAATAATATAACACAACCCTTTCAATAATTTGTCAGGGTAAGGAGTTACGGTTGGTTTATGGTTACAGTATTTTAAGTCAAGAATTTTTTGAGTTACCCATAAAATAAATCACAGATCTAAGTAATTTCTTTTACTATATATATATATATATATATATACACACACACACACACACACACACAATGAAAATATTGTTCTTAAATATAGCCTTTTGCTATTTGAATGCAGTTGAGTATTGGGAATGTATGCTTTTGCTATTTGAATACAAGGTGCTCATGGGAATGTGGGCTTTTACTATTTGAATACAGTGTGGTATTTGGAATGTAGCCTTTTGCTATTTGAATCTAGTATGTTCTTGGGAACATTGGCTTTTGTTATTTGAATAAAGTGATGTCTTAGAAAATAATTTTGTTGCCTAACACTTCTTGAATATTTCAACTTACATTTTTTTGTGTGCTGGTTGTAACAAAAGAAAAGTTCATTTTTCATAGAATCATTAAATGGAACTATAGCTGATGATGCAACAATCAAACCCAAAAGAAAACCATTTATTCTTGCAGACTTCTTGTAGAAGAGAGCTGATGGCCACAACTCCATTAAGTGATTTCAATGGCAATTTTTTTTTTCTTTATTGGGCCAAGTTACTAGCATGTTACCCACAATGGATTCCAATTGCCCTGTAATTTATTCACAAGTAGAAAATGCATCAATCACGCCTCCAAACTAAAGATGCTGGTAAGATAACATCCATTGTGTAAAATTTTCAAGTAGATTTAACATAGAAAAAAAAAATATATTTCTCTTTTCACTCATTTTAAGATGAAAGATTAACAAAAAATAAAGTCAAACAGATAAGAAGAGGTAATGGGTACATTGAAAAGATTGTTTGTAGGCAATGGCCAATTGTTAAAGTAATTTTATCTGGCTCTTTCAAATTAAGTTAAACAAAGTATTAAGAAACAGGAAAATTTATTAGAAACAAAAAAGTGCTGAACTGTTATATAATATTAGACCTCCTATATGGTAGTGAATGCTTGACAATCTCCTTACAAATAAAAAAGAGACTAGAGGAAACAGCAATGTGGTTATACAGAAGGATATTGAGAATGACATGGACTGAACATGTAAGTAACAAGGAAGTTTTAAGGATAACAAAAACAAAATTGACACATCAATCAAAAAATAAACATGTAGTGAATCAAGAAAGCTTGGAACATAGGGCATCTTGAAGGCAAGAAGGACTGAGGGAGAGAAACAGTAATTAACTTATATAATGAGCTTGTTTAAATGAACAAAGTGTAGGAGGTATAGTAAAAAGTAAAATATTACAAAGAGCAGCAATGGATAGGAAGTTGTGGAGTTAAAAAAAATATATAATTGAATATTAATAACTTATTGCTAAAATCTAAAAACAAATCTTTTGATCAACCATTATCTACATTCCACTACAGCAGAAAAATATTTTTCATTGTCTAAGGAAGGTGACAACACAATAAAGAAAAAAATAGCTTTCACCCTCACACCTTAAAATAAATTTAGAAACTTATTTACAAAATGGTTAAATATTTATATTTGTTTTTTTTTGATACTGCTAAAGTTGAGATCATTAAGTTTAGCCTTCTCTGGTAGTGCCACAGGAGTTGAACAAACAAGAATTGAATCCAGCACACCATTAGTAAATAATCTGAAAAACTACTTTGTTGTCAATCTGCAACTTTCTGGTTCAAGGTTACAATCCGGTGGAGGATTTAACTTAAATGTTTTTTTGTTTTTTGTTTTGTTTTTTTACAAACTAGTGTTTAAATGTTGAAAAGCTAGCACTAATGTTGTCATTTAAACCTTAATTTGGGATTTGAGATGATCGTGTCTAGAATTTAGAAGGGAATGGAGTCATATTTATTTTCTCTACAATCTCATATTCTGCAAATTGTTCAGCAATGAGTGGTTCTTTATTTTATAGCATATGTTTTATGAGTCACATTAGCTCATAAAGAATTTTGATCAGCTTGCAACACCTTTAACTTTTGACATTATTTAAAGCAATGTCTAACCTAACAAATAAATGTAATAAAAGATGGTCAAAACAAACAATTGTTACTAACATTATTTCTGAGATCAGCTTTCAGAGACTTAGAAATCAATTTTTCAAAAGAAAAATGAAGAAAAAGGGAACTGCTTTAACACATTGAAAAAGGCAACAATCAATATAAAAGAAAAATAATAACCGCTTACTATTGTGAATTTTTATTGTACTTTTTCACTTGTGAACTTATACAGATGTCATATGATCCTCTATATCCTTGTACAAATTAATTGAAACAACCACTTTAGTTTCCTTTTTTTTCATCATAGTTTCAGATCCACTGGAGTGACAGGATGTAATCGATTTCTATTTTTTCCTCAGATTAGGTCATTTTCAGTGGTAAGCAGTAATATGAATCTATTTTTTTTGGGGGGGGGGTGATAAAATTTGCTTGGCCTTAAAAAATAGATTGCATGAGATTTTTATCATATCCAGACACTATTGTCCCAACTGTCGATTAGTTGTCCTACGGCTATTGTCTGCGATGGGTGTTACCCCAAGGAAGCATATGAAAATTGTAACACTACACAAACACGCTGGCAGCCTTACCAGTGAGCAAATATATAGACTGGCTTGGAAACTCTCCTGATTTAAATCCAATCAAGAATCTGTGGTCAATCTGCATTGAACGACTTCATGGAATGGATATATGAAGTACTAACAGGTGCACTAGGTCATGTTTCATTGGAAAAATACAGAATTATTCATTTTGTTTCAATTAATTTGCACAAGGGTGTAGTCACAGATATTTGCAAAATCAGATGCAGATGCATGCATACCATTATTTCATTACAGCTAGATTTAATTTAAATACATTGTTAATAAAAAAAAAAAAAAAAAAAAATCATTACAAACTTTTGTACACACTGAATATTACAAACAGGCACATGATATTTATTGGAAGAGTTTTTGTTAATATTTTAGAAAACAATTGATATAATTATTTGAAAAAAAAAAATCACTTGCAATCAATCCTTCAAAAAAGGATTGAATATAAATTTAGATATATTTTTCATGCAATATTTTTATTTAAATTAGCTTCTTCAAAAAGAAAGGAATAGATGAACTTGAGGTCAATCAAGAGAAAGATCTGTGCTATCAAAATACAAGTAGATAGGATTTTTATCTGAGATACGTTTAATTAAAAAAAACATGAACAAATCAAGACTTGTCCGTCCACAAAAAGATAATATAACTTGCAGAGTGACATAATGAAAAACAACTTTCTTATATTACACACCATTTTGTTTACTTTAAACTTTGCTTTGTTTGTTCTTAATGAGAATTTTTATACTTAGAATCAAATCACCGGTGAGATTTTGGGAAGATTATTTTTTACCATTTTCTTTTTTCCAAAGCCAGAAGAAAACAAATATTGAGAGGGAAAAAAAAGTGATACTATTGAAAAAACTGTTCAGAATTCAAGCCATATATTCTTTTTAGAAATGGGTAAAAAAAAAAAAAAATACTACATAATAATACTGAAGGAAGAGACAAATAGGTAAGAGTTTCAATATTTACTATACTTTGCAAAAATATAGTCTGCAAAGGTTTCATAGTAAATATCAATGAAAATTAGTTTCCCATTTGCTGCAGCTAAAAAAATCTGAAAAATTATTTTCACATTATAAATAAGCAAGCAAGAAATAATACTGAATTTTGAACTAAAAGTTTTATTGGAAGCAAAAACTCATTAGAGATTCTTTTATTTGTAATAAAAACAAAGTGTTGAGATTTTTTTGTTTCAATCAAAAAAAAAAATAAATAAATAAAAAAATAAAAAATAATTTATAGTACAGGACTGTCACAAGAAAAAAAAATAGTGGAAAAGGTTTTAACAGAATTAGTAAAATTGTTTAAACTAAATCACATAATAAATAAATCCATAAAGTAATTTACTAATTTAATGACGAAAACTCTTTAAAATTTCAAGTCATTCTGGGGGAAGAAATTTGTAATTTTTAAAGTAAAACAAAAACATTAAGCTTGAATGACCTTACCTTCATGATATTGCATAAATAAATAAATGGTTTTAAATAAAAAAGACATTAAGTATTAAATGCTATTGTTAAAAAAAAAAAAAAAAAAAAGTCAGAGATCTTTTACACAAAATTAAAAAACATCCATCCCATCTTAGTCAGATTTTTTTTTTTTTTTTTTTTTTTTTAAAAATCATGCAATTTTCTAAAATTATTTCCAAAAGAAATTTACGTAATTTTCCGAAGTAGAGAATAAAAAAATAATGATCTTGGTCTTAAAAAGATACATGTAATTTTTTTTTCAATGATGATCTTTTAGTTTAATTTTTTTTTTTTTTTTTTTTTATTTCTTTCCATAAATGGCTAACTGACTTTTTTCTTTTCTTTTTTTTCTGTTGAGCTTTCTTTAAAAAAAAAAAAAAACTAAAAAAAAAAAAAACAAACTAAAACATGAAGTCAGTTAAAGAAGGGGTCCTAAAAAGAGGGAGACATTTCCTCTTTTAACCAACAACAGATGACTAACAACAAACAAACGCATCGCACTGTTCCCCACTCACCCTTTCACTTCAAACAGAGAATTTCAGTATTTCGCGTTATTTTTTATTTATTTGTTTTTTGGTAAGGTTCTAAAATTACGAGTGTACTGCAAAAAAAAATACAGGAGTGTTTGTCTGTCTGGGGAAAAAGAAGTAAAAATAGGAAGAAAGAATTTACAGTGGAAGCATTATTATTAAACAAAAACATTTTAAAAGGACATTGACATCAAGCATCCCCCGGGGTGAGTAATGATGATAATGATGTAAAAATATATAACAAAGAGCCGGTAATGACCTCAGTATTGATTGACCGAAAGAATGAAGAATTGACAGATTTTATCGCCATACCTTACTATTATTAACAATAGCAACTTTTAAAACTGACTACTGCTATCGACATTTTCAATCAATTATGGTACCCGACTTACACCCGCTTCAAACATAAATGCCGCATTTTTTTTTTTTTTTACTCCTGGGTTCTGTGTTCTGTTGAGCATCTGTCTTTTTTATACAGAAAATTTATTTTCTAGACAATATGAACAATTAAGGCTGTCCACGTGAAGAGAATTAATTAAAATGATGTAAGTACATTCGGTTTGTTTGTTGATTGTGACTATTCATAATTTATAATGAGATTTTATTGCAAGTACAGTACGGGTCATTACTTGCTTTGTCTCATATTTCCAGACAGAAAAAAAAATGAATTCAAAAATTAGATGCCACTGTTTATTTATTTTAGGCTTTGAAAAAAAAGAAACCGAATAAAGTTTTTTAAAGAATCGAACTGAAATGGTGGCATTTATGGGGTTAAACAGAAAGAATTTGCTTTTGAATAGAACTGCTTTTTAGCAGTTAGTTCACTGATGACATTCTTCAAGCTTCATTATAATGACGATGGTTTACGTTTAAAATAAAAGGGGAAAAGGGAAGAATTATATTTCTAAAAATGGAAAACAGTTTTACTTTTATTTATTTTCTGTTTTGTGAAATTTTAAAACAAAAACATTAAGTATGAAATTGAAATATGACCTTCATGATCATTAACATTGCTTAAATAAATGATTTTTTTTTAAAGAAATTAACTAAGTATTTTTAATTAAATGATATTGTAGAAAAAAAAAGCAAGAGATGTTTACAAACAATTTACATCCCATCTTAAAAACAAAACAAGTGAATAGGAATGTTTAAAAAAGTATACTTTTTATTTTTAAGAAAAACTTAAATTTAAAACAAGAAAATTAATTTAAAAAGTTACTTTAAAATTTAATAATCCACGAGAAAAATAAAATGATAAAAAAATGTAAGCCATGTTTACATTTGCAACTCGATTTGTCTTTGATAAAACAATTTTAGCATGGAATAATTTTCGAAACATTGGATTTTCACAGCGTAACAGTCTAAAAATAATCCGAAGAACCAATTTCGCGTATTTTATTTTTTTAAAACCATCTTTCCATTTTCTCTTAAATAAATATTCTTCTGTGCCGCCCTAAAGCGACATGGATCGAAGCAGGTAGTCGATCAAACAAAAAAGAAAAGGAAATATTTTTAAAGAGAAACATAAGTAAACAACTTACGAGTCGTGGAAAGAAATTCCTGAAAGATTTATCTTCTATCTCCAGGTTTGCCGGCGAATGTTTTAAATTCGCTGCTGGACTCTGTCTACGTCTCGACTCGTGTGTCGCAAAGATCGAAATGGAATGCTTATTTCCCTTCAACGATAAGCTTATAAGGGGGAGTTAACTCTGCCGGGAAAATGATTGTGCACCAGGGAGAGAAGAGGAGTGGGGGAAGAAATAGAAAGAGAAATAGTAGTATTGAGAGATAAAGAGAAGAATAAATAAAGACATAAGAGTGCCAGAAGAAAGAAAGATAAAGGAAAATAAGAGAGAGCAAAAGAAAAATATAGAAAAAGACATAAGAAAAGTGCGGTAAAAGAAAGAAAAAGGGAAAATGAAGGAAAGTAACAAAGGAAAGGCATGAGACATAAAGAACACTAAATAGATGGAAAAGAAAGATAAACAGGAGAAAAAGGAAAGTAGAGAGATAAAAGAAAGAAAAGAGAGATAAAGGAGAGGGAAAGAGGGGTAAATGTAAAAAAATAGATAGCAAGAGAAAAAAAGAACAAATAAATAAAAGGGAAAGTGAGAAGAAATTAAGGAAAGAAAGGAGAAAAAGAGAGATAAGAGGATAAAAAAGATAGGGAATAGAAATATGGATAAAATGAGAGGGAAATATTGATAAATGGAATAAAGAAGAGAGAGAAAGTGAGAGATAAAAAAAATGATATCTGTGTGTGAATGTACACATTTTAAAGGAATTTGCATGTTATGGATAAATACATTTCAGTAAGTTTGAATTGCAACAAAAACATCTTTGTATTTATTATTATAAATACACAAACTGTACACAAATATAAACAGATGTCAATTCAAAAAAGTATCTTTCAAATGTGTGTTTGGGTATATAAATATATACATATGTATACACACACACACACACACACATATGTATATAAATATATATATATACCAGACACATATCAGTAGCAGCAGTAGCCATTACATGGCCACTGTTAAACAAAGACCATGCTATGTACTATCTCTGCCATATCTTAGCAACAAAGAACTCTATCTTACCTTTCTATACTCTTTATTTACATTATTCGGACTGTTATCCTCATCTTCATTGCCATATTCACAACATTCCTGCCGTTGTACACTCTGGCCTTCTTCCTCTGAATCCTTTATTCATCAACTGGGGTAGATTGTTCTAGTTCCACATGTCATGCCTCTTCCAGATGTCTCAGTTATTTCCCTTTAACTCAACTCTCCAAGTTTTTTGGTTCACCACTGCTTTAGTTTGGTATTGAATTCACAACTCTTTGAGTCTAGTCACTGGATCTAACCAATGTCTTTATTCACTGTGCCATGTGTCCTTGATGGAAATGAAAATGAGGATAACAGTCCAAATAATGTAAATAATCATAATACCTCATCTCAGTGATATAGACAGATATTTCTATATTCCATATACTCTTTTTTCTGTTGCACCATTAGCCAAATTTTTGCTTCATCTGTAATCTTTTCTTCTTGTTACTTATTCACCTCCATCTCCCTCACTTAATCACTTCAATATTATCTCTTATTTTTATCTATTCCCTGACCCATCTTGACCTTTTAGTTAACTTAGAACAATTCTAGAAATAACTATTTTTAGAATTCCTCTTTCCATTGATCTTTGTACTCTTCTAAGAAAGTTTTTAAGCCATTTTATCAATTTCTATGTTTTTCATCCATAGCTAGCGTAGCGAATAGGTACTACCAAATGGTAATAGATGAGGTTGCTGTTGGTGACAAGTTTGGAACTGAAGGAGTTTCATCTTGTTGCTGATGAGGATAAGACTTTGGGTTATAAAGGAATTCAACATTTTCAAAAAAAAGTAATTTCAGCACATAAAGGAATTTTATGTATATAATTATATATAGAACAATATAGAAGCAATATAACTAAAAAAAAAAAAAAGAAATTTATATTTATGTGTATACAGAGAACTTAAAAAATGTCTGAACCACTCAGACTGACTATTAAGACAAAAATAATTGTGTCATCAGCATAGATATCAAGTTCTTTTTGGTAATTTACTGATCAATGGATTTTTGTTAGGCATAAACTATCTTTGTTATTATTTATTTAGACACACACATACACATATATTTATATATGTATGCATGTATGTTTAGATAGATAAGTTCTTTAGTGGAGTGCTTTGCTACTATGACCTTATGCCAGACTAGAATAAGCTTACAAAGTAACTGTATATTTTATCTCTTGGCTGAGATAATTTGTCTGTTTCCAAGTAAATAATAGCAGTTCAGTTTCAAACACAGATAAACCAGTATTTTGAAAGCTGATTTTTAAGGCCAGTTCTTTTATAGAGAACAACATCACATAGAAGATGAAGGATTTGTATGCACCCCTACCCAGGTGGACTGAAATAACTATTCGAGCTAAGGGAGGGAAGCCACACAAAATATTAACAATGTATATTAACACATTGCATAGTAAATTTTCACTATATAAACGTTTTTTTTTTGTTTGAAAACATTGCATCAGGTCTAGTTTATGTTAGATGGCTGAAAACTTTTATATAGTTACTTTTTGGAAGTTGTCTTATATCTCTTTCTCTTGTTCAGAAGATCTACTACAAAATATACTAAATATACTAATTATACTAATTATGTATGGAAATGACTGCACTAGAGCAATTGTTTCTTCTGTAGTTAACACAATAGGAAACGTCCACTTATAAACTGGCAATTTTTAGAAACTTACAATACCTTAAAGTGACTGAAGATTTTTACACATACTCTCTCTGCATATATATCTATATCTATAATTCTCAAATGGGTGTGTATATTTGCGTGTGTGTGTAAGTGATCGGATGTTGTTTATGTGTTTCCACAGTTTTCATCTGATTTCCATGAATTATTTTTATTTGATAGATAATTCTTCAGTGCCGGTTTTGAGTCCAAATTAATGGCGACAATAGCTCTCCACTACTTCCTGTCCATTATAACTCTCAGCAACATTTTACTATTTACTATCTGTTCTTGGATATATAAAATTATCTATATCTATAATTCTCAAAATGGGTGTGTGTGTGTGTGATCGGATGTTGTTTATACGTTTCCACAGTTTTTATCCGATTTCAATGAAATTTTTTTGTTTGATAGATAATTCTTCAGTGCCAATTCTGTGTCCAAATTACACATTCCCCTTCTCTTGGCCAAGCATCCTATCTCTCTCAAGTAAGGTTACCTTTTCCGTTGCATAAAGCCTACTACTACAGTTTTAAGGCGTTGCTTTCATTGTCGTTTATAGCCGTTCCCAATTTAAATTTTTTTTATTGTCCTGCCAGTTTTCACATTGCATTCACCATAGTAATAGGTAAGCTTACTTTTTTATTACTCAACATTTATTTTTCCAATCTTTCCTAAAGTTATTCGAGCTTATTGATAACTGTAGCTTTACAGGGTTCCTTTCTGGTATTTGCCCACATATTCCATTTGATAATTCATACATGCCTAAGACATGCCACCAAAGAAAAGAACTTGCTTAGGTTGCAAAACTGCTGCTGCCAGGTCCACCATGTGAATAAGAGATAACTAATCATCTTTATAATGTTCAGTTTGCCTATCTCAAAATATCTATCGGAATGCTTCAATCAGAGCACACCAAGTCTGAAGATCAATGTAGCCATCAGCTTTCCAGAAGAGCACACCTGAATGCTTCTGCACGTGAGGCTGAAAATGATTAAAGGACTCAGTGGCTGAAAAGAAAAGCCTTTTCAACTGTTGCTGTGAGTGAGGCTGAAACTGCTGATCAAAGGACTCAACGGCTGAGGAGAAACACCTGTTCAACTGCTGCTGTGCGTGAGGCTGAAACAAGATTGAGAATGCAAAAACAATCCTTTTCAAAGCCATCTCACATTAAAATTGCTAACCTCCCATTTTGGGATGTGCCTCAGTTGCACCCAATTGTTGTTACTAATATTGATTTTCAAGTGGGCTGACTTTAAACTTAAACTGCTCCAATTGAATGTAAACATTCCCAGTAATGAAAGACCCAATCAATATATATTCTGAGAACTTTCACACACACACACATCCACACACACACACACATATATATAAACATCAAGGTCAATACCCAGCAGCAACAGCTTGCTTTATGCTTAAATGGAATCTTCAGGTCTGAAGATTGTGTTTAAGCATAAAACAGACTGTCACTGATGGGTGTTGACCTCAATGTCCACTTATAGATCTATATACAGTCAATCCCTGGCATTAAGCAATTTAACACGCACACACACACACACATATATATATATATATATAACTTTACATTTGTGTTTAGCATGAAACAGACTGTTGCTTCTGGGTGCTGACTTCAATGTCCCCTTTTCTATATATAAACAAACTATTAAATAAACAACCGAAACAAGTCTCAAAAAATTTTTTACTACATTAATAAAACAT
Organism: Acanthosepion lycidas; assembly: GCA_963932145.1. Taxonomy (NCBI): domain Eukaryota; kingdom Metazoa; phylum Mollusca; class Cephalopoda; order Sepiida; family Sepiidae; genus Acanthosepion; species Acanthosepion lycidas. The sequence continues at coordinate 59,867,536 of OZ010580.1, forward strand.
CCATAACCAGAAAGAATAAATAAATATATAAAAAAAAATAAAAATTAAATAAAAAACAAGTAAACTAAATTAACCCAAATAAAAAATAAATAAACAAACCACTCCCACCAAAATAACTGCCAGAATGGACTACCCACAATGCACCACTGATCCGTATATATAAATAGTCGAGAAAAAAAACAACATTTGTGGCATGACAATTGCACCTAGCATGAAACAGCCTGTTGCCTCTGAGTGTTGACTTCAATGTTCACTTTTATATTTACATATACTCTATCTCTGATATTGAGCACTTTATCCTATAAATATAGCACACCTTAAAACTATATAGTATTATTAGTAGTGGCTAGCCACTCATACCTGAGTATGCCTGTCTACTAGGGCAGCTATCCAATAGCTGTTGCAAATGCCTGCTCAGGCACATTTGTGTTTGTTCAACAACCACAGAGCCCACCTGTGATTTATGCTGCAACTATGCTGAGTGGACCTTAGTTACAATTTCTGGGAGAAAACACATTTCCTAGAGTAAAAAATAGTCAGAACTAGGCCAGTATGTTCAAACCCTCGGTGATAATGACTTGCGACTTTGTGCTAACACAGCCATCAATAGGTCCCAGACAGTTCCATCTACCCAATTTCACTCACTAGGCTTGAGTCAACTCATGGTATGGTTTCAGGCACTTTCCAAAGGTGTTGCACATTGGGATCACTTACCCAGATCAATGGCACCAAGAAGTCACTTCTTGACAAATTGACCATGGTGAGATTCAAACCTGGGTGTTATGGTCAAAAAGCAAATGTTCTAACGACTCAGCCACATATCCATACATGATTATATAAAACAAAAGATCCATATGCAAAAGTACACTAGTAGTTAAGTCACCAGAGATTTTATTTTATATGTTCACTTATACATGAAGTACTTTTATTATTTTTTATTTATTCTTTTGATTAAAATTTTATATAATAAATATTTGTGCCAAGTGGCTTCACTCTGCATACTTTTGCTTTGAAGGAAAATGTGTAGAGTGTGGTTGTCTCACCACATGAGAGAGGTTCCATCAGTGACCATCGCTTGTGCAGCAGTTTCTGACCAAGCACAACATTGCCCAGGTCCGACAACCACCACAGATCTTGTCCCTTATGACTTTTCTTTAAAAATCAAATCCCACTTGAAAGCAACAAGACATCAAGGAAATCCAAGAGAATGCAATGAAACAGCTGCTTGCCATTCCAAATGTTTCCATTTATGGAAACAATACTAAATAAAGTGTGTAACTTTAAATGGGGACTACTTCAAAGGAGATTAAATGCCAAATTTATATGTGTTGTAGTTTTCTTTTTATAGCACCAGTACTGACACTTTTTGATCAAACTTTGTATGTAAAAATTCACATATAACTAAAAATATATCCACAAAAACCTTTATCAAGAAAAAGTCCATCAGAGACCAAAACATTTCAGCTAAGTTTTCCTTTTGTCTTTATTCATATATATATATATATATATATATATATATATATATATATATAATTACATATGGGTACATGGGCAAGTAGTTAAACCAATAGCATTCCAACTATGAGAGCCATGTTCAAATACCACCATGGTTGATTTGTCAAGGAGATGACTTCTTTGTAATATTGACTCGAGAAATGATCCGAGCATCTGGCACTCGTGGGAAGTTCGTAAAAAGCAAGCCATGGGTTAATTCAAAATATATAATTGCAATTGAGTCAACAAAACTGTTTGGAAGTTAACACTGCTTGTGATAGCATGATATTACAAGTCATTATAACTGAGGATTTAAACGTAGTTGTCTTCTTTAACTACATGACAGATTGTTCACTCTCTTCCAGAAACTGTAATATATCTACTCAGTATCATGTAACAAGTTCCATAACCCTTTAGGGTCATAGGGGTACCATGTGTACTGCAGCTACTCCAGCAGTGGTGTGTCTAGGGTAAGATAATCTGACAGAGTTCATTTTTCAGGCTGGTTTTGAATCCAGAGTTTTCCTTCTAGTAGATTGGTTGCCACCCAAAGAATAGATCACAGTTTGCTCTGCTATGCAACCTGTAGCTGGAGAAAGGTGGATTCATGTCTTTTTCAAGGGCATTACTATCATTTGAATGAAAGAGAATCAACTTGAATATGAACTTGATTCACCAATTTTACTTACTGAACTGACAACCATTGCACATTCAATAGTTGCACTCTAAACTATAGTTTGGCTGTGTGGATGTTGAAGAAACTTAAATGCCTGAGCAGGTATCCACAACAGGGATTAGCTTGTTACCCTACCAAACTCGGAAATGAATAACAAGTCATTATTATTATATAATAGATAATTATGAAAAGAGACAGAAGTCTTTTTAAAGTTATTTATAAAGCTTATGTATATAAATGTAAATGCATATACATAATATATGTATATGTAAATAAACATGCTTATATACTTATGTGTATGTGTTTGTACATATATATACATACACATAAAATTTGATGATATAAATTAAGACAAATTACCACAACAGAAAGTTCTTTATGCACATACATGCATAATACCAGACAGTTTGCATGTGAGGGTGGTGGGGGTTGTGAGGGTGGAGATGGTGTGAAGGCGTGTGTTCTTATGCGTGTGTGTGTGTATGTATATATATATATATACATCTGTTTATACACATTCATACATATTCTCAAGTATGTGCTGAAACATGCTTGCAATTACATACAGATTGCAAGAACAGTGCGGTGAGAGTTGTTTGATTCACAAAAGTCTTCAGCAACTCTAAAACGTCACAAGATTTTAAAAAATAAAACCTGAGAAACATTTATTTTTCTGTCACATGATCAGGTTCTAACATAAAATGTCTGATGTTTTTAAGAAACAGCTCTCATTTCAAGTCTCCATAAATACAAAAATATTGTTGTTCTTTCTCATACCAATTAAACATTACAGACTTTGTAGGCCTACAAGCAAGGTTACCAAGTATTGCCTGAGTTAATAACCACTTTCAGATCTTTGCTCTAAAGAAATAATTCTTGAGTTTTGGTATTTCCACTTTTAGCATAACAGGAAATCTATGAGGAAATATTCTCTACCAATGAAATTCGAATACCTATTCTCTATCTATATTTAATAAAAAATACATATATGATATAAAATATATAGATATTCAAATATATAAAACATATCATGTATATGAGGAGATGATGAGAAGTTCTTAGCCCACCCCAAAATGAAAAAAATTATGATGTTTAGTCATTTGGTCAGATTTTGGGAAGTGGGTCAAGCCAACGCCTTGTGCTTACATGAACACACACACACACACACACACACAAACATCCAAACACATACATATATGTTTATCCATGTGCAACACTTTAAACCGATCACAGATACTAGACCCTGATCCACTATTTATCCATCTTGTCACCATGATAAGATGTGGTTTTAATAAGGGATACCATACATGGAGTAATGGATAACAGCTTGGATTGAGGAATCAGAGAGCCAAGTTCAAATTCCAGTTGGATCCATTACTTTCACTTACGTGCTAATACCCTTGGGAAAAGTATGAATCCTCCTCTTCTCCCACCCAGCCATGGGCAAATAGCAGGACAGACTGGGTTCTATAGCCTTGGGTGGCACTGGTCTAAGAGAAGGAAAACTCTGAATTCAAAACCAGCCTGGAGAAAAAAACCTGATGGGCAGATAGGCGCTCTGGGGCCTTTCAAGGCAACCTATCTAGAAGGTCACTCTGAAATATAACCTTGCACATTGCTTATCTCCTTGTAGCCTTTGCACCAGAAAGCAGATGGCAGGCATTGGACAAGACAGTGGGACTGAGAATGCACAAATCTTTCTCACTTAAATAAATTTCAGGTGCAGATCATTCTACAACACTAGATGAATCTTCTACTCTTGTGAAACGACTCATCCATAACGTGTCGATGGAATACTCATGTGTTGGCTAACAATGCAAGAATCCATGCATGCATATATACTGTACATACAGGGAAAGGACAAAAGTCCCCACAACCATTATTAGATTGTTTTCAGTACCCACCAACCCAACTTTGCTGCAATGACGAAGGTGCTGCTGTAGGGTTGGAACCACTGGGACCACAGAATACCTGACTCCACCTGACACGCTCTCTCTTAACAAGAGTCAGAACATCCCAAAAAATGGATTATTGATGTTATATTTGAGCTGGAACTGCCCATTTTTCACTTTGATGTGACAGAGTTCAAAAGCATTTACACAGCTTTTTATTTTCCATCCTATAACCCTTCCCCCATAGACAAAATGTCATAAGTCTATCATTCCTCTATCACTCTTCTATTGATGCTCTGTCACTCCTCTATCACTATTTTCATGGAAAATTTTATGAAGTGCCACATTCCCTAGTTTCACCAGTTGAGAAATTTACAGCTAAACTGGAGCAAAAAGTGGCTTGTAAATTTTATTGCCTCCAAAATGAAATTGCTACCTTTTAATGGTCATAGAGAACCATTTTCACCTTCCATCAGTATCGCTGATGCTAACTTCTAGGATAGCAGTTCATTGTGCTTTCTTGGTTTCATGTTTTCCACTGATATGAAGTGGAGTGATTATATTGAATCAATTACCAGGTCTGCTGCAATGAAAGTTTGTTCACTATGTCATGCCAGACACTATTTCTTTCCAGAATCCTTTTTGAACATTTATAAATCTACCATTCTTCTGTGCATTGAATATTGCTGCCATATCTAGTCTGGTGCTATATATCTTGAGATTCTCAACAAAATCCAAAGAAGGGTCTGTAATGTTGTCAATCCTGATCTGTCATCTGGACTCCAGACATTATCTCACCAACATGATATGGCTTCTCTCTGTCTTTTCTATAAATATTTTCATGGCAACTGTTCTAATGAGCTCTCCTCCTTAGTACCTCAACCCCACATGTACTTAACTATACTACTTGATTGGTAACTAGATGTCATCATTTTATTGTTGAACTAGCTAGATGCAACAGTAAGTTCCATTCTAATAGTTTCTTTTCTTGCACTTCTCACCTGTGGAACTCTCTCCTGGTTTCTTGCTTCCGTGCCATCTACGTTCTGCAAAAATTTAAATCCAATGTCAATCACCATCTTCTGTCTTCCTGAAACCTGTTCTTTTATTGTCCTTTCTCCTCCCAAAATCTTCTCATTCTCTTTCATTCTCAGTAACCCCTGGCATCTTAGTGACATTATTGCCTTCCTTTGGGTTAAATGATTAAAAAATTAAACAAGGTCTGCCCTACCGTACACACAGAAGTGAACCATCTTCATTCCCTTTGTATTCCATTGGTAAGAAGGAAGTTCAAATAGATTTTTCCTAAGACTGCAACTTAAAGAAACAAACTCCTGAGAGGATGCTTCCTCAAACACTACAATCTTAACCTCTTCAGACTAATGTCAATCATTACCTATTGTACATATCCTTATAATCTGCACTTACTTCTCTTTTCCCCCATCTTACATCTAAACAACAATTTTATTTAGTAAACTTCTACTTTGAGTGGCTCTTGGCCATGTATTGGTTGAACAATTTGAAAAAAAGAAAAAAAACAGGCTTCTTACATTTGAAGAGGAAGAAAGAACAGGTACTACCCTTTCATCCCAGTCTGATGACCAGATAAAGGTAAGTGATAGGATAGGATGGCACAAAGTCAGTTTAATATAGGATGCCCAAACGCATGCATATATGCTAAGGACAAAAATTGCTAGGTTCCTACGATCAATCTCATGCAGATGTTAGAATCCGCTAATTCTCTTTCTTTAGTGCTATGAGGAAGGTGGTGCTGCAGGATTGGAATCCACAGAACCACTCATCACTCATTTCAAAACTGTGAACGACTTGAAGGCAGAAATATGACTGAGAGATGAAGAACAGATCCCAGTCTGAAGGCAGAGTAGCATGTAGTCTGACATTAGGCAGAGGGCTAAATAGTGACACTTTGAGCCTTGTCAGAGTAAACAGATACAACACTTTGATCCTAGGCAAAAGTGCTGATCCATGCATAAATAACCTTGTCATTATAGACAATAAGATTTGTAATATCCATTGTTTAATTGGATATATGAGAACAGCCCAAACATCTGATCATCCACTGTAGAAGACAAGCTCTCTATGTAGTTTCAGTATCTATGCAATATGTATATATATATATATATATATATATATATATATATATATATACATATATATAAATAACAACTTAAAAGAGACTGTTTGACCAACACAAGGTCTGACCAAAATTCATGTTAAAAAAAAAACAAAATAAAAGAACAAAGGAAAACTACAGATAAAGTTAATTTTCTCCATCAAGTCATTCATTTCTGTAGTTCACTGCTACTAACAAGCAGAAAATTTTTTTTCTCCTGATGATGGCCATGTTGGCTGAAACTAGTTGAGGAATCTATACAACCCAGTGTGTCTGAAGATTTTAATTTTTTAATATTTTTTATTGTTCAAAACAAATAAATATATAATATATATATATATATATATATATATATATATATATATATATATATATATATATATGTATGTATGTATGTATGTATGTATGTATAAATAAGACTGATAAGCAGAATGAATAAGAGTGGTAAGCAGTATGAATTTGACTGGTAGGCAGTATGAAATAAAACTACTAAGCAGTATGAAATAAAACTACTAAGCAGTATGAAACTAAATTAGCTCTGTTGACTGAATAAATGTTTTGGTTCAAAATTCCAAGAAGTGTACATTGACAGACACCTGATGAATGCATATTATAATAAATAGCATAGTGAACATTATATTGAAAATATTTTAGATTAAACTTCAGTTATGTATTAGATATTGAACTTATGCATATTAGTAGGATATAGGCTAGTATTCATACAAAAGGAGAAATAATGTGACAAATCAGAAAAGCTATTCAGATGCATTTTGCTTCTTTATGACAGGTGCCTTCTGATTCAAATGAGAGATAAACTTGTGTGTAAAGATTGGAATTTTGACAAAGAGGTTATAAATATCTTTATCAGATGCTACAGCCATAAAGTTTTTGATATGTCCCGGAAAGGGATATATTTGATCGAAGTAGCTAAGTGGTTTTGGCTACTATAACCAAGTAGTACATGGTAGCAGTAATCGACTGGTACTCATTGTAGTCGCAGGTAATAAGTGTAGACCAATAGGATAGCCAATGGCGTAGTCCAATGGGCGTCGTCATAAACTTACACTCTGTCGTACCTACACGTCCGTCTGTATTTATGACAGACACCAGCCAATCATATTCCAGTGAGGGGGAACTCAGGTGTATGCATATACCATTATATCAGGGGTTTTTTCCTATTGAAGCCATTAATTTGAAATTGGATTTGAGTTTAGGGTTGTCCTTCTCTGTGGGTGGTTGCCTTGCTAAGCCTAAAGAGCTTTTTTTTAATCATCTCACCCTAATCAAGGTAATAAATCCACTAAGACACAAGAAGTTACTGAGAAAATCTTATTGAGGACAAAAAGCAATATAAGAATAGTGTTCAAGGTGACAAAAGATGATGATTGATGTTGTTTTCAAATTTTAAAAGTAAGCTAGAAGCTGGAAGAGAAAGTGGAGTATACAAGATGAAACTATTAGCATAGAACTTATGATTAAATCCAGTAATATTAGCAGTAAAATGGTGAGACCTAACTGCTACTCTAGTGAGTCAGTCAGTTGTGCTAAGTCTCTTTCAATTCATGATGACTAGGCAGAAAATTTTCCCACAGTAGGTTGCCATTTACTTCTGCAGTAGACTTGTTGCCAACAAAGTTTATAGAACCCAGTTTGTTATGCTATACAACTCATAGCTATGAGGAGAAGAGATAGATTCATACCTTTCCCAAGGGTATTTGTGTGTAAGTGAATTTGAACTGGAATTCAAATTCATCTCTCTGATTTCTCATCCTGAGATATCCATTATGCAAAAAGTGTATCAGAACAAGTGCCATAAAATATTTATAGAAAAGGGACAAGGAAGCTATGTTATATTTATTTTATTATTTATAAGGGTTTTGAATTCAGAGTTTTCTTTCTCCTAGGTTTGTTACCATCCAGAACAAAAGGGCACAATCTGTGCTGCTATTTAACCTATAGCTGGAGAAAGATAGACTCGTACCTTTTCCAAGAACAAAATAAATGAAATAGATTCAGTCATACCAATTTCACTTTCTGTGTTGATAAATGTTACACTATTAGTACATCCACAATCAACATAGATGATTAACACCATTAATGTCTGCTTGATTTGAAATTTGCCCACTTCAAGAGAGATCTACTAGGAGTGAACCAATTTCAAATCCAGCAGACATCAATGGCTTCAATATGGAAACAAATATTTTCTGGATGTAGCATCTGATAAAAATATTTATTACCTGCTCCTCCAAATTCCAATGCACTTCTCATACACACAGGTTTGTTTCTGAAGACATCTGCCATAAAGAGATAAAATGTGTTGTTTAAATAGTTTTGCACTTATCTTCATATACACAGTCCCCAGAAATACATAAAAACATTCAGTCTACAACTCTCCTGTATCATTTAAAAGATAAAACATACAGTTTTTATGTCAAATGTTTATTGCAACACAGATGCTGTCACTGTGAACAGAGAGAATACTGAACTAGACACTGTTGTACGAAATAATTTGTAATGGAAAATCAACCAAAACTAGTCGATAAATATATTTTGTCCATTCTCTGATGCTGCAGTCATCATAACATACCCAGAGACAAAATGTGAAAGTTGCAAGATTAACAGGCAACGATAAATGGTTAAACCATCCTTGCTACATAGAAATCAAATATACCTTCCTTCACCACATTGTCAAGTGGTGGCTACTACATTTGGATGAATACATACATATATTTACTTCTGCCTGGACTCTTTCCTTCTCTCTACCTCTAATATGCACCAGGACTTTCACACTTGAAACTTCAACTTTCACTTTATCCTTTTGTATTATTATATTGTGATATATAAATATTTATTTTATATTCATCAACACCCGTGTATTTTCATTTAATTATTGCAGAAGGCACCCAAAACCAAATATACTGATATATGGTGGAAATGGATATTGTCAGAGAAACAACTTATCCAATACAAATCCATTGCAAATTGTTATTTTTTCTAGAAGAATAAATTTTTCCCTCAGTAGCAATAATATAAACAAAAATTATTATAAATAATATAATTTAAACAAAATATTTTAAACCTCTCAGGTTAACAGTCATGACTGCAGTTTATACCTCATCATTTTCCAATGGAACAAGTCATACAGCAAAAGCAAGATACCTACCCAATTTAGTACTTTCTAAACGACAAAATCCTTCAGTCTTTTATACAACTAAAAGCAATTTTATTTGTTTTTAAAAATAATTATTTAAATTCTTGTCATATTCAGCTATCACAAGGGATAATTTCTTTTCCCTCAACGAGATGCCTCATTTTTGTTTAGAATTTAAAACAGATTTTTTTTTTCTAGAAACAAAAGATTACTCTTCCACTGCCATTGCATACAAAAATATTGATCAGTTAAAGAAAACTGAATTTAACCCATTTTAAGCTTGCAAATTAATAGTCAATACAAGAAACTATAAAAAGATTTATACTCTGGAAACAAAAACCAACTAGCTTTACACTTGCTGTTATAAGGACTTCTACTTTTTTATTTGTTGTCTTGATTCTCTTTCTTTTTATCTCTCTCTTTTTATCTCTTTCTTTGCATCTGCTGCTGCAGTTTCTGTGATAATCTTCTCTGTTTTTCACAGAGAAAAATGGCCTGATGTAGTGAATGTTTTGAGGGAGAGGCAAAGAGTTTAATTGTAGATGGGTTTTTAAATAAACAACATTATACAGAAATCTGAGAAAATTAATTGATTATTACAATGCAAAACAAAAACAAAATGACATCAAGAAAAATTACAAGATGTGTGATTTTGAGACAAACTAACTGAATACAAAGTAATCGTAACAAAAAGAAAGACATGAAAACTATAAAAAATGTGGATGAATAGAGAATATTACTGTTACTATTACTGTACATTTACTGTTAATAACTGAATAAAGAAAATACCCTTAGGTTCCTTAACTCATTTTAAAAACATCAAAGTTGAAAAATTCTTAACCCAATCCACTTCTCATAATCTGACCAAATGAATAAATATCAGACATTTTAGGGAAAGGCTTCTTGCTTGTATTGAGAGTTTTTCAGCAATACTTCATATATATATATATATATATATATATATATATATATATATATATAGAGAGAGAGAGAGAGAGAGAGAGAGAGAGATAGAAAAATGCTGAATAGTTGAATGTGCAAATGCCATAAAATGTGGGAAGGGTATTCCCTGCATCTAAGATTAGTCTGGTTATTCACTGCAACTGATCCCACCCTGCTGCAGGTTTCTGGAGGGGGTGTCATGTGGGTGCATCCGAACCTGTGCAACCTCATACTCAAGCAGTCATTCCCTGCATCTAAGATTGGTCTGGCTATTCACTGCAACTGATCCTCCACCAGACATTCTGGATGCCACTCTGCTGCCAGTTTCTAGAGGGCATGTCAAGTGGGTGCATCTGGATTTGTGCAATCTCATACTCACTGAAAAAAATTCACTCACTAACACACCAACTGTTCCTTGAAAGGAATCATCATCATCATCATCATCATCAATTGGTCATTAGCATACATATATGTTAATGTCCAATTAACATATTTATATTAAGTGTGCCTTTCCTATAAATATTTCCATGGTAATTGTTCTGATGACCTTTCCTCTTTGGTCTCTAGACTTTATGTTCTCAGTACTATTTTCTTTGTTTCTGTTGCTTCAAGATTATTCTTCATTATGATTTATATAAATAAGTCATGCCGTCTTAGCTAAAACAGCAAGACTCTTCAGTTACATTCAATAAAGGTACATTAAGCCAAACTAGACTGAGTTTTCATTACAATTTATTGAAAACAGGGAAAAAAAGACAGCCAATACCTCCACTCCACCCATTCAAAATCTTCTCTCTTCGGAAAACACTGCATACACTGCTAGTGCTGCAGACAGAAGAAAATGTTATTTTCATGGTCTTAAACTACACCCCAAGTCGTGTTGCCCATCCAGGGAAACTAAATACCACAAGTGTGGGAAGAAGGGACATTTCTCTAAGGTTTGTCAATCAAGCTTTTTTCTGACCCAGTTTGAATGCTTCTATTGCAACTAGTATTGTAGCAACTGCACAAATGTCTTTCAAAGTCTATATTAATGGTAAAAATAAACAGAGTAGAAATGAATGCTCTAGTCAACACAAGAAGCTCAGAGAGTTTTATGTCGACTAGAGCATTCATTTCTACCCCATTTATTTTTACTGTTAATATAGCCTTTGAGGGCTTAAAAAGAGATATTACCAACTCAACCATCACTTCAATAAATCCTGACATTCCCCTAGAAGTAGAGACCAATATTTCCGACCATGCCACAACTCCCACATTAAGGCAATCTGGGTGCCCTCTAGCAGAACATTGTCAAAATCTGAGTGCAGACATTCAGCTATCGAAAAGGAGGCTTATACGATAGTCGAAGTGCTAAAAAATGGCAACATTTCTTAATTGGTCACTGCTTTAAATTAATTACTGACCAAAAGTCAGTCTCTTTTATGTTTAATCCCAAGATGTCAAGCAAAATAAGAAAATTAAAAGATAGCAAGATGGAGGTTAAAGCTTTGCTGTATTTCATTTGACGTTTTCTATCAATCGGGAAAATAAAATTTAATGGTGGGTATGCTATCAAGAGTGTGTGGATCAATAAACAGCACCAAAGATCTACAAAAAAATTCTTAACGATCTCTTTCATCCAGATATCATGAGAATGATGCATGTAGTTCTAAGCTGGAATTTGCTTTTTTCAGTAGAGGACGTGAAACAAATAACAAACAGTTGTCAGATTTTAACTCGGATAAAACCAACGTTCTACAAACGTGAACCAGAAACCCTAGTAAAAGCTACACAGCCATTTGAGAGGTTTTCCATAGACATTAAGGGCTCTCTTTCATCTAAATCCCAAAACAAATATCTACTGTCATTGATGAGTACATGTGATTCACTTTTGCCTTTCCTTATCCAGGTGAAAGTGTAACAATGGCCATATGCTGTCTTTGCTCACTGTTCTCAATATTCAGAGTGCCAGCTTATATTCATACAGATCACAGGACCTCTTTTATGTCCGACCAACTAAGAAGATTCCTATTGGTACATGGAGTGGCCATAAGCCGGACTATCCCATACAATCCTCAAGGGAATGGACAGTGCAAGAAATACAATGGTATTATATGGAAAACAATACACTTAGCACTTGAAAACCAAAACTTTCCAATTAGACATTGGGAAGACATAATAACTGAGACTCTCTATGCTATAAGAACACTATTGTGTGCAAGAACTAATGCAACACCTCATGAAACGTTTTTAAAATTTCCAAGGCAAAGTTCATCCAGGATCTCTTTCCCTTTTTGACTCTCACAGCCAGGTGCTGTTTTACTTAGAAACCATGTTTGACAAAGCAAGTATGATTCTCCTGTGAGTAAGGTGGAACTGCTCGAGGTGAAATCACCCTATGCAAGCATCCAGCACCTCAACAGGAGACAAATGAATGTTTCCCTGTCAGCGAGTTATCAAACCAGAGGAAGGAGCAGCTCTCCCCTTAAGCAATATCTCTCCCTCTTGATAGTAACGATGACACAATGCCTTTGAATTCTCCTGAGGAACAAGGCCCCAATAGCGATAATTTAGAGATTAACACCAGAATAGCTCTCTCAACATGAGAGCATACTACTACAGACTCTGATAATCAGCTTTCAGAATCAGAGCTTTCCACGCCAAGAAGAAGACAAAAACAATATGAGATGAAATACTTCTGGCTGACTGTTCCCATAACACCTGAAAGCTCAGATCAGCTGCCCCTGAGACGATCACAGAAAATTCACCTGGATGATTTTGTGCCGAACCAGGAAAAAACAAAGCCAGGGAGAATGTGGTAAGACAACCTGATTACCTCCCCTGTTTTATGATTTGTATAAGTAAGTCATGCCATCTTATCCAAAATGTCAAGACTTTTCAGTTACGTTCAATAAGGGCATATTATGCCAAACTAGACTTTGAGTTTTCATTACACTGCAATACTAGATTGACAGTGAAGTTTCATCATCTTACAGTTGAAATGGTTAGATGTAACAATAAATTTTATGTTTCTTCTCTCACATTTCTCACTTGGAGTACTCTCTTTCAGATTCTTGCTTTACAGCTGATCTTCAAGGATTTAAATGCAATGACAAATTTTATTATTTTCTGTATTCTTAATTCCTGTCATTTTATTTTTCTCTCTATTTAATAATGTTTTTTTTTCTCATATTATCTCATGCACAGTAACTCCTTGCATCTTAGTGATTTTATTGCCTTGCTTGTCATGAAATGATTTAGTATATATATATATATATATATATATGTATATATATATATATATATGTATATATATATATATATATATATATATATATATATAGATAGAAAGATAGATAGATAGATAGATAGATATATAGATATGTATGTTTCTTGTTACCAATATCAGACATACTACCACCTCTTTCAGTTGTGTAGACACCTCATGTTTCACTTATCAGATCAAAATGCTATAAAAAAACATCTATCAACCCACAATTTACAAGAAAACCTTAAGAAAAATTGTGGGCAAAAACACTAAAATTCTAAATAAATCACATTGCTAGAAACATCTCACAATTAGAGAGGCACTGTATATCAAACATCTCTCTCCTACCATCAACATCACCTTACTTAACAGTGGAATTGGAATGTTAAGTTTTTTTTTTAAATAGAAAGATACCCACATAAATTCCACCCACACTCTGGCATATGAAAGCTCACACTAAACACTCCTATTCAAAACAACACAAAAATAAAATACAACTTAAACAGCCAAAACATGAAGAAAAACAAACAACACTAAAAACAAAACCCCATTGAAAATGGCTAAAGAAGTGACTGAAGGTGCTTGGGACAATGAAAATTATGGAAAATTTTTGTACTCCCTTACTTTGACAAAATAGAAAACATAAGAATGCTGGAAAAACTAAATAAAAAATTAATTAAATCTTTCATGTCTGCTATATTTAATGGAAGATGTTTAAAAGAAAGGTTGCTGCCCAAGTATACATTAATAAATATATATATATATATATATATATATATATATATATATATATATATATATATATATATATGTTGTAACCTATATATATATATATATATATATATATGTTGTAACCTAGGGAAGGTTACTGAATAGAATAATCACATGAAGGTTGGTAATGAACGATAATACTTAGGACAAGAACAACACATATAAGCACGTAGAAGAAGTACTCAACTGCTAGAAGTGAGTCAAGTGAATTACACAATGAATCTCCAACTGCAGGATATTTACCAACCGCCTCACGTGGTCAGATGTGACACAAGGCTGAATTTAATGTGGGGTATCCAAGCCCGTAGGCTCAGCCAAAAATTTCCCGTAGACCCCCATATAAAATGGGGTTGGGTAGCTGTTTTCTGAGACAAAACTCTAACATTTGACATAGCCTTATCTGGGAATGCTCTCTGCCTGGAGGCAGAGAGTTTGACCAGCACAGCTGCAGACAAATCTCCAACTGCAGATCAACATACAATATTTACAACTGTATTTATGTGAAAGAGGATATACACATTATCGTCCATATATATGCTACAACAATATATATATATATATATTAGATAATATTAGTGGTAAATATACACATACATATGCAAAATATATAAATATATATACATATACATACATACATACATACATACACATACATATATATTTGTATAAAAAAAAAAATTCCAAGAGGATAGAATCCAGGTAGAACTCAATGTTCAGGACAGAGTAAGGATATAATAAAAAGGCTTAAACACTAATATTCCATGGTCATAATTTATTCTATTGGAATCGTAAATACAATTCTAATGGAACAAATTATGACCATGGAATATTAGTGCTTAAGCCTTTTTATTATATATATATATATATATATATATATATATATATATATATATATATATATAATGTATATTATGTATATGGGAAAATGCCATATATATCAGAATAATAGTGAGAAATTGAATAACAAAATTTTGTGTTTCATACTACGAAAGGGCTTCTTCAAACTGAATAAATATCTTAGCAAAAATCTCTAGAAAGCAATAAAAACTACCATAATTAATGCTAAAGTCAAAACTGTAGAAAGGTTTTTTAAAAATCACAGTTTGGGAACCTGGTGATGGTTGTGCGATATCAAAAAGCCCATATTAACATGTAACATAATAAAATAAGAATTTATATTTTTATTTATTTATTTTTTTTACTAATGTTCACCCAATGAAAGGTCCAAGAGCCACTAAAGGTAGAGGGTAACTGTGTGGTATTGTAAACCTCTATTCTTCCTTAAAAGACTGGGAATAGGTGAAACTATCTACTCCTGTTGGAAGAGGGGGAAAAATAATTAGTGAAGAAAATTTCAGGCATCCAGGAGTACATGTCAGAAGTATAAATTTGAAGTAGACTTTAGTAGGAACCAGAAACCCAATCTTAAACAGGAAACAAGGGATAAACCTCTACTCCTGTTCAAAAAACCAAGGAGGAGTGTGAACCAGACAATAGGCGACCCTATCTAGTTATATGTTTAGGTTGCGTTAATTAAATATGTTTATATTTTGCCTATATTTGTGGGATTTATCCATAAATAAGAATTTATATACTATTTTAAAAAACCCAAAACATTGTTAATAGAATTTTTTAAATCTGGATAGATTTTATAACCAACATTTGAAATTGCTTATATAAATATAAATATATCCTGAAATTTTGAAAACATTGACTTAAATAATGAAATCCGAGCCGCACTTTGTAGTTTTCCCAGTCTCTATTGTAAAAACAATTTGAAAGAGGCTGTTTGACTAACACAAGGAGTGACCAAAATTAATGATAAAAAAACGAACAAAGACTACAGATAAAAGTTCACTTTCTTCAGAAACAGTCATTCACCCCTGTAGTTCATTGCTACTAACAAGCAGGGATTTTTTTCTGCTGATGGTGAGCATGCTACCCGAAACTAGTTGAGGAACCTAACAGAAATAATAACACCAAAAAATATTAATATACAACACAATGGGTCTGAAAATTTTAATTTTTTGATATTTTTTCTTGTTCAAAACACACACACACATATATAGTGTGACTCAGATGTCATTAATCAAGTCAACATTTTCATAATTATATATATATATATATATATATATATATATATATATATATATATATATATATATATATATATGACTTCAATTGACTATTTAATGTTCTTATTGATGGAATTATATATGTGTAGGGGGAATATAAACATAAATGTTAGTTATTATTATGTATTGAGGGTAAGTACTGAAGATGTGGTAATGCTAAATTTTAAACTTTTTAGTTTTAAAATTTTTTAATTGCTACAAGGAAAACATAGAAGAGACCTTGATAAATTTAAAAAAAGGATTATATGAAGACAAAAGGTAACTTTTACAAAACAACACAGTCATTGAATTACTCCCTCACCACAATGAGTCATACCATAATTTTAATTTAAAAAATGCTGCTTTAATTAAAGAAGAAAGCAATTTACAAAGGTGAAAATGTATAAAAAAGTGCGCCTAGCATGTCTTTGCAAAATTTAATATTAGGTTGGTGCAAAAAGAATGACATAATAATGTTGTTTTTTGACGTTAAAAAACACGTCAAAAAATGACATTATTACGTCATTATTTTTGCACCAAACTAATAATATTGTTTTTTTTTTGTTTTTTTTTGATGATTCCTTTGACCTGAATCAAATCTCCAGCCCTTTTGGTAATGTCAAAAAGTCTATACTGAGGGGTTAATGGTGAAAAAAAATATAATGCTTCTCATACAAAATATTTATAATTTAGCAAAATGTATTGTGGAAAGACAAATCCAAATTTAAACATTTTGGTAGTAAGAGGAGCCTGGAGAAAGACTGAAAAATAAAAGCAAATACACTGTATGTAGTTGCTGAAATTTTATCTTTTACTTTTAAAAAAATATAAAAATATCTCAAACAATATAAAAATATCTCCATTTTTTAAAGAAATTTGCCTGTAGCATATATATATATATATATATATATATATATATATATATATATATATATTGAGTATTCTCTACTGCTGTTTGTATACACCACATATACAATGCATTAAAATTTTCCTTTCTCTGCCATGCGCTGATAGCTTAGGGGTAGAATCTCAGACTGATGCCAAATCAGTCAAGTTTTGATCCTTGAAGCAATCAGATATCTAGCTGCACTCATGAGCTGTGATACAGCAAAACAGGCTTGTATGTGGATGACTATATATATATATATATATATATATATATATAGATAGATAGATAGATAGATAGATAGATAGATGTGTGTGCGTGTGTTCATTGATTTCTACTTTTTAAAATCAAAAGATATTACAAAGATATGAATAAAATATTTTAAAGAGAGTAATAATAATGTGTAAATATAGCCTTTTTTTACAATTTCAATAATAAGCAGAAATACTTAGGATATTATTTACTTTTCTATTTAGAAAGATTAAGCAGTCAGTTTTAGGAATATTAAGATGCATTTCTGTAAGAAATGAGACAAAAATATATAACAGTCAGAAAATAATGTCAAAATATTTTCAACTTACAACTTTCTTTATGGTTCTAGTTAAGCTTGTATATCAGAGGCTTGTTGTACACAGTTTTCTTGATGTAAAAAACTATATGTGTTGCTTCCTCGACATACAAAGAGAGTAATGAGGAAGTTCTTCTAAGAGCTAGTTGTCAGAAGCTTTGGTCAGTACTTAACTTGTCGAGTGCTCAAATATTGGGTAATGACTCACTACATATAAAGGAAGAGTAATCTCTGTAATGTAATGTACACTGCTGAAGACATAATTTCTTAGTTACAAAAATATCAAACTGTTCAGCATGAAATTGTGAATTTATTTAAACAAAATAAATTTAAAAATTCTTTCAAGATAAAACTTATTCAGTGAAAATATTTTCCCTTTACATTTGTTCTATTGTGACAGTATGTCACCCCTTCCTAAAGAAATTTTAATTCAAGGAAATTGTGAATTCATCAACAGTACTTTTAATGCAATCCTAATTTAATGAAGTAAAATGCCTGTGAAGAAAGTGACCCAAATTCTTATAAAATTGGTAATCCATTGTGACCCATTGTTAATTCATTCATAATATATAGGTAACCAATTGGTAATCTATTGTAACATATTGATTATCCAGAAATAATACACTGGTAATCTTTGTTAACCCATTGGTAATTTAATGGTAATACTTAAGTAATCAATTGTTAATCCATTGGTAACTGATTGGTATCTAATGATAATCCATTAGTAATCCAGTGGTATCCAGTGGTAATCCAGTGGAGGATAAAGACTTGGGGAGTAGGCAGTATATCTCCTGAGGTGAAGATGGTACAGAAAATTGAATCAGCAAACTGAGTTCAAATTCTGGTTGGGACAGTTTGCATTCACTTTGCACTATTATCCTTGGAAAAGCATGAATCTATTTCTCATTAGAAAAGCATGAATCTATTTCTCCTTGGAAAAGTATGAATCTATTTCTCCTTTCCTATAGCTAGTAGGATAGAGCTCTTTTGCTCTGTAAACAGTCAAACATGGATGTTTGGTCAACCTCCAAGCCAACTTTAAGTAAATAATCACGAATACTTAAAAGTATGCATGTTTTCCCTGTACACTATCTGCTGCAGAGTATAGAGCCACAACAATACCTTGTTAAGTCTTGCTGCATCTAAAAGTGTCATATCAATTAAAACTGGTAAAAAGACTACTCAGTTGTGCCTCCTTTAGTTTTAAAATTTTCTTTAGTAAAAAAAAAAATTTTGTGAACATTGTGAGCTGAGTTTAAATGTAGTCTGATGCATTCACTTTCACACTAATGCCTTTGGGAAAGGCATGTATCCATCTTTTCTTCCCCCAGCTATGGACACCAGACTCTCTATTCTAGGGGGGCAACTAGTTTAAGAGAAGGAAAACTTTTATTTCTACACCATGGCAATGAGAAACCACTCCACTAATTTTCCAAAGAATGCATGGCAATTCAGAGGTACTGAATAAAAGGAAACAGTGGAGAGTCATAACTGCCTATATTTTGAAGGGACATGGCCTTAAATAAAAAAGAACACAATTTGAAAAAATGATGCTCACTCCTTCCATATGAATTGTACACAAAAAAAGAACAGGCTTATCGTCATATCATGTTAAAACATTGGTTCCTGCATAATCACCGAAGTTAAGCAATGTTGATTCTGGTTAGTATCTAGATGGGTGACTGCTTGGGAATACCAGGCACTGTAAGCTTGGATGTATGGGTAGTGTAATGGATAATGACTCGGAATTGTTAATCAGAGAGCCAAGTTCCAATTCTGGTTGGGTTTGTTATATTCACTTACATGCAAATACCATTGGGAAAGGTATGAATCCACCTCTTTTCTCCTGACCGACTGTGGGTTAATTAGTAAGACTTTTATCCCTAAATCATTATTATCTCAAAAAATATTCTTATAATCTAAAAATATATTCCCGCTTTAAATAACCTGAAAAATAAGTTGTAAAAAATGAAATCAATCAAATCAAATCACAAATGAATGTCAAGAAATATTAGTAATAACAACAAAAATGAAAAATGAGATCAATAACAAAATGACATTTGAAATATTAATACTGTCATCGGTAACTGCCACAGGCGAACCATTTGACCTTCTGTATATCATGTCTAATTTATGAAGAAAATAACGTTCATTAAAATTTTGTTTGTTTTGTTTCATTTTTGCTTGTTCAATAACACTCTCTTGTACTTTACCACATACAGAAATGATTAAATATTTAATTTATGGAATTTTGTAACTTTGAAGATAATGTTTTTATCATTTTAAATGATTGACAATTTTTACTAAGGAATATCATAAGTGTAAACAACTTATGCTTAAGAAACAAGAAACATTAATAATAATATTTAACTTAGAAATAAATCATACACAGCAACATGTTTTAATAACATTTTCATCAGTGATAATATTATAACAAGTCTTCAGTTTTTAATTATAGAAATAATTTTTTTCTAAAGAAAAAAGTTGACTTTTCCTCCATTTCTTAAGCCAGTTGCTAATGTGTATGATCTTCTGTATTGAAAATGACTGTGATACCTTCAATGAAAAATGACCTTGATTTTTTTTTAGTATCATAGCCCACCTCAAGATGAACGATATCTCATGTGGCCCATTGTTTGAAATAGGTTGCCTATGCCTATATTAATACAGTAGAATCCCTGACAACCAAACTAAGAAAGCCTTCTGGATGTGAGGAATTGGTTACAAAGCCCAGATATTTGGAGTTAGATTAAAATAAAAGAACTGAAATCAGGTCTAACATTTATTTTCAATCTTTTATAGTAAACAAAATAAGCTAGGTGAGTGAGATATAACAGAATTGATTTTAAGGAAAAAGAAATAAATTATGCAATGTTAATGAAAATTCATTAAATTAAGTATGCAACATATGCAAAACAAATAACATAACAAGGATTTTTTAATTGCTGTTGCATGACGATTCTTTCCCTTCTAATGTCATTCTCAAATTTTTCTGCATTTTGTTTTGCTTTTGTTCTTGAAATTTTTTAACCGGAAGACACTTTTTAACTCTACATGTGTTATTGTAATCGTCATAGCTGAATGCTGGCTTACTTCCATAAAACTAACAACCTTTTCAATAGCTTTTTCAATTTCAATTCAGGTTTCATCACAATCATGCATCTCGCTGTTATCTTGTTGCAGATGTGTCTTGTTGTCATCCTTTCCTCTTATTCCCATCATCTTTTGCACCAATACAAGCCATTAGGGTGAAATAAGCATAAGCAATTATTCAAAGTAAATTTCCTGAAAAACAGAAATTTCAAATCAGTTAAATATCATCGAAATAGTTTAAATATACACATCAAAATCATGTATGGATATGCAGGATTCCAGATATGAGGCACTTCGGATATGCAGGATTCCAGATATGAGGCACTTTGGATATGCAGGATTCCAGATATGAGGCACTTCGGATATGCAGGATTCCAGATATGAGGCACTTCAGATATGAAGGATACTGGATATGAGGGATTCTACTGTATCTCAAAATTACAGAATATATCTCAGTCACTTATGATTTTGATGTGCCAGCCACAAAATTCTCTACTGAACCTTGATTTTCCTTATTATATTCAATCTTGTTTGTGCCTAATAAATTAGCTGAGAAGTTTTTAAATCAATCTTCTGATTATTACTTTGTCTTACCTTAACATCAAAAGACATTGCTGAAAATTTACAGTCATGCATTATTTAATGTGTGGGATAGATAGCAATATTGAATAGTGTTAAAAGTTTGGTTCAATGGAAGAGACAGGGGACATAACAAAATGAATTAACTAATATGAGTTATTCTCCTGAGCATAGACAGTGAAATGAAGACAATCCATCCTCTTGGATAGGACTTAGATAGGTATTGGAGTTGAAATTTCTAGAATGTATAACAAGTGCCTAAACAAGGCCAGAGAGTACAGCTCCCAAAATAATATGGCTTTAACACTCCCCTTGCTTTCTTCTTTTGTGCTATTAAACTTCCCTGTGGAGTATAGGTAGTGCTGTGGCAGTTTCTGTAGCAACAGATTTTATGGTTGCTAAGGCTGATAAGCCTAGTCTGCCTTGCTTGCTATTTAACCCATTTCCTAGCGTAGAAAAGATGGATTATACTGTTCCCAAAATTGAATAGCATGAAAGTGAGTGCAATGACCTCAGCTGGAATTTGAACTCAGCATAAAAATTCCACTTTACCCAATGACAACTAGTATGTTATGAATTCATAGAAAGTAGGCGGAGTAAATGAGTGTGTAATAGAAAGCCATAGAAGCAAGCAGAATAATAATGGGGATGACCAAATTATTCATATACAGTACAATTTAAAATGATTAAGATAACTGACCAAAGATAATGAAAAAGCAACAAATGTAAAAAGTGATATTGATAAGAAAGAAATTAGAAAGCAGAATATTATATATCATCTATTAAACAAATTAATAATTGGCACTTATACACATGCATTTATATATATATATATATATATATATATATATATATATATATATATATATATATATATATATACACACACACACATATATATATATATATATATATATATATATAATAGAGCTCTCTTGTCGGTTACAACATTTAAGGGCATAACAATTCAACTCTTAGAACTAAACAGCCAGCTCCTATATGGTAGTCAGTGCTGGGCAATCTCCTCACAGATGAAGAAGAGTTTTGAAGGAACAGAAACAAAGAAAATAGTACTGAACTGTTATGTAATATCAGTCATCCTATATGCCAGTGAATGTTGGACAATCTCCTCATGGATAAAGAAGAGACTTGAAGCAAGAGAAACAAAGAAAAGAATACTGAATTGTTATATAATATCAGTCCTCCTATATCGCAATGAATGTTGGAACGATGAAGAAGAGACTTGAAGAAACAGAATTGTGGTTCTACTGTAAGATGATGAGAATGCCATGAATTGAACATATGAGCAATGAAAAAATTTTAGAGAAAAGGGAAACAAAAAGGACACTTATACTTAACATCAGGAAAAGATAGTTGAAATCTGTAGGGCACATAATGAGGAAGCACGGTGATGGATAGCGGCTTGGATTGAGGAATCGGAGAGCCGAGTTCGAATTCCAGTCAAATCCATTACATTCACTTTCGTGCTAATATCCTTGGGAAAGGTGTGAATCCTCTTCTTCTCCCTCCAGCTATGGGTAAATAGCAGGACAGACTTGGTTCTATAGCTTTGGATGGCAACTGGTCTAGGAGAAGGAAAACTCTGAATTCAAAACCTACGGAAGGTCGTTTGGGCACCTTGTGGCATGTAGTGAACCAGGTCTCTGTAATTGGCCCTTCAAAAGGTGTGGATGGTCCTGCACGAAACCTTCACCACTATAATCAAACCTCATGTGCTATACATGCGGGTTTGGGGACCGCTTGTGAATTCCAAATTCCCATGAAACTCCAATATTGGAGCCGGCTCAACCCACCCCGGGTGAATGCCATTTAAAAAAAATAATAATAATAATGAGGAAAGATGGCTTGGAAAATTTGATACTCACAAGACAGACTGAAAGTAAGAGGGACAGAGATAGACAATGCATAACAAGTTTGAGTAAATGGGTGGCAGAACAGGGTTTAGAAGAGATAGCAAAAAGACAAAATTTATTAAAGGTTACAAAAGACAGGAAATTGTGGAGAGACATGAACACCAAGGTCCTGAAGCACATAGAAGAAGAATGTGAAGGGCTTGTGCAGAACCAGCTACGTATTTTGGAAAAGCTGGTAACAGAGATGATAACAATTCTTCATCAGAAAAATTAAAGCAGAATTTTGGAATATGATAAGGTACATATCTTTTTTGATTTACTGTATTAAATTTCAAAATGAGATTCTTGGTTTAAGCAAACAAATAACAGAATTTATGTCTGTGACAAAATTTGGGTGAATACAAGACATGCAACACAATACGCAACCACAAAGAAGGTGACACAATCACTACTGACATATTTTGCTGACCTTAATTGTCGATGTTTAGTGAACCAATTTCCTAGGTTAATTTGCATTGATTTGAATTTCTCCATCGTTTGACAAGTTCAAACTAGTTGGCTTTTTAATCGATTGTTTCATGTTCCAAATGTCAATATCTATTTCACATGATGGTAGCTTTTATTTCTACTCAAGCAAATATCAAAACAACATCGGCATTTAGAATTGTCTCCAGACAAAATTATTATGAAGAAACTAAGTTTTACTTGGGAACTGAGTTGTACAATATCTAGTATTGTCAAATTTCATGAGAAAGCAAGGAATTGATTCTTGAAAAGTTTTGAAAACATTTAATTTTTTTCTGATATATTTAATAGGAAGATATATGAATAAGCTTATAGCCTTATGATGAAAAATGTGTTTGTTTTAAATAATAAATATTTATTTTTCAACATAATCTCATTCTTAGTCAATGCACAAAATTTAGTGATGAATATTAACAATATAGATCAAACATTATACAGTGAAAATTTCAGATCAAAATTTTAGTTAATAACTACATGCCACTCTTAGAAATGGAAGGAAAAAATAAAGATGGCAGCTTATCATTTTTATGTATCATAAGGGTGGACCTGGGAACACCATCAATTAAGAGGTAGTTCCATGCTCCTCAAAACCTCCTGATCAAAGGCCTTGCTGCCAGATGTAGTTTATCGTCATACCCAGGACAGCCTTTTTCTTAGATTTTTAAATCTAATAACAGAGGACCATATTATAGAACCTGTTTTTTTTTTTTATTATTATTTTTCTTCAACAGAAAAGATAAGCAAGATAGTATTATTTGAACTTTTATATTTATTAGAAAATATTGCAATAATATATTTAAGTTATATGATGTCTTATGGTTCCCGTTATTTTGACTAGTGGTTGATTCTTTCACAATAAAGCTTCTATATTCTGGTTCTTTTTTTGTTGTACTAAATTTACATGCTGCAGACGTTTAAAAATATCTATAAACTTTCAAAAGACAAAACAAAGGAAACATCTATTATAAGTTATCATATATAACGTCAAAAAAAATGATCAAGCATTTTTTTCAGTTTTCAATGCCAATGACCAATCCTCAATAATCTAATTTATTCATCATAAAAGAAGGCTGAGGTGTAGATTTTGAATATTTCTGTCTAAATAAGGTCTTGTTCCTATTATACAACAAATTTTTTCACGCCAGCATCCTCATCTTCATTGTTGTCTGTCTCATAAGATTGCAGAATACAATAGTTGAAATATTATGATAAAAACAACAAAAATGAGAAAACTGGTCTCAAGATATCTTTCTGTATCTCTGATTAGTGTTTGATTAAATTTCTGTCTTTTCTACCATGTGTATTCATTCATGTGATTTCTTTCTTTTTTCTGTGACTGTATAGGGATCATTGTGATTGTATAGAGATCATTCTTTCTTTTTTTCTTTCTTTCTTCTGCAATTGTATAGGGGCCATTCTGGCGAAAAGAGGTCCACGAGGATCCATCAACTCAACCTGGAAGCATGCCCCAACCCATAACCTTTGTGGTATAAGGTGCAGGGTTATTTTATGCAAACTTTTAGGGAAAAAAATCAACATAAAACACTGAGAAATATGTCGTCTGCCTGAAAAGTATTTTAAATATAACAAGAACTGGTTATGCAGTTCTGATGTAACATCACAACAGTAGATCTTGATTCTCCTCAGCAGTTAGATTCCATTAAGTGGGCTTGTGTGTTGTGCAAACATTCATAGAGAATATATATAAAGTTTTGTTTGAAACTATAGCGAAGAAAACGGCGACTTACCTCGTCAAAAAAAGCGACAGCACGTCGCGTGTATTCTACGACGGAAAATGTGTCGAAAAAGAAAATTACTTACCAAACAAAAGGGTACGTATTCCGCACAACATGCTGAAAATGGAATATTTGAATTAAAAATACCAAGTCCGTCGCAGGAGTCGCTATAAAAGTATGTTGATATGCAAATTACTGAACATCTTCTCCCAGTTGTCGACGAAAGGAAAAAAAACTGTTCGGCCGATAAATAGCAGTTGGTGTTCTCGAATCGGGGGAAAAAAGTCGGCGATTTTGGCTGCCACGTTGGTTGGCGAGGGAGTTATTTTTCTGACTGGTTGCATGCATTGTGATTTGTGAAAAATAGCACTTGCGAATCGAGTTTTCGGCATTTTCTTTCTGTCCCCGATGTTCGAGTCTGAACTTAGTGATTTATTCTCGGCGACGTGGAAATAATCTGCGACAAATATTTCCTTTGCAATCCCAGATCGCTTACAGGCTATTTCAGCACTATGACGAACAAGACATTTGACGTCAAGTTGATACCAGAGTTTGATGGTTCAGTGACCGGACAAGCAGTTACTGAATGGATTGAGAAGGCTGATCTTGTTTGTGACCTGTGTGGAATTAAAAAGGTTGAACGTATTCTTCCTCTGAGGTTGACGGGCGGAGCATCTGCTGTTTACCAGCAGTTAAACTCGGAACAAAAATCAGATGTCGAGCAGATAAAACGACCTCTGAAGATTGCCTTTGCACCAGATTGTTTCTTGGCTTACGAGCAATTCGCGGAACGCCGACTGTGCCCGGACGAGTTGAAGAAGCTAACTGGTCTATTTGGCGGGATATCGGAGCAAGGATTAGCATATGGGTTCATAGCAGGGTTACCAGCGCACGTCAAGCAACTACTGCGCGCGTCTTCCAGTATGGAAGACATGAATACAAACCAACTGTTGGGCCGAG
Source organism: Acanthosepion lycidas (assembly GCA_963932145.1). NCBI lineage: Eukaryota > Metazoa > Mollusca > Cephalopoda > Sepiida > Sepiidae > Acanthosepion > Acanthosepion lycidas. The sequence goes on from OZ010580.1 coordinate 59,894,181, forward strand.
ATCGGTCCATAATGAAAGATCAAATTGCAACTGAGGAAATGGTTGCGGCTACCATTTCATCAGGCGGAGCTGATAAACATCCAAATGTTAAACGTCGGGAGAGTATGCGATGTTATCGATGTTCTGGGTTGCTTCCGGTGTCAAGAAGTAGGCTACATTGCTTCATTGTGTCCAGGGAAAAGGGGACAAGATGTCAGCGCCGGTCTCTTTCATAAGCGAGTTATGAATGAAGCGTTACCCGTCTTGGGTATTTACGTGAACGGAATTAAGAGAGTGACACTGGTGGACACTGGCTGCTCACAGACACTCGTGAGTAGGTCAGCCTGTCAATCCTGGCAGGTGACGGGGGTGAATGTACTGACCGTAAACGGAAATACACTCAAATGTTGCGGAGTTGGAAGTATTAAGCTTGACTAGGACAACCCAAACCCCCTCAAAATCAATGTCTTGGTAGTGGATGGAGAACTACTGGGTTTTAACTTGTTGCTTGGATTCGACGCCATTAAAAAGTTGGGCGGACTCCAAATAATACAGTGTGGCGATGTACAGTTTCCCAAGCGTGGGATAGTTTGTTACACCGCTATTAAAATAGAAGAACCTGATTTATGCGTCGAATTCGACCCAAACCGGAAGATGTGGGTCACATCATGGAAGTGGTCTGATGGTCGATCACCGGAGAGTTTGAGAAATCGGATGCCCGAGTACCCAATACTAACGTGAGTCAAGGAGGAATACGACCGTGAGCTGCAGACCTGGCTTAATAACGGTTGGTTGCAGCCTTATCCTGAAAGGTTTAATTCCATTGATGGCGGTGGTGCAGAAAAACAAAAATAAAGTGCGGCCAGTATTAGACTATCGAGAGCTGAATGAATGTCTCGACGCACACACAGCCAATGCTGACGTGTGCGCACAGAAACTGAGGGAGTGGCGTAAAAAAGGACCGGATGTCGCTATCCTTGACCTACGGCAGGCCTATTTACAATACATATTCAAAGGTCACTTTGGCCCTTTCAAACTGTAATCTTCAAGGGGCGAAGATATTGCTTGACCAGACTGGGTTTCGAGTTGAATGTTGCCCCAGCCATAATGAAGGCCATTGTGGACGCCGCGTTGGCGAAAGACGAGTCCGTTCGACGGCCAACCTCATCATATATTGATGACATTTATGTTGACGAGAGCATGATTTCAGCAACTCGCGTGAAAGAGCACTTGGCTGCGTTTGGTTTGACCTGCAAGGATCCGGAGCGGTTACGGGACGGCACACGTGTGCTGGATTTGCACGTCGCGGAAGATAACAACACGTTTAAGTGGACACGTGAAAATGGCATTCCATCAGTTCCTAAGTTCCTGACACGACGTAACGTCTTCTCGTGGTGTGGAAAACTGGTGGGTCATGTTCCTGTGTGTGGGTGGCTTCGAGTTGCGGCATCATTTGTAAAACGCAGGACAGTATCGATCACGTCTGGTTGGGACGACGAAGTGACAGATGCTCCCCTTAAGAACATGATTGAGGACATAGCGGAAAGAATACGCCAGAATGACCCTGCACACGGTAAGTGGTGCACAAGCGGACACGCTTATGAGGTATGGGTCGATGCAAGTTCTCTCGCCACAGGGGTTTCGTTGGAGGTTGACGGAAACGTTGTAGAAGACGCATGTTGGCTGCGACCTGTGAAGGACGCCTAACATATCAATTTATCAGAATTGGATGCTATTCTGAAGGGCGTCAATTTAGCATTACAGTGAGGCGCAACGGAGCTAGACCTCTTCACGGACACCGCGTGTGTGCACCGGTGGGTATCAAACATGCTCACTGGCAAAGCCAGAATACGAACTAAGGCGGCAAGTGAGATGCTGATCCGGGGGCGATTGAGTACTCTTGAAAAGCTGATTCAAGAGTATAACTTATTGATCACGATAAGATTAGTAACGTCGAGTGAGAATCGAGCCGATAAGCTCACCAGAGTACCGCAACGATGGTATGATGTGATCAAGAAGGAAATCAAACCAACACGCCCGATATGCGCTTCCATGGTGAACGAAACCTCTCCTGATCAGATACGTACCATACATTGCCAGAGTGGCGTCAGGCGAATGCTGTATTTTGTGAAACGAGTCTACCCTACGACATCCAAGGCGGCCGTCAAGACAGTGGTCAGAAAATGTAAAGAATGCCAGTCAATTGACCCAGCCTCAAGTCGTTGGTCTCGTGGCAGCCTAAGTGTGACTGAAATCTGGGCCCGCTTAGAAATGGACATTACACATTACGGTGGGCAACACTACCTTACGTTAATTGATTGCGGCCCTAGTAGATTTGCGATATGGCGACGCCTGCTTCAACAAGACTCAAGAAGCGTCATTCGGCAGTTAGAAAGTATTTTTTTGTTGAACGAGGCCCACCATCAGAAATCCTGACCGACAATGACACTGCATTTCGCGGTAAGTCCTTTAAAGATTTCGTGGATGACTGGGGAGTCCAAATTCGTTTTCGCAGCGCCTATGTTCCTGCAGGAAACAGTATAGTGGAAAGATCTCATCGGAGCATGAAGCGAATTGCAGTAAGAAAGCAGTGTTCGATAATGGAGGCAGTATACTGGCATAATATCACGACGAAGGATGATATATCGTCGACTAATGCTCCTGCCAATATGATTCACCGTTACCAACTGGAAGTAAAGGGAATTACTACAATATTACCACCTGATCGTTGTGAGTATCACGATATATACAAAGTTGGGAACAGAGTATGGGTGAAAGCTCCTCGTGGCCGGTGTACCTCCAGGTATCAAGTGGGTCGCGTGACGGACGTAAGTCCACAAACAATACTAGTTGACGGGATGCCACGGCATGTAAAAGATCTTCGCCTTTTCGTTGATACTGATACATCGCCGAGCAAATCCGATGAGGATTCATCGTCTGACAGTGAGCGGATAATTGAGATTTGCGAATCCCATGTTTCCACAGATACAGAACTTCCGGAAACTCGAGATACGTCTGATGACTCCTCTGGAGACGACTCTCCGACACCCGTAAGGGAAATAGTGCCATTACGACGAAGCACCAGGATAAAGAGAGCTGCTCCAGGCTGTTCGATTTGTGATAATAGTGAGATCAGGGTGGGGGGAGTACACCGAAGAAAACGGCGACTTACCTCGTCAAAAAAAGCGAGAGCGCGTCGCGTGTATTCTACGACGGAAAATATGACGAAAAAGAAAATTACTTATCAAACAAAAGGGCACGTATTCCGCATGACATGCTGAAAATGGAATATTTGAATTAAAAAAACAAGTCCGTCGCAGGAGTCGCTATAAAAGTATGTTGATATGCAAATTACTGAACATCCTCTCCCAGCTGTCGACGAATGGAAAAAAAACTGTTCGGCCGATAAAAGCAGTTGGTGTTCTCGAATCGGGGGAAAAAAAGTCGGCGATTTTGGCTGCCACGTTGGTTGGCGAGGGAGTTATTTTTCTGACTGGTTGCATGCATTGTGATTTGTGAAAAATAGTACTTGCGAATCGAGTTTTCGGCATTTTCTTTCTGTCCCCGATGTTTGAGTCTGAACTTAGTGATTTATTCTCGGCGACATGGAAATAATCTGCGACAAACATTTCCTTTGCAATCCCAGATAGCTTACAGAAACTTGAACATTAATCTATGGAAATTATTTGAATGACTAGTGATCTATGTCTTTAACAAATAGAACACCTGAAAATGTTGAATCTGAATTCAAAAGAAATCGGCAATTGACAGTGTGAGAATTAGTTTTGGTGATTCAAGATTACCCAGAATGTGTGGGAAAATAAGACCAATAAATGAAATAATAATAATGAATAATAAAAAAAAAAGAAAAAGAAATATATTTTCCCATGATGTTAAGAACTGGAAATATGATTACCCCACTTGCCTTCAGAAAATGCTGTTAGGTGGTGCTGTTGAAGTTTATAAAACATTTCCTAACTCATTCTATCACTCTTCCTCCACGATGTAGTACCACATGGTAATTATGTTCCCACTGAGGAACATTTGTTTCGCTGATGACTGAACTCTCTTCTTCCACATTCCAGCACATGGCAATTGCATGTGTCTTCCAAAACCTCAACCTATGAAGTAATGCAATTTATCTCTTTGGTTGTTCCAACTCAGTGCAAGGCTGACTTGAGTGTGATCATTGTAACAATACATACTGACTTACCTGTAGACCAAGAAAAAGAAAATGGACATCCCACAGCCATGTTTAAACTTTCCAACAATAAAATAAGTCCAGATTTTACTTTGGTTGTTCCAACCCTGAGCAAGGGTGACTTGAGTGCGACCATGATAAAAATATTTATACTTACTTACCCTAACTCCTGGACCAAACAGAAAACAGACATACCCAAGAAACATTAAGAACTTTGTTTCACTACAGTCATCATAAAAAAGAATAAACGGTCCGTGGTTGAAACTCAAGTTTTGCATGCTTCTATTTACATACATGAACATGCACCTTCACTTTAAATGAACCTTTTCAATTTCCATAAAAGTGTCCAGCCATTTTTATCAATTCTTCATGTCTTGTACATAGTATTTTGCCAAGATATCATATCACTTAGGTCTTCCAGTACCTTCAGAGTCTAGGTTTGGTTATCTTTGATTTCTGATTTTTCCCAAAATTACATTTATGAATTACTAAATCTGCTGATAAGAAAGTTGGTTCATTGTTTCGTGTTAGACAATTTTTCTCACCTGAATCTTGCACCTTTGTAAGTCAACCACTCATCTGTATATTGAATATTGTTGTCTTATCTCGAGATTCTTGACAAAATCCAAAGAAGAATTTGCAATGTTATTGGTCCTGGCCTGACATCTCAGTTTCAATTGCTGTCCAACTGCCATAAGGTAACTTACCTGTTCTTTATCTATTAATATTTTCATGGCATTTTTTTCTGATGAACTTTCCTCTTGGGTACATCAACTTCATGAATTTAAGTTTAGTACTAGATTGGTAGCTAGGTCTCATCATTTTATGGTTGAAATTGCTAGATGTAACCATAAGTGTTATTCTAATAGATTCTCTTGCATTTCTCACCTGCATAAAGTATTTTTGAGACTTAAACAGGCATCATTGAAAATTATTTGAATAAATCATACAGCCTGCAATAAATGACTTAATGAACAAAGCACAGACTAAAATTTAGGTAGTAATTTTTTTTAAATCTGACCAGAAATCTTATGGCTTCTTGCTTTCCTGCCAACTGTGATCTTCAAAAATTACAATGCAGCATTGTCATCTTCTCTCTTTCACAGTTCTGTTCTTTTTATTGTCCTTTCTCCTCAGTAACATTTTCTTAGTTTCTTTCACTCTCTTAGTTTCAGTAACTCCTTGCATTTTAGTGGCTTTATTGCCTTGCTTGGGGTGAAAGGATTAAAAAAAGAGATTAGACATCCATCAGTCTCAGGAGAGTATGGATTTATGGATGATGTTTCAGGCCTAGTGTGTCAACTGTTGCTTCCTGTCTCTTGTGTACATAAGGCCTGCGTAGAAAGATATTAAAGACTGTAAGCCATACAATAGTCAATATTGCTGAAATGGTCCAATGGAAAAGCAAACACTGTTTCAATACCATCACAAGAGTGGTCAAGATGTTGCTGAATACAACCATGAACTTATTCAAGGAACCCAACTCTGGATTTTTTTTCTCTTCTGGTTTAACCCCCAAAGCATTTCCCATGAGTGAGTATAGCCAGAGAATAGTGGAGGTTTTAAATCAGTGTTTTTCTTCACTTAGCGAAGTTACCTTCCTGAATTTATGACCCACATTGGTCTCATGTATACATACATATAAATGCATATATATGAATGCATATATACATATCAACCTCTTGAGTGAGAGAGAAAGAGAGAGAGAGAGAGAGAGATTAATTAAAGATTAATGAGAATACAACATGGTAGTTAATGTCAGTCCTAAAAGAGGACTTTGCAAATTGTTTTAATATATATAATCAGGGCTAATGCAAGGGTTTCATGAACCCCCACCCCCACTGACATAGGGCCCTCCAACAATTTTCATAAGGTTGTATTCATGTAAAACACACATTTTATTCAATTATATACAATAATGGATCATATGCAATGTAGGTGAACAATTCAACTAGAAAAGCTGAAAATAAATGCAATATATCTAAATACAAATTAGACATATCATAATATATTTTTCCATCTAAATAAATCAACAATGTTTTGTGGTAATTCTTAATACCAACTTGAGATTTTAAAAAGTTGAAGGATTTTAACAGATTCAAAATTATGGATAGAAATAGTGTATTTTTATAGAGTTTTTTTTTGGGGGGACTTAGCATGAGCAAATCAAATTCACAGATTTGGGTGAGGAAAAATCCAGAATGTTGTCAAAATCTGTGAACATTTTTCATCTTTTTATAGTCAGTTGTGCTTAGTTTAATTTGTAACATATATAAATGTAGGTAGAAAAAAGCAAATATTGATGAGATAGTGAGGTTCACAAATCACTACTCGGGGCCCCAATCCGGCTCAACCCCAATCCCATCCCTGGTTGAGGGGTTCGGGGGTAGTATGCACCGGCCCTGTATGGAATGGATGCTGGGATCCCAAGTGGAGTACTTTGATATGAGCTCACATGCCATTAATGGTTAGATTATTTCCAGACAAGCCTTATACTGGAATTGGCCTTTGTGTAACAGACCCTGAAGGGACCAGTATATGTGTTAGCAGGCTTAGAGACCTTGCTACTTAGTAGTAGTGTGATATCAGTATTTTTTATATTCTATGCTAATAGGAATATATATACTTGACAAACACAGTGGATAAAATAAGTAAAGGTTTATTGTAAAACCAGTACAATAAGAATAAAGGTAACAGTTATGAACAAGGTTGTCGCAAGTCAATCCAGTAGTGAGTGCTACTATTGTAAGGTTGGTAGTTCTCCTGTAAGTCTGAGTTGTATTCAACAGATCCCAGCAAGACAATATTTACTAGCCCCCACCATGAGGGTAGATGTGGCACAAGACCAAGTTTAACGTGGGACAACTGAGATTGTAGGCTTGGCCAAAAATTCTCCGTAGAACCCAGATAAATGGGTTTGGGTCTGTCTACCTCCCCAGATGAGGCTATGTCAAAGGGCAGAGTCTCATCTGGGTTCCTCTCTAGCCAAAGGCAGAGAGTTCAACAGCACAGCTGGAACAGATTCCAGCTAGTATATTTACTAACCCCCACATCGGAGCCCATAGGCTCAGCCAAAAATTCCTGTAGACCCCATATAAAATGGGGTCAGGTAGCTGTTTCCTGAGACGAGACTTTGCCCTTTGGGATAGCCTCATCTAGTGTATCTAGCAACTGCCCCATGCAGCCAAATGTGGCACAAAGCCAAATTTAATGTGGGGTTCCTGAGCCTGTATGCTCGTCCAGAAAATCCCCCTAGACTCCACATAATCCTGATCAGGTCAGTCTACCTCCTCAAATGAGACTCTGCCTTTCAGCATAGCCTCGTCGAGGTGTCTCTCCGCCTGAAGGCAGAGAGTTCGACCAGCACAACTGAAAAAGATTTCAGCTAGTCTCTCTAGTCTGTTGACTTACAAATACTTATAGGTAGCTACTACCTATAGTGTAGTCACTTATGCAGGTGACAGGTTATTACATTACATCGGTATTAATAGAGTTATGATCACAAGGATAAATTTTTTATATTCCATAAAATATAAAAATAGACATTTATCACATATATACATAAATATGTTTAACTGTAATTTCTGTGAGTCTGCTATTATGTGACCTTTTGGGAGTAAAGCAACTACTGCATGTTCTTTTAGCTACTGCTGGTCTATGAGGCAATGTGGTAAATATATGCTCTCTACTAAGTCTAAAATTTTCCTCTAAGATACTATATGTCTCTTTATCATTTCTTTGTTTTTGTTCTAAATTGTTATTGTTTCTGTTTGAAAAATGATTTCCTTATTTGTGTATTTCTTTGAAATGTATTTTCTTTGTCCATTTCCCTTTTGGAATATATAGTGATTTACTAAACATGGCTTAGATGTTGAAAGAATAGAGGTCCAAAGTATGGAGCCCCCAGTGAGGATCAAACTCACTACTCAATTATAATTGATTTTGTAATTGATTGATTTATTTTTGTTTAATGGCATATCAACTCCTTATGGGTCTTTTAATGCTTAAATTTACTTTTTTCAACAACTTTAAAATAATTTGATAATTTTACTATGAATATGTATTGTTGGTAATTTTTTTTAATATAAAAATGTATTGCTGATATTTTTACTTTAAAAATGTATTTTTATACTTTTATAGTGTTTTCTTTTTGTTTGGGTAGGTTCACTATTTGTGCATAACTGTACCCTAACAGGTGTTACCACCTCATATCAGGGTGGACCTGGGAACAACAGGTGCTTTCATACTCCTCAAATCCTCTCATCACCTGACCAGAAACTTTGCTGGCAGATGTAGTTTACTGTCATACATAGGACTTTGTTCTTGTAATACAATGTTGCTAACCATAACACCACGGAAAAGTACCCTCCTTTTAAGAGATATATACTGTTTATTTGCTTCTAATTGTTTTTACATAAAAGAGAGAGAAGTATATTTGAGAAGAGTAGAGAGAGATAGAAAAAGACGTGTTTTTATATGAGAGAGAACCATAGACAGAGAAGTATAGAAAGAGAAGGGTAGAGAGAGAGAGGGAGATAGAAAAAGACATGGGTTTTTATATGAGAGAGAAGTATAAAGAGAGAAGAGTAGAAAGAGAGAGGGAGCGAGATAGCGAGAGAGACGGGTTTTTAAGAAAAATAAATGCCTTCTTTTAATTTGAATATTTTTTATATTTTATTTTCATATTTTATTTTTTATATTTGGGCACACCACAATAGTCCCCAACCCAAAAGTGGAGTTAGTGAGTATCTAAGCTAGTGATATCTAAAAATAGAAGTCATTATTTTTCTTACAGCTAATTTTTCTTCCTTAAATTAGTTTGACTATTATCATTACTATTATTATTATTATTATTATTATTATTATTGACATTCTTGATGACTGTTGTGCTATTTTCTTCATCTGTCATGTACTTTGCTTAATCTGTTTTACTGAGATTTATTTTATCTGTAGCAGACCATAAGGTTTTAACATATCAACTGATACCTGTGCATTAGTTTTATTGTTCATACCAATCATGGAATTCTTAGTTGACCATTTCAAAACTTTGTAGGACCCCATATATGGCATTTCTAAAAGTCTTCTAACTCAATCAGCCCTAAAACATATTCTGTTGAGGGAACTCAGTTATTTTTGGATGAACTTTTTATTAGTGAGGTGATGGTGTCCTTCACCAAAATTATGTGCCTAAAATTGTACTATGGATTTAACTAAAACTTGTTTATATTTGTTGCTGATGGTGGTATCTCTCCTCATATTGGGCCCGTAAACCAAGAGATGTAAGATCAATATGGAGGTGCCAGTGTCTGCAGTAAACAGTAAAAAACCTAATTCATTAGGTGAGCTATGCATGTCTCATGCTTATCCATGACTATTTATGAGTCATTATGGCTGTTTTTGGTGTACAGTGAGCTCTCTAAATCAAACCATTAGTTTGAGGATGATATATGGTAGTTCTTAATCTATAGAAGCCTACTACTTTTGACAGTTCTTGAAATAATTCACTTTTGAACTGACTCCCTCTGTCTGTGATAACATATAGTGGAACTCCAAACTTAGCTATCCACATGCTTATAAATGCATCCACCACGGATTGTACAGTTATCTCTGTTAGTGGTTGCATTTCAATCCAGTGAGTTGCATGATTGATACAAGTTAGGATATATCTATAGGGGCTTAGTTATGAGTTTGGATTACTGCAGTCTATAGGAAGAGGACCAACAATATCCAGGTGAACTGTTTGGGAGTTAAAATTGTGGATAGCAGATTTCGTGTGTTTGTAAAACTTAGACTGTTGACAAACAACACATTCTGCACAGAACTGCTTAATAGTTTTGTCTGTGTTTGACCAAAAGTACCTGGATCTTATTAATTTTGTAGATGGTCCAATTCCTGGATGTTCCTGTATCTATTCTATGGTAGACTCTACAGTACTTTTTGTAATATTATGAGATGAAATAATACTAGGGTACTTATCTATCCATTTTTGTATGGAACTAGGTAAATCAAAACCATTTACTACCAAGTTGACTGAAGTTGATGATAAATTTACCTTAACTTGTTATTCCATAACTGTATCCCTAATGCCTGTATTTCTGCAGTCTACAATTAAACCAAAATTGTTTAAAGAGTCAAGTCCCAATAATGGATTGGTCATGTCTGTGACCAAGAAAATCCATCGAAAAACTCTTCTTAAACAGTGTATCTTCACTTCTCTGGTGGCTTGACTCTGGCAGCTTAAATTCTTGCTACTGGCAGTAGAGATAGACACAAGTGTTGACTCTAACCTAACGCCTTGTCCTAAAGAAGGTGATAAAATGGAGATACTAGCAGCTACGTCTATAATAAAATTGATCTTAGAAGCTCCTATTTTAGTGATGACTTTTAAAAGTGGTGGATCATAAGGGACTGGTACTGTCAACCAAACTAGTTTTTTCTGACTCATTAGGGATGGGAGAGGTAGGACAAGAATTTTGTAATATTTGTACATTATGTTTTATTTGTTTTTATCTACACCATGGTTTACATGTCCTGACCTATTTTGTATAGTAGAGATATGCTTGACATACTTTTGGCTTTTGTTTTGGATGAAAAGGTCATAGAACCACAGGTATCTTACTACTTTGGTTTTGCTCAGAATTTGCTATTTTGTCACTTGTCTCTTTATGTGACAGGTGTAACACAGACGTGTTAACTAGCAAGAACATGAGCACATCAGATAACTTCCCTAATTCAACTAAAGGCATCTATGTCTGAGCAACTATAACTAGCACTAATTGTTGAGGCAGGACTCAAATAAACTTGTGCCTAACAATTTCTTTGCTCATGCCTATAGGGGTAGCTATGGCCAGAATGTTCTAGAGATAAACTGACAGACAACCAACTATTGTGGTGGTTTTCATCAACTTCTCCAAAAGTTCCAGTTTAGTCTTTTCATAAGCTGACATGACAGATTGCTTTGAGTGTTTGTAATCTTTTGACTGCAAAACAGATGCATATAAATTTGTAACTACATCAGGTGTTAGTGCAATTCGAACTTTAGAATATTTACTATCCTTGGCTGTAACCTTCCTGAGAGTGAATTGCACTTCTATAATGATAAACCATATTGCTATGCTTGTTTCCATAAATTGGAAAGGTTAATCTGTTATATTTTCTAGTGACATTTCTTTTTTTTTTATTTGGGGTATGGTAAACTGGGAAAAAAATAGATAGATAGACCAAGAAGAGAATCACTTGTTTGTTCGTTTGATGAGGTCTTCTTGGTGATGACTTGTTTTATTGTAACTTACTTCTCAGTCTGATGAAATCATTTATGTCAAATATTGAGTTAATTCTTGTTTCTTTTATTTTTGTTTTGTGTGAGTTATTGTGTCCAAAGTTCTGATAAAGTCAAGATGTATTAGGTTGGTGCAAAAATAATGACGTAATAATGTCGTTTTTTGACGTTAAAAATACATCAAAAACGACATGATTACGTCATTATTTTTGCACCAACCTAATACAATTAGTATGACTACTACTACTACTATTTTTATCAACATTCTTGTTGACTGTTGTGCTATTTTCTTCATCTGTCATTTTTTTTTGCTTTATCTGTTTTACTGAGATTTATTATATCTTTAGTATATGTCTCTGTCTCTATCTATCTATATATATATATATATATGTGCGTATGTATATGTGTGTGTGTGTGTGTGTATTCCTTGATTTATACTTTTTAAAATCAAAAGATATTACCAAGATATAAATAAAATATTTTAAGGAAAGTAATAATAATGTGTAAATATGGACTTTTTTTTTTTATAATTTCAATAAAAAGCAGAAATACATAGAATATTATTCAGTTTCCCTTTTAAAAAGATTAAGCAGTCAGTTTAGGAATATTAAGATGCATTTCTGTAAGAAATGAGACAAAAATATACAACAGGAGGACAATATATATATATATATATATATATATATATATATATATATATATATATATGAAATAAATCCTAAAGAACCAGGAACAACCTATCTAGGTATATATATATAAATGAATATATAAATATATAAATGAAATAAATCCTAAAGAGCCAGGAACGACCTACCTAGGTTTCAGCTAAACGAATCATCAGGGTAAGCCAGTTTACTGTTTAGGTAAAACCTAGGTAGATTGTTCCTGGCTCTTTAGGATTTATTTCATTTAGCCCTGCTCTACTTAGCATATTGAGCACTATATGTTTTAGCTTTATTACTTGCTTGGGGTTTTTTCTTTGGACTAAAAACTTACGGCACTGGACAATTTATTTTCCTCGGGTACCAATTTGTTTTGATAGACTTACAAGTTGTGATATCCAAAGTTTTTTCTAACTGAGTATTACTAGTATAATAATAATAATAATAATAATAATAATAATATATATATATATATATATATATATATATATATATATATATATATATATATATGAAAGAAACCTAGTTCTTTTGTAACTAGAGATGTGACCTGATGAACTGGGAAAAATATATTTTCTGGCGAAATAAATTATAGTCATGGAATCTTAAAGTTATCTATTTGCTCTGGTTTTACATTGAACTTTCTGGATCACATCCTGTTTGGAATTATCCACATAGATTAACAAACCCTTCATTACCTTACTATATATATATATATATATATATATATATATATATACAGGGTTCAAGGGGTAAATTGTGGCCATTTCATATTTCTAATTTCACATATCCATGTTGTTTGTTTTTGATTATGTTGACTGTAGAGTATAGTAGGGTCAGTTGGGCACCATCTACGAGAAAAAGAGCACCATGATGCAATTCACTCCACCAGAAATTTGAAAGCAACATGCTGTACTAATTGGTATTCATGCCAGAAACTCAAATATGAACATTTCAGAGTGTTTGGGCATCAATCTGAGGACAGTACAGAGGATTCGGAAAGAGTCGGATGAGTCTAATGGTGATTACGAAAGTGTTTGGAGTGATCACAAATGATGGCAATGTTATGCCTCCATTTATCTTCTCACAGGGACTCAGACTCAACATGGAGTCTTACATCATGTGCTTTCAGGAGGTCATGATACTCTGGGTTAAGAGGATGGCTGCTGGAAGACCCAATGTCTGGCAAGAGGACTCTTCACCATGCCATACAAGCAGGAGAACATAGACATAACTGTCAGACAATTTCTGCAATCACATCACTCCTTACATCTGTCCACATAACTCTCCAGACTGCAACCCCCTTGATTATTATGTGTGAAGCACAGTTGACCAAGAGACCAACAAAACTCCTTGTAACACCAAAGATGAACTGAAGGCAAGGATTATGGCAGTATTCATCAACTTAAACAAGGAGACCATCTAGAAGAGTTGCAGGATATTATATATATAGAGAGAGAGTGAGAGAGAGATAGTGAGAGAGAGAGGCAGACAGAGAGAAATTAATTTTTATTATAATTCTAGTTTATTACCAGCATAGTATCCATAAAAATGACCAAACTGTTTACATATGGATCAGCAAATTTGTCTTGGATACAAGTTCTTGTGTTCTTTGTCTCAGATCAAAATATAGCCGTAGTCCTTTGTCTCAGAACAGTGAGTAATATTTTTGCACTTTATAGACACAAAAGTGCACACACACACACACACACGAATACAAAAAGATATATACACAGTATTTACATTATGCAGACTATTGTCCTCATCTTTGTCGCCATATTTGTCACAACATTTCGGCTGTTGTACACTCTGGCCTTCTTCAGGTGGTTGGAATTTCGAACTGAACCCTTTATTTCGATCCCTGGGGTAGACTGTTCTAGTTCCACGTGCCATGTTTGATGGATGTCAGTTATCAGTTATCTCCTGCTAATTTTTCCCTATGAAAGCACAGTGGATAAAGGCGTTAGTTAGATAGAGTGACAAACCCAAAGAGTGTGAGTTCAATACCCGGTTAAGGCAGTGGAGAACTTTCAGAGGGAAATTAACAGGAGATAACTGATAACTGGCATCCATCAAACATGGCACGTGGAACTAGAACAGTCTACCCCAGGGATCGAAATAAAGGGTTCAGTTCGAAATTCCAACCACCTGAAGAAGGCCGGAGCGTACAACGGCCGAAAGTTGTGACAAATATGGCGACAAAGATGAGTACAATAGTCCGCATAATGTAAATACTGTACATAATACCTCATCTCAGAAATATAGACAGACTCTGAAGATATATACAGTTGTGAATTATCCTTATTGTGACTTAATAAAGTGATGGTACTAATGAAAACATTGTAATTAATTATTTTTATAATAAAAATTGTATACTTAAATTTGTGGCCTGTGTAACATGTATTGGTTTTGAAAATGGAATTGGTGAGCCAAGTTCAAATTCTAAGCTCATCTGTTATATTTACTTTCACACTAAAGCCCTTGGAAAAGGCATAAATCCATCTCTTTTTCCATTTTAGCCTTGGATAGTAAAGAGTCTAAGAGAAGAAAATTCCAAACTACTATCTTACCTGAGAGTGTATGGCAATTCACAAATAATAAAAAAAAAAGAATCTGTAGAGAGTCATGATTATATACATCCTGGACAGTCATGAGATTAAAAAAGCTCTCCTTTTGTACCCCCATATATATATATATATATATATATATATATAGATAGATAGATAGATAGATAGATAGATAGATAATATTAGTGGTCAATATATATATATATATATATATATATATATATATATAAATTCCCAAGAGGATAGAATCCAAGTAGAACTCAATGTCCAGGACAGAGTAAGAATATAATATAAAAGGCTCAAACACTAATATTCCATGGTTATAATTTATTATATTGGAATTGGAATCACGATCCAATTCATCAGACCTACCAATTCAAAAAGACTTGGTAGAAGGCTGATGAATTGGATTGTCATTACGATTCCAATGTAATAAATTATAACCATGGAATATTAGTGTTTGAGCCTTTCATATATATATATATATATATATATATATATATATATATATATATATATATTAGGTTAGTGCAAAAATAATGACGTAATAATGTCATTTTTTGACGTTAAAAAATACATCAAAAACGACATTATTACGACATTATTTTTACACCAACCTAATATATATATATGTAATGTGAGTCTTCTTGGTAGGATGCTGTAGTATGTCTAATATAATTATTTATGAATTTGGTTTGATCAGGAACATAGTTTCTTAAGGTACATGTGAATTTAAACATGAGCAACATTTAAACCCACACAGAGACCTACTAAATTCCATCTGCAACACACTCGTAGAAAATGCAGCCATGATAGTCTCATCCATATGTAAAAAAGGCAGAAAATAGTGGAAGCATTAATAATTAAAAAGGAAAAGCCAGCACTCAATAACAGTAACTATGAACATGGCCAAAATGTGCTGACCTTGTTTAGAAAATAAAAAAAACATTCTAGATATGTATATAAAAAATCTACACATTCAGTTAAAAAACAAATCCTTGATAATTGCTAATTGAATAGCTAAAAGTGCCTGGATATAGAGAACATTTGAACAGTTTTTACACACTTTATGTCCAGAAAAGAAAAGCTTAATTATAGTACCTTGTCAGTCATATTTAATTATATATATATATATATATATATATATATATATATATATATATATATATACACGCACACCAAAATAAATAAACACTAAAATAGTGGTTTCAAAACTGTATACATTAAAAAGTGTTTAATTTCAAGTAAGAAAAATCAAACCTTTAGAGCAATTTAATATCCTAAAAAGATTAAAACACTGAATGGAACATTACCGTGATTTTGAATGCCAAGGTTTCCTCAGGTGGGTTCACTGAGTTAATGACCTGATGCAACCTTGGCAGTCAAAACTGCAGTAATGTTCCATTCACCATTTTAATCTTTTTAAGATATATATATATATATATATATATATATATATATATATATATATATATATATATATATAGTGTATATTTAGGCAACATATTTTCATTCAAACAGGTTTGGTTAAATAATTTGCACATATCATATATATATATATATATATTCAAACAGGTTTGGTTAAATAATTTCAGCATATTATATCGATTAGTTTTCATTGTGATCCTTTCAAGTTCACAGATTAATTTCTTGGTACATTTTGGTATTTTTCTTAATCAATTTTCTAAGGCTACCAAGAAATTTATGACTTTAAATGTTATATTTAGTGGATACATGTGCTTGAGTAGATATTTCTATTTTTATATAGTGTAAATTCTGGGGTTTCACTCACATTATGTCAGCAGAAATTAGGCTTATGTTCATGGCAATAAATTCATACTTGACAGGAAATAAAATGTACACAAATAACAAGAAAAACATGGTAAATTATATTTTAATTTCATACAATTCATTTATATTTTTTTGTGTGCATTGGTGTGCATATTTTGTGGATTACAATTGTTTTATGGTACATGCAATAAAAGGGAGAAATTACTCCATGTTATTACACGATTTATTACAGAGAGAAGTCAGACACATGTTGCCCATATCAAGGTTTGTGGTGAAGAGATTGAATTTAATGGCAAGAACAGTTTTTGTTGCATGCTGGGAGTATTTTTATTTAATTTATTTTATACAGTGTTTTTATGTTATTACTTTATTTTATATATAATTTTAATTATTATTATTATTATTAATTTTTTAATTTTTTATTTATAATAATAATAATAACAATATCCCTACAAGATCTATGCCTACTTAATAAAGAAAATGTTCTTCCAGACGGTTTGAACCTACATGCCCCTGGTATGAAAAACCATCTTTAAACATAGATGTGACTGTCAGTGGTCCAAACAAGAAATGTATATTTCTTTATTAGGGTAATTGAACTGTTTTACCTGGACATTTGAGGTTCAGATGGTAACAAGTTTGGAAACAGAAAACTGATTTTAAAACTGGATTGTAGCAGATTGGTGGGACACTATACCTCTTTTCTTGCAGCTCCCTAAAAATGCCACCATTGATCTTGGAAGCTGAACAGAATTGTTCCTGTGTAGCAACTCTCCAATAAATCTCCTATTCTACACAGCTGCAGGTATCATCACAAGGTAATGGTCAATAAAGAAGAGATTTTATGATGATTATTATTGCTGCCAGAAATTTTTAAAAGCACTGAGATATTTATTTAGAAGCTATAAAATGAAAGTGTTTAGCAAGCTTATCTTACAGTTAATTATGACTATAGACTATTTAATCTGCACTAAGTGTTCTGCACCTGGAGACTGGTACTAAACTAAGCTTAGTTAATAATATCACTTTTGCTGTAATTCTCATTACATGCCCTAAATTTATAGGCTTGTTCTAGATGAATTAAAAAACCATTACTACTGCAGTGAATGTGATTATCACTAAATTAAACAAGACTTGTGATAGACTAAATTAACCTTAGACAATATTATTACTGCTGCAGTGAGTTTAATTTCCATTGGCTGTGCCCTACATTTTTTATATTGTGTCTGACTAAGTTAAGGAGATAAGCTAGGAAGTAAAATGAGAACACACTGAAAAAACTATTTGGACTAATGTTAACTATATTTTTATATGTATATTCATTGACACCCAAAAATTTATTTCTGCTGTTAAATATTTGTAAAAAGACATTTTGGGAATAACAAATTGTGTGATCATTTTTCCTAACTTGTTTCCCTGACTTTAATTTGTTCACTGCTACAAATAACTTTCATCAAATTGCCAGTTTAGTTTTACAGATATAAGGTATTAATCTTTTATAAGTTGGTAGCACTTCACTCTGCAACAAAGGAAACATGTTCAAACATGTCCACAATAAGAAGGAGCATCAAGTGATACTACTTTTTTAACTAACTTCACTCTTTGGCAATGTTTATTTCTTTAAAAAGCAATAATTAGAATTGAAATAAAACATAAGATGAAAATGAATTTATACATTTTTTTTTTGTTCTTGAAAATGCATATTTTACCGTTTTTGTTGTAAATTAAAAATTGGAAGCAAAACAACATGTTCATTTTATAAAAATTTCCTATTTGTTTCCTTATCCTATAATTCTATTAGATTCTAATCCATATTTGATTCCAATTAATATATATATATATATATATATATATATATATATATATATATATATATATATAGATAGATAATTAGTAGGGATAATTCCAAAGAGGATATAAATTCAAAGAGAACTCAATGTAAGAACAGAACAAATATAATAATGATGAAAGTGGAAACTTTAGAAATCCATGATAATAATTTATTTCACATGATCAGACAGTGTTATAATAATTTATTTCACAAGATCAGAGAGTGTTGTAAAATTGTTTGGTCTGAAGAGATGGGAGCAGGGGAATCAGTCCAATCCCATGAATATATATATATATATATATATATATATATATATATACACACACACACACAAGTTTCATTAAAGACGACTGACAAGGTACTGTGATTAAGCTTTTATTCAATTTTTTTTGTGTGTTTGTATAAGTGTTTTCATTTCTGGACATAAAGTATGTAAAAATTGTCTGAATATTTTGTATATCTGAGCACTATTGGCTATTGCTATTTTTTTAGCCATTATTAATGATTTTTATTTTTATTTCTTACTTAATGTGTGGATTTTTTATGTATGTATCTAGAATTATTTTTATTTTCCAAACATGGTCAGCACATTGTGGCCATGTTCATAGTTAATGTTGCTGAATGTTGACTTTTTCTTTTTTATTATTAGTACTTCCATTATTTATTTTTTACATGTGGCTGAGGCTGTTATAGTTGTATTTTGTATCAGTATATTGTGGGTGGAGTTTGATAACTTTCTGTGTGTGTTTAAATGAGTCCTAATTGAGCTTTGGTCAGAGAAGTGTAACATGAGTCTTCTTGATAGGCATATAGTGGTATGTCCAATATAATTATACATGAATTTGGTTTGATCAGGAACACAGTTCCTTAAGGGACGTGAATTCATAAATAATAGTGGTTCTCAGTAATTTGGATCTTGCAAGTGAATTGTTGTTGACAATAAAGTTAGCTGTTTTAAATTATTATAGTAGATAATTAATTTGATTTTGTTGTTCTGATTGACTGGGTTTGTGTATTTCTTTATAATATTTCTAAGAGAAAATTCATCCGACTTATAGTTAATGTGCATTTGATTTTTACAGAAAGTGTTAATGTTATTGTTTTTATCTGTATGTTCAGTTTCATTATTGGTTACTTAGAAAGAAACAGTATAATTTGGTGATCTATGAGGTAATTCAGAAAACTGCTATTAACTAGCATCTATTTCATTTTGAGTTCTTTAAAGAAAAAGCTAACAAGAGGATGAATTCTTGTGTGCTCTCTTGAGGAAATTTTTTATAACACCTATTTTATAGATAAATTGAATAAAAAACTTAATTGCAGTACCTTGTCAATTGTCTTTAATGAGACTTCTATAAAAGAGGAATTGCTGCCCAAATAAACAATTATATATATATATATATATATATATATATATATATATATATATATATACACACACAACAAGCATAAATACATAAAAATAATACACAAGAAAAAATATACATATATCTGTTTATATGCTTTACACACACATGCACACACACACACACACATATATAAATATAAAAGTGAATATTGAAGTCAACACTCAGAGGCGACTGGCTGTTTCATGCTAGACACAATCGTCAGGCGGCCTGACGATTGCGTCTAGCATGAAACAGCCTGTCGCCTCTGAGTGTTGACTTCAATGTTCACTTTTATATTTACATTTACATATGCTCTATCTCTGATATTGAGCACTAAATATAGCACACCTTAAAACTACATTTCTTCATATATATATATATATATATATATATATGACATGCAAACAGATTTTTTTTTCTGCTATCTTTTTCCATAGATATCAAACTTTTTATATTTACATTTTTATATTTTTATGTATGACTCTTTTGTAACTTGTCTTGTTTTCTTGTGTTTTTGTTTAACATTATATATATATATATATATATATATTAAAAGATTTATTTTGGGAGCTTCAAAACCATATAATGTATATAATGTTTATATATGTACCAAAAGGTTGTCGTAACAGGGAATAGTAGTGGAGAAAACCTCCCATTGTCTATAAAATCCTACCATGGCATGCATGTCAAAGAGCCTTTAACAACTAAGTCTGACTCCAAACCAAAGAAGTAGTGAAAGTGGACCACTGGTGACTCATGACCAGCTACTTCAGGTAGGTGGAGACAATCAACCCAGGAAGCATTCTATTTAGTGGAAAGAAAACCATAATTTTAAACCTCCACTGTCTTGTAGCCAAATTCAAAAATAGAAAAGGCTATGGAAGTACACTACAAGCAAAATATTTTGGCTCACCCTGTATTTCTTTAAAAAACACCTTAGCCACATTAGAGTAGGATTTCAGGAGTAGTTGATTTACACAAGTTTTTCCATTCCATGTATGAGTATTTAATAAACATCTTCTTCTTTGTTTTCTCTACCTAGTCTTCTGTCTTTTTGATAATCTCTTTAACTATGCCCTTCCTAATTCACAGCTATTTATATTATTCAGGTTATTGTCCTCATGTTTGTCGCCATATTTATTACAACGTTTCGGCGGTTGTACACTCTGGCCTTCTTCAGGTGGTTGAATGTGAACTGAACCCTTTACTTCGCTCACTGGGGTAGACTGTTTTAGTTCCACATACCATGTATGACCAAAGCCTTGTGACTCAAACTGGGAAGATGGAACTCTCTGAAGGCTGAAGGTTGTGCTAGCACAAAGGCACAAATCATCATGACTGAGTGTTTCAGTTTACTGGCCTTGTTCAAACTGTTGATCCAACCAGATGTGCTCACTCCTAGAAACTGTCACTAAAATCTATTCAGCAGTATAAATCAAAGGTGGCCTTGAACAAAGATAACTGTGACTGAGCAGGCGTCTGCAGCAGGGATTGGCTAGATACACTAGGGTGTGCTAAGAAACGAGAAGTTAGCCATTATTATATATGTATATATAGTATACAAATGACAATAGGAGAAAACATCTTAGTTTTTATCGATGTGTTTCATCTGATTTTACCAAGGCAAAATTGTATCAAAATGTTTTTGTTTTCATAGTTACATTTTAAATCCAAAATTTAAAAAGAGAGAGACTCTTTGAAAATGAAAACATTTTGATTCAATTTTCTCTTGATAAAGTCAGAAGATGAAACATGTTTGTGATGTCCGCGCGAGTATAAATAGAAACTGCTTGGTTGAGGTGGGAACTCTTCAGTATACAGCAAACCTGGTGACGAGGATGTAACAATTTAACAAGCTTTGAATTAACGAAACACTACCCCCTCAACAGCAAAGAAAAAAATACTCAAATTCAACAACACAAGTAAAAGTTCGAATTAACAGCAAAGAAAAAAAAGTACTCAAATTCAACAACAACACAAGTAAAACTTCGAATTAACAGCAAAGAAAAAAAAGTACTTGAATTCAACAACAACACGAGTAAAACCTTGAATTAACGAAACATTACCCCCTCAACAGCAAAGAGAGAAAAAAAAGTACTCAAATTCAACAACAGTGTGAGTAAAAAACTTTGAAAATAACAAATTATTTTGAAAGAATTGGCTCTCTCTATGACAACAGTAGAGCCCCTAGACTGGGAAGACTCCAACCAGGAGCAAGCATGGAGAGAATGGAGTGAACATATCGAATATGCATTTACAGCGTTTGATATAACAGATGATAAACGACAACTATCACACTTTCGATTTTACGGGGGAAAGAAACTGAAAGATATCCTCAAAACCTTAACACCAGAGATACCACCAGGCCAAGTAGAGCCTACATACAAAACAACAAAAATAGCACTGGACGAATATTTCATCCAGAAAACAAATAAAGTCTTTGAAAGACATAAATTCAGGATGCTTAGTCAAGAAAACGGGGAGTCAACACATGACTATGTCACCCATCTACACATACAAGGAGCAAAATGCAACTTTGGCGAATACAACCTGGACAAGGCTATAGTAGACCAATTAATAGAAAAATGCTCGTCAAGCAAATTACACCGTGCGTATTTGAAAGAAACTGATTTAACAGTAGAGGAAACACTTCAAAGAATTCATATTTGAATCCACTGAAACACAAGCTAAACAAATAGAAGAGAATGAAAGAGAGCACTCAGATATCCACAAAATTACAACCAATTACAAGCAACAACAACAACGAGATAACAGTGGGTATAGGAAACTATTCAGGGGCAACAACCCATTAAAAACAGTTACAAAATGCTACGGGTGTAATGGCTCTGACCACATACATGGTCAAACAAAATGTCCAGCATTTGGGAAAAAATGTAACTACTGTGGAGTAATAAATCACTTCGAAAAAACATGCTTAAAAAAAAAGGAACAGTGGTAAAGGTAAAACGAAGATGTCAGACGGACACAATTACGTCCAACCAGTATTGATGAATCCGAATAATGGAGACAGCCAGGCATTCATTTTTCAGGTGAAACCTATTTATTCAGCAGATAGCGAAATTGTCCATATTGACAATGTACCAGTCGGAATATTAATAGATTCTGGAACAGACATTAACCTTATTGACGACAAAACGTTTAAAGAAATCCTTAAAGTATAGCCAAACTTAATATTAAAAGAAACAAATTGTAAGCCAAAAGCCTATGGGAATATTCCAATACCACTAAGAGGAGAATTTTTCGCAATGCTGGCGAATGGTCCCAGAAGAAAAGCCCACAAAGTATTTGTTACAAAATCATATCAAGGTGGTAACATATTAAGTAAGCAGGCCAGCATCGAACTAGGGTTTATCACCACCCCACAGGTGAAATCGATTACAATGAAAAGTATCCTGAAATCAACAAAAGAAATTCTAGATCGACACCTACCCTCGTTGGAAGGATTAGGAAGAATGAAAAATTTCCAACTCAAAATTAGACTAGACGACAACGTTATACCTGTTGCACAACGACCAAGATGGATACCATTTCATATCCAACAAGCAGTAGAGTAAAAAATCAATGAAATGCTAGAAAATGAAAGAGTGGTTAGTAGCAGCACCGAAACCAAATGGAGAAATTAAAATATGTGCCGACTTACGCGTGGCAAATAAAGCAGTGAAACACACTCGCTATCAAATACCAACAGTTGAACAGTTATTGAGTGAAATTGGCAATGCAAACGTTTTCTCAAAAATTGACCTAAACTCTTATTACCACCAAATAGAACTGGATCCTGAATCAAGGGACATCACTACCTTTTCATGCAACTCTGGAATCTACCGCTATGGTTATGGGCATTACATCTGCAGCTGAAGAAGGGCAATGATTGCTTCAACAAATCCCTAACTGCTGCAATGGGGCAGACAACATTCTAATCTGGGGCAAAGACACAAGAGAACATAACAGAACCCTAGATATGGTATTAGGCACATTGAAAGAAAACAACCTCACAATTGCAGAGCACAAAAGCATATTCCATAGTGAAGAAATCAAATTCCATGGTTTTATAGTGTCCAATACAGGGATCAGATCAACTGACTCAAAAATAAAAGCAATCATAAATTTCAAAAACCCTGAAAATGTCCAAGATATACATAGTTTCTTAGGTCTAATCAATTACCTCACAAAGTTTATTCCATGACTGGCAACACTCAGTGAACCATTAAAAAAGTTAATGCGAGCAAATATAGAATGGCGGTGGATGGAGGAAGAAGAATCTTGTTTTCTTATGCTGAAGAATGCAGTCATTCAGAGCAAATCGCTCATGCACTTTGATCCAAAACTGCAAACATCTGTTATAGTAGATGCCAGTCCTGTGGGACCAGGAGTGATACTTTGCCAAAACAAACAAGGGATACTCATCCCCATCAGCTAGGCATCCAGGACTCTAACCAAAGGCGAAAGCAGGAATGTCAATTAGAAAAAAAAGCCCTAGCATTGTATGGGGTTGCGAAAAATTCCACTTTTACCTTTATGGAAAGAACTTTCTTATAATGACCGACCATCAAGAATTAACAACCATCTTCAATCCTAAAGGTAACCCCTCCGCGCGATTTTTGCGATGGATTTCTACGTCTACAATAATATGATTATACAATAAAACACATTAACGGTAAAGATAATCAGGCGGATATACTCTCTCGGCAACCTATGGAGTATCAAGAAGTAGTCTCGCCCGAAGAAGAGATTGCCGAAGGATTTATCAATACAGTTGTAGCTAACAGCATTCCAAAATCAATCACCTTATCGGAAATAATGGAGGAATCTCAGTGGGATCCAACCGTCACAGCAGTGAAAAAGGCAATACAACAAAACAACTGGACCAATAAGTTAACAGAACCCTTTAAACACATGAGGAATGAACGGACAACAAAACAAGGCGTAGTCATACACGGAGCCAGAATCATCATACTCCAAAACCTACAGAAACGAATCCTGAAATTGGTGCATGGAACACATATGGGGATAATGAAAACAAAAGCCCTGCTCAGAACTAAGGTATGGTGGCCCAATATAGACAAAGACATAGAGGCTGCCATAAGCCGATGTATCCCATGCACAACATTAGACCTGAAGGGAAACCACTATCCGGTGCATATGGCCAAAATGAAAGGCCCCTGGGAAATACTCCATGTACACATCTGTGGGCCTTTCCCTAGCAGGGATTATGTAATTGGAATAATCGATGCGGGATCAAGATGGCCAGAGGCATTTGTTACCAAATCCACCAGGGCTGATACAATCATATTGACAATCCAAAGGTGTTTCTATACACATGGCATTCCAGCGATTACCGTTTCAGATAATGGACCCCAGTTCATATCCTCAGAGTTTAAGCACTTCTACAAAGAATGGGGTATCCAACACCGAAAGGTAACCCCTTATCATCCCCAAGCTAATGGAGAGATCGAGCGGTTCTTCACTACCATGCTGAAAGCCATTTGGGCAATGAACACAGAAGGAAAGGACTGGAGAAAACATCTAGGAAAATTCCTAATGTATTACCGAAATAGTCCACATGCCATGACGGGAGAAACTCCAGCTAAGTTACTCATGGGGAGGGAAGTAAACGTCAACATACCAGGATTACAAAAGAGGCCTGAAAACCAAGCTTGGAGAACAGCATGGAAAAAGACAAAAAAGAAAAAGACAGATTGAAAAATCGCACAGATCAAAAAAATAAAGCTAAATAAACTAACACAGAACCAGGAGATGTCATACTACTTAAACAAAGTAAACACAACAAGCTAATGCCAGTTTATCACCCAACGCTATGGAGAGTAAAAGAACGCAAAGGTGAATCTGCAATTATAACACGAGGTGACAAACTTATTTTACGAAACACATCACAAATGAAAAGAATCCCTGAAGATAGGATTCACCAACAACCAAGGGATGACAACTTCCCTTTCAACGACAACTTTGGGGGGCAGAAAGATATAGAACATGAGAGAGAAAGCGAGGAGGAGGAGAAGGAAGAAGCAGATATCCCTATAGCTCTAAGACGAACAAAACACCATATAAAAAAAACCCGAAGGTATGCAGGCAGCAGTTCGGAAGAAGAGGGAAACAATCTGAATACAAAAGAAGGAGCAGATATGATGTCCGCGTGGTTTATATATCAAACCTGCACGGTTGAGGTGGGAACTCTTCTGTATACAGCAAAATGGCAAAAACTAAGATGTTTTGCCTATTGTCACACTTATACCAATTTGTCTTATCCCCAGAATTGTTCTAGGAATTTTATTATATGTATGTATATACACTATATTTGCCAACAGATAAGAAGAAACATTTGGCTAAAAACATAAAATTATGCAACCCTGTGTCTTATCCAATGGTATTATGAGACAGGGTTGGGTAGGGGTGTCTGTCTAAGGAAGATTGTAAAAATTAGGTTAAGTGTATAAAACTATGCATAACTACTTGAATGTGATCAGATTTCTAACAACATTTTTATGAACAAATATTAAAATTAATGGAAAGAATCTTGTTTTTAAAGTGTTATTTTGGCTTTATTCAACAAATGAAAAATATATTTATTATAATTTATTATTGCATTTACAAGTTTTATCCAGCTTATTACTAATTTTTATCACAACACTCTGAGTTGAATCATTTTCTAAATAAAAACGTAAAAAATTAAGTACAGGGTGATTGAAAAGTAACTCCCTATTTTGTGTATGATGGACTCTCCCATAGACAGGAGAGTCCGTCATACATTAAAAAGGGAGTTACTTTTCAATTACCCAGTAGTTTGGTACTAGTAATACGTTTAAATTCATGTAGTGAAAGCACCAAGTAGGAAAACTCATCAGAATAATTGCCATGAAAATATTTGTAGACAAATATCATGTCGGTGGAAAAGTGACTGAAGTTGAGATGCCAACAGTGAGGATCAATTACATTATAGACTCTTTGGATTTTATCAAGAATCTTGAGCTATTAACCTAGCAATTGATTCAATATAATCATTCAACTTCATTTCAGTGAAAAACATGAACCCAAAGTACAAAGAGTTGTTCTATTGGAGATTTAGATTAAATGGGCTTAAAATTGATTAAATTGTATTTTTTTTTTTTTAGGCAATTCACCCCAAACAAGGCAGGGGTGTCACTAGCACGCAAGGGGTTACATAGGATTGAGCACAAGAGCAAAGAGGCATGTTTGGGGAAAAGACACAGAGAAGGACGGGGAACAAGCTCAGGGTTTCAGATGTCGATTGACATTACACTTGAATATTTGAAGATTGTAGTCATCAGGGAAGCAAGTAAGGAGAAGGGAGTTCTGGGAAGTGCAGGAGAAGCTGTCTGAGAAGAAGAGATGGTTACATTTAACCGTTTTGACAGTGAAACGGTGAGACCGAGATGCTAGCCTGGTAGCACATTTAAATTCATGAAGTCCAGGAACCAGAGACAGTAGCTCATTGGAACAATTGCCATGAAAATATGTGTAGAAGAGACAGAGGGAGGCCGCGGCACATCTGTGGGATAGCGGATGTAGATTAGATACCAGATCAGGACCTATCATCTTGTATATTCGTCTCTGGATTTTGTCAAGGACCTCAAGATGTACAGCTGGAGCACCAGACCATATATGACAGCAATATTCCATGCAAGGACAGATGGTTCTATCTACCTGAAATACCTTAATTATAATTTTTTATGTTACAAAGAAAAAAGAATAAAAGTTTTAAAAGTGTTTTGATTTATATTTTGAAGCATATTTTTTTGTCATCATTTCACTTCAAGCAAGGCAATAATGCCACTAGGATGTAAGGGGTTAATAAAAGTGAAAAACAATGAGAAGACTTTAGAGAGGAGAAAGAGTAGTAAAAGAACAGGATCCAGAAAGATAGAAGATGTCAATTGGCATTGCATTTAAATTTTTGAAGAATGAATAAGTAGCAGGGAAGCAAGAACTCAGAAGAGAGTTCCACAGGCAAGAAATGTGAGGAAATAAATTATTATATTATAACACACAGTTACATCTAGCTAGTTTAACAATAAAACAGTGAGACCTAGTTGCCAATCTAGTAGTATGCTTAAATTCATGCAGTCAATGAGAAAAGCTCATCAGAACAGTGTCGGAATGTCAGTGGAAAATGTGATCCCAAAAGGCAAAGATTTGTTCTGATGGAAGGCAGAAAAGGTTCTTTATGGTGATTAAATGATTTCAGTTTTGTTTTGGAGGTACTAAAATTTACAAGCTATTCCTTACCCTGTTGACCACTGATTGAAAGTCATTTTCAAGAGCAGCTGCTAGTTTTACTTTGTCAGACATGCTGGACTTGATACTAAGACAGGATTAAATAGTTATGTTATCAGTATAAATACCGAATTGGAAACTGATGACATCAGGAAGGTTGTTAATGAAAATAATAAACAATGCAGGTCCAAGAATAGAACCCTGGTGGATTCCATCATTAATAAGAAATGATCTAGAAAAAATAATTATAAATTTGATAAAGATCAGTGAAACATTTTGTGCTTTCGTTGAATGCTTAGTTTTAAAGTCTTAGGATTTCCGCACCAGTTATGAAATTAATAAAAAAAAAAGTCAACTTATGTTTAAACACACATTGTACAGAAACAAAAAACAATATTGAATTGTTATGATAATGAAATGTTTATCTCCCTTCGTTATTATCTCCCCTTGAATGTTATAAGGATAATGAAATGTTTATCTCCCCTTGTTCAGTGCACACCTTAAATCCTCAATGAACTATTTATTAAATATTTTGCAAATCCACTGTACATGATCCATGAATTTGAGTTATATTTTATTGAGTAAGAGGAAATCTTTCTCTCCTGACTTTAGAAAATAATTCCAGATAAAATGTTAATAATAAAGGTTTGTACGTTATTACTCTACATAAAAACTAGTACTGTAATGTACAAAACACATCTTTTGTGTATATGTAATTAATAGTTAAAACCAATATTCATTTTGTATATTTTGTATACATAACCCCAAAATATCTCCACATTTGGTATAATTTATATATTACACATCTCAAATCATGAAGTAATAAAACATCAATTGTAGCAATGATCACAACATTGCAAAAATTTAATCATGTTTCAGTTGCAATATCATAAAATTAGTAGCCAAAAAATGAATTCTGCATATTTGTTTTAAATTGTTTCAATGTCAAATTTTATTATCTGAAACTACCTTTTATTATATAATGATATTTTGGTTGTAATTTACAGCTGCATCAGCAAATTCACCAATCTGAAGGTCGCTGGATAGTGTCCTGGTGTTGAACATAGAAGTGCAGTTCCTTTGTTTACACCTCAGTAGGTTTGTTTTTGGCATGTTAGCTGACTTTTCGACTGCATACCATGCCAGATTTGCTGGATGCACCCCTTTTTTATGCACACGACAGGTGATGTGGTATGAGCTTAAATTTTTAGGAACTATCATTTGAATCTTTCAATGGCTAATGACATCTATGTGTGCCACTACTATAGCTTAGCTGGAAGAAGCACTCAACAAAGATATATCTGTATAGAAACCTTTCTCTTTTTCTCAGTTTTGCTAAGAGAGAGAAGCCTTCAGCTAGTTGGTGACTCCTGAAAAAGTAAGTCAGAACTTGCAAGTGACACCCTCCTATGGAACCCATTGTGCAGAAAAAGATCGGTTGGAAGACCTCATCACACTTACATTGACCAAATTGTAGATGACTCTAGATGCCATCTGGTAGACCTGCCAATAGTGATGTCTGACAGAGATTGTTGGAAGAATCTGAGAATTCTTGACCTGATGATGATATGATGATTAGTAATTTCACCTTTTTAAAATAGACATTACAGAAAAATAAGAAAATTTGATGAAAATTTCCCTTGTCTGAAGTTAATGGGTTAAAATATAGTAGAAAAATACATATTTATAGCTGGTGCCTCTTACTTGTTAACCCAGTTCAAAGGTAAGTAGATACTGAATCAGATTTTCTTACCCATATGCAATGAAAACCCACTCACAAGACAGCTGAAGTATAGATCACCAAAGATGACAAAAATTTGATATGACACACATTTACAATCAATAAAAAGTAATAGTATTTTTGTATAAACTTCCTTTGAATTGATATTCCTAACCTCTGAAGAGGTTAGACTGACAAAAATTATCACCAAATGATCATTAACACATTTCCACAATATACAACATTTTACCATCTTTTACATGAAAAGTTTCCTTTCTATAATTACTTTGTGCTTGGGCACTTTGATGTAGTGTAATGGTTAATAAGCTTGTCTTGCTATATCAATTATGACTGAATAGTGAGTTCAATCCTCACTGGGTGCTCCATACTTTTGGCCTTTTGCCACATCTAAGCTGGGCTTAGTAAATTGTTATATAAGAATGGGTCTGGACAATTTTTTATGCGTGTTGGAAGTCATTACTTGAGCATCAATAAATCATTTCACTTTCTTTTCAAAACAAAGGCCCTCCCATTTCGAAAACTAGCAAAACACAATCTTCCTAATTCTCATTTGAACTCGTGTAATATTGGAAATATAAACCATATGATGTTAGTCATTTGTATAACTTACCAGAAAGAAAAAAAAAAGAATATAAAAATACAAATTAAAAAACAATTTCTACCCCACCAAATTTCTATTGTGAATGAGCCTTTGCTTCATTAAAAAGGGTCTTGTACCAAAAGTTGATCTCATCAAAAACAAAGCAAAATTTTTAAAGATTAATAAAAATGGCTTTATAGTAAAAATGTTTTATTAAAGAGAAAAGTTGATTTTTTTTTTTTACAAAGCTTCTATGTACAGAAATAAGTTGCAAGAAAATTATCAATTTCTTTTATAATGTTATCCCAAGTTAAAAAATATTCTTTGTTAAATATAATCCAGAGTTATAAATATAATAATAATAATCACATATTGATAAAGAAATTGCCCACAATGGAAAGGAGAGGGAAGAGGTTAGAGATGTACAGGATTTCATAAATACTGATATATATGTCGAGATAATGTTTGAAATGGAAAATAAGTGTTAAATTATTGTAATTTTTTTTTTTTTTAATATTCTTTCTTTTGTTTTTGGCTGTTCATTTTTATAATTACAAAAACTGAAATTCCTGTTATCTGCAGTTAACTCCAGATGACAGGAATTCCCGTTTTTGCACTTCTATGGATCAATTGAAAATGATTGAATTTCCATCAGTCATATTATATACAATTCTAAGTCAATACAGATGATGAAAATTTGTTTTCACGTTAGTTGAATTTATAAAATAGCAACTTAGTTGCTACAATTAATAACTGTCTCAACTAATAAAGTTTGTCACCCTTTTGTTTTATTAAAAGCAAGAAATTTCTTTCAAAATATTTAGTAATTTATTCTTTGCAGTTTTTATGAGAACTTTTTTGGCCTTAAAAGTAAATAAATGTTTTGATTCATCTAAATCCTTGTTCAGTTTATTAGTGACTGTAATAAAATCTTCTGTAAAATGTGATTAATACATATTTGTTATTTTGATTTTTTTTATGTCAAGTAAGATTCAAATTGTCTTTGTAATGAGGTATATAAATGAAGCAAATGAAATTGTAACAATTTACACTTGCACACATTATAAAGAAATCTAATTTCTCCATATCATTATTTTTGACAATCTAAAAATTTAATCTTGTAACTATTTCTCATAGAAAATATTTTTGATTGAAGAAATCCAATCATTTTATTTTGACAGAAATTGCTAAATTTTTTTACAAATAAGGTTAAATGAATAATTATCAGTTTGAAGTCTAATGATTTCGCAGTTGAACTTTTTTGAACAGCAATGAAGATGAATAGCAAGTCATGTATTTACTAATATTTAACAAAATCAGTTCTAATAAAAAAAAGAAAGAAAGTTTTTTGCCTTTAATCAGGAATATACTTGATATTTGTAAAATATTACCTCTATCTTATAATACTAGTTACATTTACTGTATGAAATGTGCATACAAATGTAACAAAATGTATGCATTTTCATAAAGCATCTACAAAAACTGTCCAAACTTTACAGTAAAAAAAAAAAAAGAAAAAGAAACTGTTGTGGAGCATTTTTAACAGCAATACACAAATTCTTGATTTAAAAATGAGAACAGTTTGTTTTGGCAGTTGGTTTTAACCTTGTCAGAGTGTTAAGCATGTTCAAAGTTACAAATTTTTTAGAGTATCAAAATTTACAGCAACAGTGATATCATCAATAATGATTTTAAATGAATAGTACACTTTACAAAAAAAAAAAAAAAGAAGAAAAAGGCATTTCTGATTGAAATTGTACGTTTTTTCAGATAATTATCAGCCAAAAAGATGAAAGTATTATAATCTAAACCAATCAAGTTAGCTTTATGATATCTGATGCAGAATAACCCATTTCAAAATAATCAAGACAAAAGACAGTATCTATGAGTCAAAACTTAAAAAAAATTACAATGAATAGTAAAAATTAATGTATAAATGATAAGATTGGTCTGCACAAATAACTGTGATGAGATGTACTGGTCCTTAAATAAGAGATTATATAGAAAAATAAAGTAATAATATGTTTTGGAAACAAAATTTGGAACATCTGAAAATTTGTCAAATTCCAAGACAATTATCTTACACTTGAGATCCCTATTTTCAGAATCTACTAAGCTAAATTAATGACACTGAGTTTCTCATTCAATTTTTCATAATTCATCCAACTATAAATTTGTCCAGATTATTCAACATTTATTCCAGGAAATATGCATTTAATTACAAAAGCAGATTAAAACCTGTAACCAAAACACTTGAAAAAAAAAAAAAAAATATATATATATATATATATCACCCAAATAGAAAATGATAGGATGAACAATAATAGCTGTAAATATAGCCTTTTTTTATGATGAGTATTCATCAGAACATCTTTGAGAGAGAGAATCACATAGTGTAAGGGTTTGGTGAATAGGATGTATACAAGTGAAAGCTGAATTCTTATGGTGAAAAGAAAAATATGTATTTTGTATGAGTGAGTGAGAGAGAGAAAGTTAAATAATGTATAACCAGAATTATTCCCACTCCAACATCACTCCCTGATGTGTGGGTGGTGTAATGGATAATGGCTCAGAGCAAGAAATCAGTGAGCCAAGTTTGAATTCCAGTCAAGTTTATTACATTCACTTTTGCATAAATACACTTGGAAAGGTAGGAATCCATCTCTTCTCTCCACATCCATGGGTTAAATAGCAAAGCAATCAGGGTTCTTCAACTGGTTGGCAACCAGTATAAAAGAAGAAAAAAAACCTCACACTTGGGTAGATAGAATCCATTAGTATGGAAAGACATGGTTGTCTAAGGGAAAGAAAACCAGCCCTTCCTCAGAGTACAGAGACTGGGCAGGAGGCCCAATCACCCAACCCTGTGAAACAATTTGATTACAGAAAACTCATCAGGCAGATAGCACTAACAATGTCATTCCCAGTGCTAATACATTCACTGAACATAGTGAATCAAGAATGTAACCTATGCTATCAACCCTTGTTAAAAGGATTGAAAAAAGTTTATTATAAAAGTAATCAGGCGATACAAAAAGAATGTTGGTTTATTTTTCTCCTTGGTGACAAAACAGAAAATAACTGCTTATATTTTCGAAGATTATTTTAAGGGAGACTATATTTGTTGCTATGGTGATGACATTGCATGACCCTTTAAGTGAAGAGAAGGTATGGCAGAGACTACACTGCAGTAGAAATAGTATAATGGTGTTAGAATTACCAATTATTATTAAGTAAAGAGAAGAAGAGGTAGAAACTCTTCAGTTGTTCTGGTCTTGACAGTTTTAGACTTGCTATTTATCATTACCATTTAGTATTGTTTTCTGTATCATTTTGTTATGATTATGAGAAGTAACAGAGAAAGCAAGTTTTGTTAACAGTGAGGAGAATATCCAGTGGCGAGTTACTGTGTGACTAAGCAAATCATTAGTTAAAAGGTTAACTAAAAAGTGAGCACTATCTCAATAAATTTATTAAAAAAAAAAAAAAAAAAAAAAAAAATTATCTACCAACACTTTTGGTTATAATTAAAATCATATTCAAACCAACCAGAGATAAGTTCATTGTGCAAATACTTAAATATTGTTGATCTGCTTGAATAAAGAAAACAAAATCAACAAAGAATAGCTTTATAAAAGTTTTTCTTTACGAAATTAAAAAAAAAAAAAAAGAAAAAAAAGATATTGTTGGCATGTATTTGAACAATCGTTGGTGGCAGAAGTATTACAACTTACAAACAAGTCATTGAATCCTGTAATTAAAATATTCTTGCCGTCAAACAAAACTACATACATGACTACTGTCCTGGAAAACTTAAAACTGGCAAGACTACTAAATTATTCCAATTAAAATGTAGTTTTTTTTGTGTGTGTTTCAATTGTGATAAAATTAATTTATCTTTTCTAAAAAAATGTATTTTTTCTAACGGAATATATATATATATATATATACACACACACACAAGGGAAAATCTGTTCTTTTTCAAGGAAATGAAAGTTTTAAAGTGGAAACGATCAAACAAAGTAGTGGTGGAGGGGGTCGATTTTAATACCAAAATAGACCGTGTCTTTGTGGCCGGCATTATAACGTTACATGTTCAATTTACACAATGTTAAAAACTGGACCCTGACTGTCTTTATGTGAGGAATTTTAACATTATTAGGAAAATAAACCTTAAAAAAAAATAAAAAATAAAAATAAAAAAATAAATAAAATAAAGTTTTTTAGAGAGGGATTAAATGTTTTTGAAATATCAAATTGAATTTCTTTTTGCAGACAAAAGAAAAAAAGTTCCGTACTTTTAGAGGGGCGTTATGGTCTGAAACCAAAAAGACCAACTACTTTCATAAAAAACGAAAAAAATTAAAGAAAAAAAATTGAAATCAAACCTAAAAACTTAATTTCCCCAAAGAAATTATGGTTATTCGTTCAAACAAATCAATTACAGTTTGACTGAATATTTACCATCAGATATGAGAGAAAAAAAAATGGGTTCTCATAAACTCGACTGTATCATCAGGGTGTACAAAATTTAAAATTTATACACAAGTTTATGTTGGAGTCAGCTCGTTTAGTTGAAAAACAAACAAAAGTCAGTTATTGTTTTCTTGCCGGCTTATTAATGACATTGTTCATAAAACTCTGTATTTATAAAAATAACAGAGACCCCTACTGAAGTTCCATCCGAATGCTAATGACAGAATGTAGACCATGGCAAGTGCTGTCATCGGATAAAGCAAGGAACGTGTATTTTTTAAGAACGGTAAAGCACTGTAGCCTAGGAAAGTGATGTAAATATAGTAACCGATGGCGATTAGCCACAGTGTGTTACCAAAAAGTCTTGATACAAACAGATCATGGTTTATCACAGTATTGAGGAAGGCCAGCTGAAAGAGGTGTAGGATCATCAACAACGGAAAAAACGCGTTCAGATGGACGTCGAAGGCGTAACCCCACTCGACATCCTGTCCTCTTGGAGGTGAAACTATTAGGTAACGATTAGTGATAAACCATAATAGAGATGCAATAAGGATGCCGACACCTATGCAATCGACGAAGATAACCCAAACGATGAATTTGAGGAAACCAATGAAGTGAAGACGTAGAACAAACGCGAACCCGATAGACGAGACTAACAGCCAAAAGCTCAATAACACGAGAAAGGCGGGGTCATCTCGAGCCCACTGATCCTTAGTTTGTTTACGGTACTGGAAATTACGATACACCTTTTGTGGCGACATAAACAGGTAGACCATTTGCCAGAAAGCATATTCAAAGTCCATCTGACGAAATTTGAAGAGCCTTCGGAAATATTTTTGACGTTTTGCAGCGGCTGTCAGCCTGGCTGTTCCATTCTCTTGGCTATGAGCTGACGACGGGCTACTGGATATTGAAGGAGGCCTTCGATATCCATCAACCAAAGGTGGTGGTTCTGGAGAAACAGGTATTGGGGAAGGAGACGCCTTCCTATAAGGATGCATAGCGAATTCACCAAACTCCCTTCAAGTCTCGGTTTCGATTTAATTTACAACTAATTGTTTTTTCTAACGTCGACACAGTGACGTTTACCAGTCTACCATTTTACCGGAACTGTATGGCATAACATAACATGTACTTCCGTGAAGGGAAGTAACTCTGCATTTGAAGGGGAGATAATTTTAGTTTCGTTATTAAAAGCAACAATGATAGTTCGACAAACAAAATAAGAAAGATCAGTGATATATATATTAACCTGGATTCAACAAAAACTGTGTAACTAATTTGTTTTCATGTATGTCAATAAAAGATCACAGAAATAAAATAATGATTCATGAAATATAACTTTCTTTGTTATTTTTTTCACTAAATTTAATTTCAGAATATAATAGCTCATACTCTGTTAATTAATTACTTAACTAATTATTTTTATTTTAATTTAAAATTATTATTATTATTAATAAATTAATCATTTAAAGGAGAAAACATTTTTTGTACCATTTAACAATATTTGATATTTTATTCATAAGGAATAAAAATCCTACAGAACAAAATTATTCCTGATTCAGCATTGTATTTTAGATTACATTTCATTTAAATCATGTATGTGTTGAATAGAAAAGTATTTTTTATAGTAAATAAAATATTGGAATAAAAATTTATAGAAATCATTAGAAATAAAATATAAAGAATGCTTACGGTAATAAATAACTTTGTTGACAGTATTTATATTATTTTTTTTGTTTGATATTTTTTTTACAATGCCAATAATTTTCTTACCAATTTTATTTCAAAATAAATTAAAAATTTATTTGTACATTTGTAACAATTATTAACATTTGGAGTTCTACAATATCCCTGATAAAATATGATGATTAATTATATTATTATAATCACATTTTTCTATATAATGTTTGGGTTTGTTGTTTTTAATACCCACACGGATTAGAAGTGAGCCGTTTTTGTTTGGCGGTAGGGGGCGCTGGAAACTAAATTGTCTGCTGTTTTACTGCTACAATCCGCCATATTAAGAGAGACACGTTTTTCAGTTACCGAGTCTTGAATATCAGTTATATTTCGAACCATGGCCTTTAGACGAAAACTCCTCGCCTTGGAATATCACACCCCAGATAGCTTCAACGTTAAAGATGACAAGTCTATTCGTTCAATGGTCACTTGGCTGGAGGACCAGAAAATCCGTCACTACAAAATATCCGATCGAGATGCTCTACGCGATATTGAAAATGAAGCATGGCCACAGTCCTTCGAACAATATTTATCAGAATTGGGATGTCCTCATTCTGTACAGGATTCTGCTGCCGTTATGGACTGGTTACTTGGCTATGCCGTTCGTCTAGAATATGGTGACAACCAGGAAAAATACAAACCTGCAAGTGCTGAGATTGTAAAGAAGCTGAAAGCAGCCGGCAAAGGTCAGTCGGCGAACCCTCTTGATAATCTCGATTTTAACGACCCTCATTTCAAAGCCGGCATCGCTTCTCTGGCTATGCTATTACAAGTTCCTCCTCATCCTGATCACCTGGAACAACTTAAGGCTATCTGCATTCTTGTGAAGGATAAGTTTTCTAAAGAAGGTCTTGCAAAGAATGATTTTTCGGGCAACGTGAAAGATAATATCCCAATTGACAAGACAGTCCTGGGGTTCGATGCCGGTGACTATATTTTAAACGATGCTGCGAAGGTTTTGCGACTTTTGCATATCAAAGAATTGAGAGAATTGCAAACAAATATCAATAGCATTATTGTCGGGGTACAGGCTATCACTGCAGACCCCAAGACTGATACAAGGCTTGGTAAAGTCGGAAGGGCCTAATAAGAAATTATGCTCCTGGAAAAAAACAAAACAAAAAACGACTATGCCTCATATTGGAAGTGTACGCCTTATTCAACGTTTTAAGTAAAAAGCAGTGTTTAAATCTTTTTCATTTCCAGGTAGCAAAAAGTTTATACAATATCTGAAAATTATGGTTAATTTCAGAAGATGCATTAACACTGGGAAGGCGGTCTTAAAACGTACTGTGGACAATATTGTTTTTTTTTTTTTGTTTTTTTTTTTAACCATATTTCCCACTTAAAACATATTTTAATTTTTTTATTTCATTTAGTATTTTTTGTTGAAGCTTTTCTCTCTTTAAAACAAGACATTAATACTGTTAAAAAGCTAAAAAAAATGAATTTTTTTTTTCGTTTAAAAAAACTCAAGCTAACACGGAGTTTTTTCTCTCCCTCAAATAAAAAAGCTAAATGATGCCAAGAAAAAAAAGCTAACAAGGAGTTTTACTCTCCCTCAAGAAAAAAGCTAATAATACAAATTATAATTTTTAAAATATTGATATTATTCTGTTACAAGAATGATTTTTACTTTAATAAATTTCATACCATGGAAAGTGGACGTTTTTTTTCTTGTTTTAGCATCTAAAAATAAGTTTTAAAAAAAAAATCTATTTATTTTTTTCTCTTTTTTTTTTTTTTTTTTTTTTTTAAGAATCTATTTTACAACAATATAGACTTAAAAAAAAATTAACATTTTATTTCTTTTGCCATGAGGGATTTTCTCAAGAATTAAACTTTTTGTTTTGGTCAAAGGATCAACAATTTCAAAAATCTTGATGTGCCTTTTTTGAAAGGAAAAACAAATCCCCCATCTTATTCTTAGATGCTGCTTTCTGGTGATTTCATTATTATCATTACAATTATTGCTTAAGATCTGGTCACATCTAACAGAATATTTATTCACAGCTTTCTTAGGAAATTAAGCTTGTTAGAAGTATGTTAATTTGAAATTAAGTTAATAACATTGTAAAAATTTAACTAAAGTTACTAAGAGACCAACATGGCATTATTTTGATTTGATAACTTGTTGACGTTGTCTAGTGAAATTTCACTGTTTTGTTTTTAATTTTCTATTGATCGCACCTTGAAGATAATTTGGCCATAATTTATAAATGAAGGTTCCGTTTCTAAAACGAATTTGCACTCCCCTCCCCATCA
Source organism: Acanthosepion lycidas (assembly GCA_963932145.1). Taxonomy (NCBI): domain Eukaryota; kingdom Metazoa; phylum Mollusca; class Cephalopoda; order Sepiida; family Sepiidae; genus Acanthosepion; species Acanthosepion lycidas. The sequence goes on from OZ010580.1 coordinate 59,932,958, forward strand.
AATTAAGAATTACACACTAACAGATAATTTATCATTCTCTTTGATATTTGGTTCCATATTTATGTCAGTAAAAAAAAAAAAAAAATCCCTAACAGAAATGTGATAAATCTTTGAAATTTGTAATAATACACTTTATAAAAATGACGATGTTGGTATATAAAGTTTTTAATCTAACATGTATATCTAAGAAACGTGTTTCTGAAAATGTTATTGACCTAAAAATGAATTCTTCAAAATTCAAATGACAATAAAAAAAATGTCTCCAAGACATTGGAGTGGGGTTAATGGAGAAGACAACTTTTGCAATAAACATTTATTTAATTTCAGTCAATATTCAGTAAATTTTCTTATTTGTTTAAGCTTGAATTAGGCTAAAAATTATAATTGTTTTTTGAAAAATGTCTTCAGGTAAAAATCTTTTGTTGTTAATTTGCATTTGAAATGATAAAGCTTCTACATAGACGATTTCTAAAGCTTAGTCTTGTTTGTCAAGACAAGAGTAAGACAAACAAACTCCCTAACAATGGGCTTATAAACATCTTGTTAACAATTGCCTTTTTATTAGTTTGACTCTACATAATATAACTAGAAATGATAATGTGCTGTTATGTGTTTGGAAGTTTTTATTTAAATGCCTTTTTTATTATCAATGCTTCAATGATATTATTTTAATGTTAAAATTTGAAGAATTTTATTTTATCATTCACATGATTGATTTATTTTTAAGAAATTTAAATCCTAGCTTCTGACATTTGAGAACTAAAATTTTTATCAACATTAAATTAATTAATATTCGTGACTTGTATGTTTTTTGATCTGCCATATTGATTAAAAGTTCAATACTATTGTAAATGAAGCTCCCCTGTGATTGAAACAGTATCACAATTTTTTTATTTATGTGATCACCTGCTGAAAACTGTAACTGCATGAGAGTCTTGAGGAAATTTAGTTAGTCTAAAAGACTGAATACTAGTAAAAAGATTTAAAAACACTGGATTTGTCAGATTGTTTCTTTAACAAACCCCTAAGAATTTTTAACCCTCCATGTCTTTAGTGTCTCACTATCCTGCAATGATATTTTCTTTCTCTCTCCCTCTCTAATAGATATTGTACATATTTGATTTGAGTATACTATGAGTAGGTATCTCTGGTCTAAAAATTTGCTAAAAAAACAGTATAGCATGATGATAAAAGACCTCAAACTTAATAAAAACAGTTTAACCTCAAAATGTTTATTAAGGGGAAAGAACAAAGTTTTTTGTTTTTTTTTTTTTTTTTTTTTTTTTGATTTATTTAAAAAAAAATTTTCCTCCTTTCTAACACGTTCTAAATTTGGCTCAAAAATCTGTTTGAAAAATTTTTTTTTTTTTTTTTTTTTGTCAACTTTGTAAGACTTGTGGTAATGGACATTTTTAGTGTAGCAGTTTTCAGTGTAAAACACTAATTTTGAAATTCTTACAAAAATCAAATAATTGATTTTAATGGAACTTTCAGGACCTTTTAAAAAACAAATGAATTTATTTTTGAAATTTTTATTTTTAGGAAATCTTTGAAAATTTTTTTTTTTTTTTTTTTTTTTTTTTTTTTACAACTGTTAATATAGCTTAATTTCATGAAAATTTCTAGAATTTCAAAGAGTATGAAAATTATTTTATATTGCATATAAGCAGAACTGGGAGAAAGTAAATCATCAATTTTTTTTTTTTTTTTTTTTTTTCACAACTACTCCCAACTTTAAAAATCTGCTCCAGATTGTAACATAAAAACTGCAATAAAACGAATTAGATAGGCTTTTATAAATGATATACATTAAGGACATTATTGTCTGAAGAAAAAAAAATTTTTTTGATGAATAATTAATTTTTACCAGAATTGTTTACATTTTCCTTTAATTTTTTTAAAGAATTGTTTTCACTTTTCTTTAAGTTTAAAAAATGTCTTAAAATTCTTCCATAGTATGAGGTAGGTTATCAAGTTATTAATTGGAGACTATATTTAAGAGAAAATTAAAATCTTAATACAATTCATACTCCCAAAATTTTTTTCCATAATTAAAGATTTTTTTTTTTTTTTTTTTTTTTTTTTTAGTATGGTTTATCATAAATGATATGGTTAAAAGGTTGTGTGTTTCAAGGCTTGTTCTCAGAAAATTCTTTGACTTGAAGGTTCTTGGCTATGGGCAATACTTTCATTTCCCTTCGGTGTTTCATCGGCCCCACATTTCAATAGGCTTCTTTCTAAATCTTAAAGGGATGATTTCTAAAATTTGTTTTCCTATTTCACTAAATATTTTTAATTTTGCTATGTATTCATCTTACTTTATAGTGTGTAAACTTTTCATAGTGTGTCATGCATAATTTGTTTTATTAGTGTTTTTTTTTTTTTTTTTTTTTTTTTTTTTTTTTTTTTTTCTACTTAAGAAAAATAATTCGTTTTTAGTTTATTTTAAGTTTCTTTTCTTTTTTGCAAGTTAAATAAAATAACTTTAACAATTCATAACCGTCAAAATATAGCAATTAATAATAAAGAATATATTATCTCTGTTAAAATTTTGATAACAGAGTGAGTTAATAATTTAATTTTTAATTTAATAACCGAGATAATATAATTAAAATTATATCAGTTATCAATTTAAAAATTTAATAATTGAGAAGGAGATAGTTATTAAATTCTCACTCTCAGTTATTAAATTGAGATAATAAAAATCTCATTTATCTGTTTATACAATAACTGAGAGAGAATTATTAATATAATAATAATTTTATTATCTCAGTTATTAAATTAAAAATGTAATCATTTAAAGTAATCTTAATAATAAAATTATTTATCATTATCTTAGCTATTAAATAATGAAATACCATTGTAGAGGTAACTCAATAATGTAAGAAATTTTTATAGCATTTTAAATTATTATAAGAAACAAAAAATACTTACTTAGAATTTGTAAAATTATGTCAATTCTGGTACACCATACTAAACCTGTCAACACATTCAGCCATTAAATTATCAATGGAGACATGAAAATAACAAGACTCTGAAGTCAAATGATTGTCTAGAAAATTTTATGCTATAAGTAGGTGATATTTGTTTCAAAACAAATTAATTTAACTTTAAATTTGCTACTTTATGAAAGTAACATTTCAGAAATGTATATTTTATTTTAGCAGGATTTTCAAAACTAAAAAAATAAGTTTTGTTTACATTTCTAAAAAAAAAAATAGTTACAAATGGCTGTTTCAATTGGTTTTTCAGAAGAATCAACAAAAAAAAAATCATTCAAATTTCTATTTGAAATGCTTCACAGTAACTTTCTTTTTTTTTTTCTTTTTTTTTTTTTAGAAAATTTAATCCTTTAGCTTTTCAATTGAAGCCTTAGGTATATGAATTTCTGGAGATACCTATATTATTATGAGTTTTTATGCAAAAAAAAAATAGTGTCCTACAATGGGCAGGTAATTGTAAATTTTTTTTTTTTTTTTTTTTTTTTTTTTTTTTGAAGAGGTTAAAAATCATGCATTTTTGGTGACTGGTTGCACTATACACAGGTAAATCTTTTTCTAGAAGGATTAAAATTCATGCAAAAAATTCAGATGTTGCATGGTCAGCTTATACACAAGCATATACTGTATTTTTAACTATCATATTTGTTTTTCTAGTCATAGTTTTTGAAAATGTATTTACAGGGTGCTAGGTAATTGAGAATAAATTACAATGTACAAAGTGTATTTTCAAAAATATTTCTACACATGTTCAGCTTAGTAAAACAGAAGAGAGTTCATTCAATATAACCAGCTTCAGCTTTGAGGATGGTCTCAGGATCAAGTGTATGCCCAGATTGTGCATTTTTTGAATGCCTCTTTTAACACTGTCCCAGGTTTAGTAATCTAGGGAATTCCAATCTAAACGGCAAAGAGGTCACCTGTTGGGGTTGACATGATCATGAAAATTTTCAGTCCTCTAAACATCATGAGTGGTAGGAGCAATCTCCTGCTGGAACATGTATACTGTTCCTTGATCCAGGGGTTGACAAGTATCTCCAGCCCCTTGGACTCTTGATATATAGCAGGAAGAGATTGGACAGCATGACCTGGCCCCTTTCATTGCTTGTAATCATCACAGGCCATAAGTGTTGATGGTGAACTTGGTATGATTACCTTAGTAAAGTTCACACACAGCTACCAGTTCTCTCTTTTGCACCCATTCAAAAAGCTTGCTATCATGTTAATGCTCTCAATATATCAAAGAGAAACAAGAATTTTTGGTTAAAAAATTTGGATGAACAATGTTTGTTTTCTGCTTATAATAAACTAAATTGAAAATACAAGGGAGAATTTTCAGAATTTAATCATGATGTGAGGCAGGTAATTGAAATGGAATTTTTTTTAATAAAGAGTTTAAAGACTGATTATGAATAATTTGAATGTGCTCATCTAAATGTATAGAGCACAATTAAGGAATCATAAAAGTTACTCTGTCTAAACACGGAAATTATTTAATAGGCATTTCCATGTAAAAGATTTAACTGAATTGATTAAATAAAAATATAAAGTGATTTTTATAAAAATTAGATTTAACTAATTTGTTGTATTCATTCATTTTTAAAATTTTAATAATTTTAGGTTTTTTAATTTTTGTTACAACCCATGCTTGCAATAAACACAAATGAGCAATTAAAAGATTGAATGTCAAAATAAATGTTTTTCTAAATATTTTAAATGACTATTATGGTACTAACAAAAAAAATGAAAAAAAAAAAAAAAAAATTGAATTTTGATTTCAGAACAACTAAAAATTTAAGGTTGTTGATGGAAGTTATTTTTCATGATGGTGGCAAAAGTTAGTCTGGAGTCCTGATGATATTGTAGTTGTCATAATAATGATAATATTACAACATTTAAAGAGTGCTATTTAAGAAAAGGAAAATCTTTGACAACATTGAACATTGTTAAACACTCACTTTTAAATACTTATTTTTTCTTAAATCATGCTCTTCTCTAAATAGAAAAATACTAGAGTTACATCAATCATTTTGTTTACTAATAACGTTATTATTAATAATAATGGCTTCTCTTGCTGCTTTCAACATCTGAGGGTCAAAGACTTGCTATTTTTACACTGTCTACTGTTTGTGCTTAATTCGTGATATTTAAACTAACCCAAACCAAGTAGATCTTTGTTTTTTTCCCTCTATTTGTTTGTGCTTTCTCTTTTAATTATTCACCATTTTAGTTATTTTTTTAGTTATTTTTTTTAATTGTTTTTTTTCCTTATTTTCACATTTTATTTTTTTTAATGTATACCTCAATGTAACAATTTGCATTAATAACATATCCCAGTTTGTTTCCAATGTAAAGAGTTTAAAAACTAAGAGAAACATTTATTAACAATAAATAAAATAACCCATATGCAAAAGTATTTAACACACTTTACTAATATTTAGTACAGTAGCTTCTGTTCTGCTTCACAGCCTGCAGTCGTTTCCCGTAGTCTTCAACTAGTTTCTTGCAGACACTTGTAGGTATTTTAACCCATTCTGCTTCACAAATTTTCTTCAATTTCTTTAAATTCGATGAATTTCTTTTATGAACTCGTAACTTCAATAGTTTCCACAAATTTTCGATTGGGTTTAAATCCGCTGACTGGCTTGGCCATTCCAGGACATTAATGTCATTATTATTAAACCAATTCTTAGTTGTTTTAGCAGTATGCTTCGGGTCATTGTCTTGCTGAAATACAAAATCACGACCATGTCCTAAAGATGTGGCACTGTTCAAGAGTTGAGTTGACAAAATTTGAGTGTATTTTGCAGCATTCATTGTTCCTTCGATGATTTGAGGAAAAACAACCCCACATCGTAATATTTCCACCCCCATGTTTCACTGTAGGGATGGTATTTGCTGGCTCGTATTCCACTCGTTTTTTCCTCCATACATGAGTGTGCATGTTTCATCCGTAAAGCTCAATTTTCGTTTCGTCTGACCAAATTACTTTCTCCCAGAAATCATTAGATTCAATTTCATATTTCTTTACAAAATTCAAACGGGCTTGTACATGTCGGCATTTCAGTAATGGAGTCTTTCTCGGTGATCTTGAAGTGAGACCTGCACAATTCAGTGATCTTTTAATTGTATCTTTACTAACTTCAATTCCGGCATTTTTCAAATCATTCTGAATTTCTCGACGAGTTGAAAATGGATTTTTCTTCAAAGTACGGGAAGTGTATCGCTCATTAGCCTCATTTAAGATATGAGGACGACTACTCCTTTGAATGTTTTCAATAGTATCGAATTTTTTCCATTTTCGAACAACAGCATCAACTGTACTCACAAGCAAATTCAAATCTTGAGCGATTTTTCTATATCCCTTACCATCTTTGTGATTCTTTATGATCTTCTTGCGCATGTCGTTTAACAATTCTTTTGTTTTGACCATTTTCTTGCAGTAGTGGCAACAGAATAGCTGTAGTGTCTCAGAGCTGTTATCTAATAGCCAGTTGAGTGTCGTGCAGTGCTGTCATTGGTCGACATATCATATCAATATGGGTAGGAATCATGACGACACGTCTCTTCTAGCATAATATTTGCATTGGTGTTAAATACTTTTCCATATGGGTTATTTTATTTATTGTTAATAAATGTTTCTCAAAACAGTGGTTTTAAATTTTCCTTCTATGTTTTGATCGACAATGTTCATTTAAATATTTCCTATAAGTTTCATTGAAATTGATCTGTTATTTTTTTGAGATATGTAAGAAAAACCGATGTGTTCAATACTTTTGCTACCCACTATATATATATATATATATATATATATATATATATATATATATATATATACACACACACAGGGTGTAATGGATAAATTGTCATCTAAATTATACAAAAATGAAAATATCAGATATATTTACCAAAAACAGGTTATTTACAAACACTCCATTGCATCAGACCTTGGTGAGGGAATTTTGAAAGATGGAACCTTAAAGAGCCTAAAAATCAAAAGGTGTCACTATAAACAATGGAATTGTCAGAACAATCTACCTGTTCACTTTTTTTCTCTTTAGTCTTGTCTTGACTAAGATAAGTCCATGTCAATTTTTTAGATGAGGAATTATCATTTTATTATAAGCTTTATTCAGACTAGCTTGGTCATCTTGGTTGTTATGATCACCACAACATTTTTGGTCATATCTTGTGGCCTACTTCAGGTGTTTGTCATCACACTTTTTTTCTTTTATTTTACAATGATGTTCACTCTGTACAAGACTCACTTGATATACAGGTTACAGACTAAGAGTCACACCTTATGTGGATGTTTGTGGAAGATAACAGTTAACCCTAGACTTGAACAGGTTAAGATTGTAGTGATCAAGGAAGCATCCTCTTGGGAGCCTGTTCCACAAGGTAGCAGAAGAAGTAACTTGAATGGAACTTACATCTCACCAGGGGAATACGAAGCATATGAGTGTGGTTCACTACAATGTGCATGACATGGCAGGTCCCAGCTGTGAAGGTCAGGACTGGTTGAACTAAGGACTATTTTATCCGAACATTTTCCATGAAAATAGCAACAGATTAGTGAAGCAAGAGATTTGTGATGTCTCATCTTTGAGAAAGGGGTTGTAAGGTGAAAAACAATTTGTCACCTGCAAGGACATTATTCAATCCATGAGGCTAAATCATTTGTATTCCAATTTCTATGCTTAAGGAATTTTTTTTTTTTATCAGTTAATCCTCACCCAGTTTTATTGACCTTTGTTTCACTTGTCTGTTTCTTCCACTGAACCAGAGTATGTGACTTTTTTTTAAAGTATTAGTTAAAACATCTGGTTTCCTAGCAGTTATGAATTCAATCTCCGAGTCTGACATCTGGAAAATGTCAAAGAGTACAACAGCCAAAACGTTGTTAGTATAGCAACAAAGATGAACAAGCTGGTACAAATAATAAGATAAGCTTAGTAAATAAATATATTAGGATAGTTGGTTCACTGTGTCGTGCTAGACAATCTTTCTCACCTGTATTGATTGATTCATTCATTTTTACATCTTATCAAACATTTTCAGGTTATTTAAAAACAGAAAATATTTTTAGATTGTAAGAATTTTTTTTTAAGATCATGATGATTTAGTGATACAAGTTTTACTAATTAACCTATAGCTGGGGGAGAAGAGGTGGATTCATTTCTTTCCCAAGGGTATTTGAGTGTAAGTGAACACAACTGGAATTTGGCTCTCCAATTAACAATTCTTAGCCATTATTCATTACACCTCCTGCACATCCAAGCTTACAGCACCTGGTATTTCTGAGTGATCACCCATCTCGGTGCTGACCAGGCTTGACATTGCTTAACTTTGGTGATTGTATGGGACCCAGTGATTCAATGGAATGTGGCTGTAAGCCTCCATGCATTGAATATTACTGTTACATCTGGTCTGGTGCTTCTATGTATGTAGAGATTCTTGATAAAATACCAGGAAGAATCTGCAATGCTATTGGTCCTTACCTAGCATCTTGGCTTTAGTCACATTCCCACCATAATGTAGCTTCCCTCTATCTTTACTATAAATGCTTTCATGGCAATTGTTCTGATGAGCTTTCCTCTTTGTTACCTAGACTTTACGAATTTAAGTGCAGTGCTAGATTGGCAGCTAGGTCTCATCATTTTACATTTGAAATGTCTAGATGAAACCATAAGTTCTATGCTAACCTCTCTTCTGGCTTCTTGCTTTCCAATCAACTTTGTGTTTAAATTTTTGAAGATCAATGTCAATTGTTATCTTCTGTCTTAATTCCTGTTCCTTTATTATTCTCTCTCCTTAATAACATTTTCTTTTTCTCATATGCTTTCATTCAGTAACACCTTGTGTCTTAGTGGCTTTATTGCCTTGCTTTGGGTGAAATGATTAAAAAAAATATGAAGATCATGCTAAAAGCAAATGACTGCAATAACTACCATTTGATTTTGACATTAATGTTTGGATGACGCCAGTTAGTACAAATCTTTTATTTAACCTTTAACACTGTAAGTATCACATTCCCTTTTCATTATATATGACATTACAAATTTATACTTAACTTCACTAAAGTTTTCATGCAAAAATTATATTAAGTTTTATTTTTGGCACCTTTAACTGTTTTGTTTGAAACCAGGACAGGAAACAGTTATTAAAGTTAGGTTAGTATAGTGCAAAGTTGCAGGCCAATATATGCATTGTAAAATAAACATGTGTGTCTCCTGAAATGTCCACAACAAACATGGCAGACTGTGTACGAGTCCACCAAAAATAATGTAAAGAAACAATTGATGTATATATGTACAAAGAAATGACAATGTATTAACAATGAAAGGTTTACAAGTGACAAAGACAATAATGTGTGTGTAACGAAAGTGGAAACTTTTTGCTCCAAAGTATGTGAAGTGAGTGAATGTGTGTATGTATGTATGTATGTATGTATGTATGTATGTGTGTGTATATGTATTGTTCATGCATTTCCCAAAAAGGGAAAACTTGATCTTCCGCGAGAGATTTACATGTTGTACAAACAGAAAAGTAAGAAGAGGTGACAAATAATTATTGCAGAGTATTTATAGTACCAGAAGGCATCCCCAAGGAGCAGTTACAAAAATTAAGAGGAGGTAACCTGACATTTCCCACAAGAATTGAACTCACTACAGTAATAATGATCTACAGGAATAGCTCACTAATTCTTACCCTATAGTGACATGCCTACATTTTGCTATATAGGGTTATTTAATGAGTATTTCTTGCATCGCTGAAAAAAAATGTTGAATTTTATTTAAAAGAAAATGATAAATATTATTTTGCACTTTTTTACTTCACCAGAATAGTCCAATATATAGAGATGGGCAATTCACTCTATATAATGGACTTCTGGTGATGTAGTGCATTCATCTGGCTACATGGAAATAGAACTTTATATTAAACTTGATAAATAAAACTCCATAATTGTTCAATAGTGAAGAATGCTATTTGATTCATTTAATATTCAGAAAGTATTGAAAGCAAAACTGCTCTCTATTACTCACCACAGAGAACCATCCTTGACCCCCACCCCCACCCCATTAGAATGTCTGACGCTCAACTCCACAAGAGCACCTCTTTGCAACTGCTCGGTCTCACATTGATTGTTGACCTGAGATGAAACAAATACATTGAGTCAATAGCTTTGTCCACTGCAAGGAAATTTGGCTTCCTGTGCCGTGCCAGGAAATTTTTTTTGCCGGAGACGATCCTTCAAATCTACAAATCAACCATTCACCCTTGCATGGAGCATTGCTGCCATATATCGTCTGGAGCCCCGTCTGTTTGTCGCAAGGTCCTTGATAAAATCCAGAGACGGATATGCAATGCAATGTAATTGGCCCTGATCTGGCATCTCATCTGCAGTCACTCTCTCACAGACATGTCGTCACCTCCCACTCTGTTTTTTTTACAAATACTTTCATGGTAACTGCTCCAATGAGCTGCTTTCACCGGTTCCCAGACTTTGTGAATTTAAGTGCTCAACTAGGCTGGCATCTCACTCTCACCCTTTCACTGTCGAAACTGTTAAATGTAGCCGTCTCTTCTAACTTCATGTCTCGCACTTGTCACCTGTGGAACTCCCTCCACTTTTACTGTTTCCCTTATAGCTATAATCTCCAACTATTCAAATATAATGTCAATTGACGTCTCCAGATGCCTTGATCTATCCCCTATCCTTCTCTTCATCCTTTCTTTTATTACTCCTCTTTGCTTTCACTCCAACTCTCTGTAACCCCTTGCGTGCTAGTGGCTTCCCACCTTGCTTGGGGTGAAATGCTTAAAAAAAAAAAAAAAAAAGAAAACACAGAGCAACACAAATTTTTTGATATTTTTTAAATACATCACAATTGCTAAATTACAAATGTTGCCATCATTTTTAATGGTATGTTTAAACTCGTCAAGAATAATAAAAATTAACAAAGCCAACTTGCCAAAATAGAATTTTTATTAATGAAATGGTTACAACAAAGTTGGATTGTCAAATAGAAAACTTTTCAACATACACAAAATTTGACTGATCTATATTTTCCTTCTTTTCAAAGCACCAGTAATTGGTTGTTTATTGTCCAATGAAAAAAGTTCAATCTTCTGTACTGATTGGTTTTGCAAGGCACATATGAAAGAAATAGCTGAAAATGGGGAAAATGTGATTATAATTGCTTTTTAAAATAATAAAAGACTGGTCATAAAAGGAATTAGTTTAAACTATAAATAGTTGATGGTATATACATTTAAGTAGATGTCAAGATAACTCATTCTTTATCTGAGATTCCAAAAATTGTAAACTCAATTATTTATTTTAATTTCTAAAGAGAATGTGAATCTCTTTAATCTTTGCATTCACAACTATTTTTCTCTTCCTTAACTCAAGTTCATAACAACACTTAAGAGCTTAAGTTCTTTATAGTATTTTTTATGAAGTGCTTTTTCATAATCATTTTAATGCATTTCTTTGTCCTTATTTTTAAAAAGTTATCATTTTCAATCTAAAAAACGATTTAGTTAAATTAACACAAAAAGTTCTGAATCTAATTTGATTTTATGAATTAGTCCATGTAAAATCTATATTAGATATGGCTGCTCAAATTATTATTCCAAGTCTCAAGTTGTCCAAATTGAATAATATTACTAAATTAGTTACCACGTATTAAAGATAAACATTTTATTGATACTAAAGAAAGTATAGCACCAAATATTGGACAACACTAAACAAAAGCCATGAAATACTACTGGAAATTTTAAACTTAATTTTTACTATCTGTCTATATTTCTGAGATGAGTGATTGTAATTATTTACATTGTTCTGACTGCTGTCCTCATCTTTATTGCCATATTCATGACATTTTGGCTGTTGTACATTCTGACCTCTTTCAGGATCTGTTTATATTTCTAAGATGAGGTATTGTAATTATTTATATTATTTACATTGTTTGGACTGTTGTCCTCATCTTTATTGCTATATCCATGACGTTTCAGCCATTGTACACTCTGACCTTCATCAGGTGATTGGAATCTTGAACTGGACCCTTTATTTCATCCACCAGGGTAGATTGTTCTAGTTCCATATGCCATGCCTCTTCTGGATGTCTCAGTGGATAAAAGCATTAGTTGGATTCAGTGACTCGACCCAGAGTTGTGACTTCAATACCTGGCTATTGCAGTGGTGAACAAAAACTGGGAGAGTTGAGTTAAAGGGAGATAACTGAGACATCAGGAAGAGGTATGGAACTAGAACAATCTACCTGGGTTCAATTCAAAATTCCAATCACCTGAAGAAGGCCAGAGCATACAATAGTCAAAATGTTGTGAGTATGGCAATAAAGATGAGAACAACAGTTTGAACAATGTAAATAATTAATTCTTGCTACTGAATTTAATTTCATAGTCTATTTTTTATTTAAAGAAATAAATATAAAAAGTAAAATTATGTAGAAGATTTTTTTCCAGAAAAACGTACTTTCACCAACAATTATTTACTATACTCAGTTTGTAACAAGGCAGACACCCAGTGAGGATTAAACTCCCTACAGTAGTAATCGTCTGTGACACCAGCTTGCTATTAGGTTGGTGCAAAAATAATGACGGTTTTTGACATTAATGTCAAAAACCGTCATTATTTTTGCACCAACCTAATAACTAGTGCTCTATGGTTAGGGCTTAGTTTGGCACAAGGGTATATAGAAGAAATTTAGGAGGGTTGTGTTATGTTAATCTGTCAAATGAAGGGGGGGGCTTGTTTGAAAAACAAAAAGCATTCAAAATTCAGGCTTATACATGAGCCCTCAGAATTACTTTTAAACAACTCCAAACTTAATCTATTTACTTTATAATTTTTATTTTTCCCAATATGTCTTTCTTAAATCCATAAAATAATTTGTTTATGACTAAAAGTGAACTATGTTCAATTGCAAGTCATGAGATTGTAATTTGTATTATAGGAATAATGTAAAATGCTTTGTAGAAACTAAGTAGGGTATGAAAGGATTGAAAAATAACATCAAAAATGAATAAAATAATGCTGGATTACTATGTAATGTCTAATCTTATATATTAGGTTGGTGCAAAAATAATGTCGTTTTCTCACATAGTAACATGTGAGAAAACGACATTATTTTTGCCCCAACCTAATAGCTATGAGTGTTGGACAATAGATGAAGAAAAGACTTGCAACAACTGAAACATAGTTTCTCTTAACAAATGTTGAGAATGACATGGACAGAACATGTGAGAAATCAGGAAGTTCTAAAGAGAATAGGAATTACAAAGAAATTGCTGATAACAATCAGAAAGAGACTTGAAATTTTGGAAACATCGAGGAAGAAAAGCTTGGAAAATTTAACACTCACAAGGTGCATTAAAGGCAAAAGAGGTTTGTATTAGGTTGGTGCAAAAATAATGTCGTTTTCTCACATAGTAACATATGTGAGAAAATGACATCATTTTTGCACCAACCTAATAAATGGATTGAAAAGTGTTATAAAGACAATGACTGTAAAGGAATTAGTATAGCTGAAAAGTAGAAAAAGGAAGCTGTGAAGAACCATAATCATCCAAGTTCTGTATGGAAAGATCACAAAGAAGTGAAACGGTTTCATTTTGTGGGGAGGGTTGAGATATATATTTTCATCTAGTGCCAGAGGCTGGTGTTCAAATGCTATCTTTCAAGTCAGGCATGCTGACATTTAGAAAAATTGTATTAATCTTAATGATTAATACAATACAATTTTTCTATCCACATGTAGTCTTAGTAAATATCAAGTCCTGTTTATATCAAATTTATCATCTTTGTCCTATATTTATTATATTTAGTGTATAAAATGTCTATACAAATGTAGCCATTATGGGACAGGTATAGGATTTCAGATTTCTTTTTACCACCTGTACAACACCAAAAATTTGAAACATCCTCACTAGAAAGAAAACAATTGTATTGCACATGTAGCTAGAAAAGGAATAAGTAGAGAAGACAAATTCCAACAAATTCTCAAATATCAGTGACTAACGGAATATAGGACTATTTCTAGAAATTTCTCTACTGACACACTTTATTTTACAAACTGTAGAAAAGCACTTCAATAAATTCAAAGTAGCTACTGTAGCTTTAAGTCAAACAATTTAGTCTCACAAATTATTACTCTTGAGTTTGATCTTCACTAAGCACCTCACTATTGTGACCTTGTGCCTGATTAGGTTAAGTTTAGTGAACATCTACTGACATTGAGTGTATAAGTGTGATGGTTTTGTATTATATTTGATGTCATATAAGCCCTTACTCTTATAGTTAGGCTGGCTATTAGTACTTGTGGTTTACAGTGTACATTAGCCAATCAGGGATGTCTCATTGTGGTGCAACGGTCAACAAGCTGGAATTATAGATCATTAGCACTGAGTTCAATTTACACTTGTGGCTTTGTGCTAAAAGTAAATGCTTAGTAAATAACATTAGTCTACCAAAATGTTCAGCTTTGCATATAAGACCTGGCAGATTAGTTTAGCTCAGCTACCATTTACTGGTCCACAGGTTTAGAGGTAGGCAATGACTAAATGGAATAAGCTTAATTGACTAAAATAGTGATGCAATTTCATCACAATATATACCTCAGGCATCACTGAAAAATCAGATCACCATGTTAGAATTATTGTCACAACTTTATCTGTGGTTAATTGTAATTAGTGGTGAATATAATTGCTAAGTTTAAAAACACAGATTTTCATTCACTTCTGAAACCAAGATAAAGGAAAAAGCATCCATGACTGCTTTCTAGCTATTTTTTTAAGAGTGACAGCTTGATAAAGGGTGTGACAAGAATGTGTGTTCTGAAATTTATATAATGATAAGCGTGGTCATGCATTAACACAAAATCTACCCAGCAAAGAAATATTTAAATTTTTTTAGAAATCACAAAATGCAAAAAATATTTACATCGGTTTTTAACTTTTCAAGGTTATACTGATAAGTAAATTATTTTTTCGATTACTCTCTTCATTTTTGTTGTTTTAACACAATGTTTCAGTTAATATATTCATTGACCTTGCCTAAACATATGAAGTATTATTAGGCTTTATATTTTTGGACTATTATCCTTATCTTTGTTGTTTTTTATGAGGAAGCTAAAAGAATAAATTGTTCAAAATGTTATTTTAAATACAACAAATGAAATAAGCATGAAAAAAATTATATGGAAAATTGAAAATCTTTCATTTCAGAATGTTTTAAACAATAACAATAAAACCAAAGAATACACAAAATATGGTATGTTAAAATCAACAAAGAAAAAAAATACAACTGAATAATTATTGGCCTCAACTGGATGTTGTAGGCTATACCAAACAATTCTATTAGTGTGTTTATGTGTGTATGTGGGGAGAGGAAAGAGTACCAAAAAGTGTATATAACATTTTTATTCATTATTTCACCTGCGCATGCTATTGCTTTTACTGTTACTAACATTTCTATACAAGTTAATTTTGTCAAATTTTATATTTTCACCACGATATTGTGGGAACTAGAGGAGGCCCAGTGGAGTAATGAATAGTGGCTCAGATTGAGGAATCGGAGAGCCAAATTCGAATTCCATTACATTCACTTTGGAAAAGGTATGAATCATCTTCTCTCTACAGCTATGGGTAAATAGCAGAACAGACCAGGTTCTATAGACTTGGGTGGCAACTGGTCTAGGAGAAGGACAACTCTAAATTCAAAACCTGATCCTCCAGATTTGGGGTTGTGCAGTAGGCTAGCAAACTACTGTCTTAAAAACTGGCTTGTCACAGAAACAATAACTATATCTTGCAGCCCTATGTTCCTCAAAGTATTTAAAGGCATAATATATAATATGATATAATATTGTAGGAGCTAGTATTTGTAAACCTATATAAATAACATTTTTCAAATTGAAGTTAGAATTTAAAGAAAACAGGAGAATAATGTTGGTAATCAACAGTAAAAGATTTTTTGAAATATTTTATTAATATCTTCCAAGATACAGTGTAACCCGGATATAAGAGAGTTGTCGGGACCGGAGAAGAAGTCTCTTATATCCGGGTTTGGTCTATTTTATATACATGCTCTAATTTGGGACCAGAGAAAATCTCTCTTATATCCGGGTATCTTATATCCGGGTTACACTGTAATTCCAAACAATAGTCATCACTTATTATTCTATGATGAAATTGATATATAAATCCTATGCATATCATTTTACAGTTAAAATTTCGAGTTAAACATCAAAATGAACATAATTTTGATTTCATTCCTAAACATTTTTACTTCAAATTGTTTTCTTAATTAATTTTCACTTTAATTTACAAACCTATATAAACCAAAATACATTTTGATGTATGTAAAATATATTAAAAAGTGTACTTTTAATTTTGTAAGTTGCTTAAGTCACTACATTCATTAATATATGAAAATTATGATTTAGGAGTAATTTTAGTACAAAATCATTCCTAAGGATTCTGTATGGTCTGGTGCAGATGGAGATTCCTTGGGTTGCGGTAATATGATTTGTTACACTGAGTGACCCCAACACTAGTGATCCTACTGTAGAATAATACAAAAAGAACTTTTGCTTTGTTTCTTTTATGAAGAGAAACATCAATGTGTTAGTATCTCAGAACATGAGATGATATTTAAAGATATTTTGGGTTGTATAAGTGGACACCTGTAATTTAGTAATGTGTGACAGCAAGTGTGTTTCTGGGTCCTCAAAGAAAAAGTCAAATAGTTATTTCTATGGAATTAAGTTAAAAAAAAATCCATAATTAAAAATTTCAACTTATGTTGTATTTAAAAAAAAAAAAAAGAACTTGCCTTTGTAATACTACTGGCTTTATGGTTGAGTCATCAGCAACTAAACTGTTTCTCCTAACAATCTTATTCTGGCAAGTGGTAGTGCTTAGTTATAAAGGAACATTAAAAATAAGACCTGTGAAAGGGTGGATGAACGTTCTTGTAGGGGGTCAATAACCATTTAGCACAATGGGATAGACTGAGCTCAACAGCTATGGATGCAGCCAGTGCAGTCATGACGCAGCATCACTACAAAAAGGACATCCGATGCTGAAGTTAATAGGACAGGTTATAGGGTCTTCCTAATAGAATCAATGTCCACATATCCATGACCAAGGCAAGTGTTCAAGTTGAAGGACATAGGCTGTGGTCTTATCTGGAGAGGAAAGTGTTCTACCAAGTCTACTTGCCCAAGACAAGCTGCAAATAAATGAATACCTCTCTGGCTTTCAACTCAGATATATATGTGGAGAGTTGCCCAGGTGTGCAGCAACCCTACAACCACACCCAGTCATGAGACTGATTGATGATGGCACCTTTGTGATATTTATAATAATTATGTAAATATTTTATGATAACTTTATAATTTTCTTATGTGCAGTATTTTATTGCTGTTTTAATATTCTCTAGTTAAGGTTTTGAAAGAGAAAACAAGGATTTTTTTTAAACTGTTATCTTCATCTTTGTGTTGCTTTTTATTGTTTCACTTTGATGAAAAACAAGATAACTTTGAAAAAAGTCCTGTTGTGTTTCAATCAATCCATTATAAGTGGATCAAAAGTGTTTTGCTTCTGGAAAATTAGAGGATTTAACTCTTGACTGAACTTTTTACCAATTCCATGAAAGTTGCAATAGCTTCACTCTTTACATTCAATGTGTTTATAAAAATCAAGTATTTTAGAAGAGGGACAAAAATGTCCCAACAACATTATTATACAAAAAGACATTCATGCTTATTTACTGCAATAAACAACTCATTATTAACAGATATTTTTCTATGACATTTATATAACATTAGAACCAAAACAAACCTGTCATTTTATTTCTTTTATACATGTGAAGAAGGGTAAACGTTTTCCATTCTTAGCAAAAAATCCCAGTTTTTTTCTCCAAATAATCACAAGGCTTATTTTAAAATACAAGTTCACAATCTCCTATCCAAAACTGTTGGCACCAGACACTTTTTGGAATTTTTCTGATTTTGGATCTGTGTTACAAATTCTGTGTTAGGGCTGATTGCTATTGTCATTGCAGTGAATCTTGAAAATATTTACAAAAAGCCAAGTAAATTGAGACTATAAATAATATTGCTGTTTATTTATAGAGTAGTGAACAAAACGCAATATACAGGATGGTCCGAAAGTCTTGTCACCCTACATAATATAATTTTTTCTATTTTAGATGGCTGAAATTTCTGGCACATGCTCCCAAAAAGTGTTCAGTTTTCAGATTTTTTCACTTTTCAGAAGATTGGATAAAAAGTTGCATACCTGTATTTATTTAAAATCTTAAATAAAAACAAAAAAAAAATATTGATACTGAATTCAAATTAAATTTTTTCTTAAACACATTTTATATATTTCTTAAACATATGTTATTATATATGTTTATATGTTATAAACCTTTGGTTAACAATATAATACACTTATACTAATATGAACAAAAGAGCACATTTCCAACTTACCTAACAAGTTATTGCTTCAGTAAAGTCCTTGGCATTAATTTGATACTAAGCTGACATGTTTCTTATGTTGACTCTTAAATCACCTCTTTAACTTAAATTCTTTTCTATATCAGGATTTACTACCAATAAGAACTCCCATATTTTTATAAAATAAATTTTACTGAAAATCCTTTTTAAATATGACTGTCAAAGTGTGAAAATATGCTGATCAGTGGTATGAAATCCTGTTATAAAAACCAGCAGTTGGCAATTGTATCTTATTTTCCAGTGCTATAAATATAAAAATGATTGCATTTTAAGTGAGAAGCTAATATAAAAAACAATAGATTTTCAATTACTACACTATTATGTGGAGAACAACAGACTATTAGATATTTAATTGCACACACCCATTGTATATTTGGACAGTAGTCCTTTTATACAAGTTTCATTGAATACAGTGGAAAAGAAATATTTTTTTTTTTTATTCAGTTTTTCTGATATTCTTACAATTTTTCTTTTATGGGAACTAAGAGTGTGTAGGAACTGTGCGTAATGATTATTGTCCAAAATGCTTTCAGATAATTTTTTTTAGTCAGTTTTCAAGTGGGGTGGTGTTATTTTTCATTGTTAGTATATTTTGTTCCCTACACTGTGTTGTGTGAGATGAGTAATAATTTCATTCATATTGGAGATTTTTATAAAAAATTGTAAGAATGATAGGAAAAAAAATCACAAAAAAAAAAAAAAAAAAATAAATAAATAAAATCACAAAATATTTCTTTCCTGTTAAATATTTAATAAAATAATATGTGTGTGCTGTACACAAAAAAAATATGTAGGATCAAAAAATAAAATTCATCAATTCTTCATATATATATATATATATATATATATATATATATATATATATATGAAGAAATATAGTTTTAAGGTGTGCTATATTTATGGGATAAAGTGCTCAATATCAGAGAATGAGTGTATGCAAATATAAATATAAAGGTGAACATTGAAGTCAACACTCAGAGGTGACAGGCTGTTTCATGCTAGACACAATCCAACACTAGCAGCTTGACGATTGCATCTATTAGGTTGGTGCAAAAATAATAGCGTTTTCTCACATGTTACTATGTGAGAAAACGATATTATTTTTGCACCAACCTAATAGCATGAAACAGCCTGTCACCTCTGAGTGTTGACTTCAATATTCATCTTTATATATATATATATATATATATATATATATAAATAAATGAAAGAATTGTTTTTATCCATGCATTATACATAGATAGATAAATTCTGTAATTTGGCTAAACTGATTTCAAGGTGAAAATAGGGTACAAGTATCAACCTAACATCTCCCTTTTTATAGTTCTAGAGTAACCACTAGAAATAAAGGCACGTGCTTTGATTTCAAATCAGTTTTCCTTCTAAATATGTAGTCTAAGTACTTACTAAGATAAAGGAAGTCTCAACCAAGTCTTCTTATTCTATCCCTAGAGCTTAACTTGACCCAAAGCCACATAAAAGTGGTATACCTAGAGAGGATTGAAAATATTAGTGAACTGTTTGGTGACGTAAGCTTGCTAGCCTTCATCCTGCAACTAGAGACACTCCTGATGTCTACTTGCAGTGTAAAACAAACAGCTAAATAAACTAATGACACTTAAAAACATTATTAGTATTACGTACGTCAAACGCAAAAGAAGTAAAGTGGCAGACAGAAATAAATTTTCTTTTTTTTTTTTTTATGATGGTATATAAAAGCGTAAGGAAAAAAAAAAGACTTCAAGAAACTGTGTACAGATCCAAAATATTCTCTAATTATTAAGCATAGGTAATTTTAAAGTTAATCTGTAAATGTGTAAAATGTTTTTTATTGTTTCAGTAATAATTATTTTCTAATTATGAAGAAAAGCCCACTAACTCCATTATCAGACGGTTGATTGAATAAAAAGAGCCGAAAAGAATTTTTTCATACATCGTTTATTTAGATTTTTTTTTTCTTATAGAGATAGATCAACTATTAACCAGATCAATAATTTATTGCACCCTAATTTAAAGTTCATATTTATATTTTCTGCGCTATTGCATATGGGCCAAGAAGGGAATTTTAATTTATTCCTTGCTGTTTTTTACTTCTTTAAGGGAAAGTAACAAAAAATTGCGTTAAAAAGTAGTATTTCTTTGAGAAAGAGAATGGGATCAGTACCAAAATCAAGTACTTTTTTTATTTTAAGTAGTTCTCTAGATTGAAATGAACTTAACACATTTTTTTACAATAAGCGGCTTAAACGCCTAAAGGCTTTTAAGTAAAACCTGGACATTTCAAAGAGTTAACTTTTTTTTAAAGAAATAACTGTTTATTAGTTCCTTGTATTTATAAAGAACTACTAGTAAACTACCGGGAATCCCCACTGAATAAAAGAAGCTATTTGACTTCATTTTAAAAAACAAAATTGTAATAAAATATAAAAAACAAACAATGCATTTCGAAAGATTTCAAAAATACATTTAAAATATAAAACAAAATACATGCATCACTGCAGCAACAGATGTTTTCCACATTGGAAATGTGTACAATAAAAATGTTTTAACATTCCAGCCCCACCTACTGAACATACTTTTTTTTGGGGGGGGGAGGGTAAAAAAAATAGTCATACTTGGTGGGTATCGTTGATTTTACAAGTATTTGACTGAGCACTAGGGTACCTGACCCAGGCTGATGGTGTCTAACGAACAAATTTTGTTCAGTTGATGATGTAATTCTCCTCAAAGACAAGACTCCAGGTCTTTTGGTCTCTACACAGTTCTGTGATTGACCACTGAGCCAAATTTAAGTAATTTATTTATTTTTTTTAAGTTAATGATATAGCATACAATTTTCGTATATTAACCATTATTGTGCATTGGCACCATCACTTGTAGTTGGGATTTTTTTTATTTACACGATAATCTCTAGAGATATTATCAGCAAGAAAGTATTTTTACTTTTAAACTTAATTTAAGAGCTGAGTGGGACTGACGTGATGGAGGTCTGTGACGAACTCAACTTACAAGTTTGTTTTTTTTATTTTAACTGACTGACCGTCCTGAACGTAGGCGGTTAGTAAGTTGCGAGTATTTCAGGGTGACATGTGTATAGACTGGTTTATGGTTGAGAACAAGTAGAAAAAAAATTGGGGCGACACAAGAAAAATAGCACTTCTTATATATATTTTTTTAACATTTTTGGGATTTTTTTCCCGCGTACTACACGGTTTGGTTTGGTGTGTTGTTGTATATCATATTGCAAATAAATACGCATTATTTCAAAATTCTTCAAGACAGTTGAATAGAAAAAAAAGAGTTTTTTTGTAAAATTCCATTAAGGATTGTTGTTAATGTAACAGAACAGATGCATCACGCACGCAAGAATTCTTTCTTTTCTTGTTTGCTTAAAAGAAGCTCAACAAGGTATATAAAAGAAAAATACATGGTTTGTTGTTGTTTTTGTTTTAAATTAATTAATTTAAATTCTAACTGACTTTTATTATATTTTTTTATATTTTAATTTTTTAGACTCTCAGTGTTGGATTTTTTTACCACTTAAATTTAACTACGACATTGTAGAGAAAAAATATTTTTTCAAAGATGCTGTAGTTAAATAACTTTAGTTTAAACTTTAAAGTTATTATCGATCCATATTTTTTTAACTTTGAAGCATCATGTTTAAAGTTCAAAGTTGAAAATTTAAAATATGGATCGATAATATTCATATTTAATTTTTTTTTTTTTTTTTTAAGATTCCTTAACGTTTTAATGAGATATATTCACAATATGACATTTAAACACACAAAAAACCCTGACTTCTTAGTTTTTATGGTATGTGTTCAGCTGTGGCTTCTTTAACCGCGGTAATTATTTCATCCAGTAAATAATCCCGGTTTTTTTTAGTGACGGTAATAATACGAACATCTTTTCTCTCGTAAATTTGTTCGATAAGATGAACAGGTTTGCCTTTTTTCACAGGGATGGTGCCCAGCACCACCGACCGTGGGTCATCCATCCGACTACGCACAGCTTGCTGAAAAGCACGACTGATCGATTCCATTTTACCGATTTCATCAATAACAGTTATTCCTGTATTGCTAGCATGTAGTAAAGGAAGTGCAGTTTGCTCAAAAGAGTCAACCTGGACAATATACTGACCCAATCGGTAAGGGTCTGGTCGATTTAGTGGACCTGCTTCAGAGTCATGTCCATGTCCGTCGATTCGAGCTAAAGGAGCTCTTAATTGACCATCTATACTGACCACATCGAAGCCCTTCCTTCGTCCAAAATGCCGAACTTCTTCGGTGATAAATCCGTGTAAAACATATCCTTGTTTTTCAAGTTCCTCGCATGTTTTTTGGATCAGTGTTGTCTTCCCGCTGCCGGGTAATCCTGTTAATAAAACATGTCTTGCGGAGGAAAGTGATGCACTGCTGGCCATCTCGTCTGCTGTTTTTCAACTATTATAAACACAACTCAGCAACAAACGGAAGACTGAACACGCACAAAAAAGTTGACAAACAACTCAAGGTAGATAACTCTTATTTTCTATTTTACAGTCGGCACATGTTCCGCGCTATCTTGAGGGGGGCGTGTCTCATATCATATTGAAAAACAAACAAATAAATAAATACAAAAAGCCTACACAATTATTTTTTGTACCAACATTCTTGGCTTTCAAAAGCATAGCGAAAACATGTACATACTGTTCTCAGTTTGTTTTTTGTTTTTGTTTTTTTGTTAAAATAAATGACTTCCAGTAGAATATTCATAAACTATTTATTTTAATTTAAAATAAATCTTATCCTCACCTAGAGAACAAACACCCTTACACCTTAAACCTTAATCTTAAAAAAAGGTGTGTGAGTAAAGTAGGATTTTGTCAAATTTATTTCTATATCTTATTTAATAATTTACTATTATAAACCTAATGAAAAAATTTATTTTGCACAACAAATATTATTTTTCAACATAACCTTCTTCTGACAATACACTTCCGGTTAATCACATAGACTGAACAATACATATACAGTGAAAATTTCAGATCAAAATTCAGCTAATAACTACATGTCAGGCTACCAGACTTTTTGATTCACTATTGTGTGTCAATTTATGAAACCCACACAATGGAAAAAAATATTGAAATTAATAACATTTTTTTAAAAACTTTTAATTCAGTATTATTTAAAAATTTTTCTTAAATGTCATGCTCATGCAGGATGTAGACAATTATCTATGAATTACAATACATTCTTGGGAAAGAGAGTGGAGTAGCTACCCACTGCCTTCTATATGGTTTAAAATTCATATTTCCTTCTCCTAGACTAGTTACCATCCAAGGCTAGAGAGCCTAGTCTACTTTGCTACTTAAACCATAGTTAGAGATGGAAGAGATGGATTCATGCCTTTCCCAAGAGCAATAGTGCAACAGTGAATGCAATAGGCTAGCCCAGGATTTGGTCAGCTTACCAATTCCATTTTCCATGTCAATATCCATTACACTGCCCACACATCACTGTTACTGTCATTTAAAACTTAATTTCATTTTTGAATAGACAAGTCTAGACAAAATAAAGGCTTTTTGGAGAAAATATTGTCAGGAATAAACTATTTATGAGAATTGTTGCAAATAAGAATTCGTTTGAATATCTGGGTGCGTCAATTATTGATTAAAGATTTCCTATGCGAAAGAGAAAATTAAACTAGTAGAATTTTAAATTTATGAACAGAAATAAGAATAGAAGTTTTTAGTGAATTCAGTTAATTTTATTTTATGCCAAAAAATTAACAGTATAATTTCCTTGCTTATATGTTATTATATAATGTAATTATAATCATGTTATCATTATGTCATTATGTTATTACATATTACATTTATGTTTCTTATAATAATTTGATAATTGGATCAAAAATCAGGACAAATGGATTTACTCAAGATTAAAGAAATATTGATTGCAAATAATGTTGTTTTTTGACGTATTTTTGACGTCAAAAAACGACATTATTACGTCATTATTTTTGCACCAACCTAATAATAAAGTTGGTATTAGCCAATAAATACTGGAAAAATTTTCAGGATATGCTTCTGTGATAAATACTTCTGAGAACATTGTTATTATTATAAATAAAAATAAGATATAAAAATAATAATAATTACGAAAATGATAAATAAAATAAAATTTACACCTCATTTAAAATAAATTAAATAAATAAAAAATAAAAATAATAAAATTATTCCTATCATGAAACAGGGACTGTTACTACTGGAAGTACAGACATCTTTTCCACTTTCCAATGACATCGTTTGGACATGTATTGGCAGACTTACTCATGAAATAAGAGAATTAGTCATTTCAGCTCCGTGCAAAAGCTGACTTGAGCTTAACTATTTTAACCATTGTTATCCTAACTTTTGAACCAAAAAGGAAAACAGACATACGTAAGAGACATTGAGAACTTTGTTTCAATACTATCACCATAAAAGGAATACCACCTTTTAGAACTCCTGTTTTAACTTCAACAGAATCAGTTTCACCATCAGGTAATATAGTGGTGGCAGTGGTGTTTCTGTACAGAGCTCTAATTGCCTTAACGATTCTGGAGGGTATACCATAGAGATGGAGGATTTTCAACATGAGATCTCTCTTGAGGGAATCAAACACCCTGCAAAAGTCAACAAAGCAGATTGTGACCTCTTTGTTGAATTTTTTTCATCTCTTCCCATATGCAGCAAATGCAGAGGATTTGAGCAGTTGCCAATCTGCTTCTTTTAAATCCATTCTGGTTCTTGTATTGGAGTGGATTGATGTTAGGGACAATCCTATTTAGTAGAATCTTATTGTAAACTTTTGCTGCAATTGACATGAAAGTTCTACCCCTATAGTTTGTCACACTTATTAAACCATTTTTTTTGGGGGGGGGTAGAGACTATTCCACCCTTCACCCAAACTAAAGGTAGCAAATGGTGTATGAATGTGCCATTTCAAAACTCAAGGAGGAGGTCATGAAATATTGGATCATTCTACAATAATGTTGGTATGTTGTCAATACCTGGATATTTGTTGTAGGCAAAATCTTTGAGTGTTGTTTTGAGTTCATCAAGCATGAATGGGTTGGTGTTTATGTCCAGTGTATTGGGAATGGAAGACCACTGACTTGTGGTGGTTCTCCCAGGAGTTTCTTAAAATGGCCAAACCATTTAGCTTTACACTTTTCAGTTGAACCACCTTTGAGCCAAATAGAAGGCTTTGATTTTCTTCCTGAGATTATGTCTATTATTTTCCAGGCTGCTGCATGTTGATTCTCCAATGCAGTCTTACAATCTTGTCAATCTCCTCTTGGATGTACTCTACATTGGCATGGGCTTTGTCTAGTATCCTTTGTGCTTTAGTGATATCTTTAAAAGTACTTCTAATTAGCTTTTCTTCATAAGTTAAAGAAGGAGTTCTACAAGGAAACACACTTTAAGGAATCTAAAAAAAAAAGAATGGGAAACAATATTCAAATAAAGAAGATCTCTCTTCTCCCTCATCCTCCTCCTCCTCCTCCTCATCATCATCATCATCATCATCATAATCATCAGCAGCCTTAGTTCCATAGCCCTACGTCATAGGGCCATTGAGCAGTTGACCAGTTTCCTCCACATTCTTTCCACCATATCACACTACCTGTATACATAGCTATATTCAGTTTGCTTCATTGTGCTTGATGATTCATCTGCCCTTTGATAGGTCTAGTTGACATTTAGTAAATGTCATGATTCTTACTTTACAGAAGAAAGGGAATTATGAATGTATTAACATTGAGAAGCTACCCTTTTGTTTCAGTTGTCAGTGAGTCTTTTGATCTCTAGCCATTTTGCTTATCTCTTTGGTGAAAGGAATCAATTGGTTTAGATTAATGTATTTCGAGCTGACTGACTACAACCTGTTGCATTTTTAGTTGACTGAGTACAACTTGTTGCAAAGTTTTGTATATATCTGTTTTTGGAGGAATCAATCTCAAAAGATTTTGGATTTGCTCAAATCAACAATGATTGGTTGAAAATTCTCTATTTGTACCTTGTGATCTTTTTGCTACTCTATCCAATATTTTCAGCATGTGAGTAAATTTCTAATCTTATTTTACATCACACAGACACACATATTTATGTCAATCCTTTTTCTGTGTGGCTTTTTAACATGCCTCGCAGATCTTTACACACTGTCTTAATTATTAAAGAGAAACCCGGATATAAGAGACTTCTTCTCCGGCCCCGACAACTCTCTTATATCCGGGTTACACTGTATATATATCGAAGACATGTCAATAACTTCAGTGAAGAAATATTGAAATTTGGAACGATATACCTCTGATGGCAAAGTAGACGATGGTTTTTTTATTGCTGCCTTTTTATGGGGTTGGAGGCGGGAGACGTCGCCTCCCTTTGATCGGGAGAGGTTGTCCTCCGTCAGAGATTTTCTTTGGTCGATTAAAGACGCTTTGTATTCTGGCCTCGTGGTCAACTGATTTATTTTGTCACGTAAAGTAACGTGTTACTTCGAATATTCGACTTACACTACAGTATCGAATTATTTCCCTTAATAGAGTTAATATTTTAACTTTAAATGCTATATATCTGGTTTTATTTAGGGAGCGGAAGAAGGGAAGGAGAGTTTTTGTATCAAATGACTTTGAAGAAAAGATTTTATTAGCTTCGGTAGAATTCCGTAGCTGAGATTTGTTTGAATTTGAGAAACTTTGAAGAAAAGATTTTTATTTTGCTTCAGTAGAATTCCGAAGCTAAAAGAAGTAATCTCCAAGAAGAGGATTTATGGCATTTGATTTGTTTGTTGACTTGGAGAGTCAACGTTTGTTTTTTGTGGCAGAGTCGTTCGAGGCGGGAATTCGGTCCCAATTCTCATTTACTTTAAAGCCAGATTTTAAAATATTTTAAAAGATATTCATCTTGGAACCAGATTTTATTAGCCTAGGTTAGGCGTTGTGTTTTTATTTCTCCCTTTCAGCCCCCAATAAAGGTGAAAAAGAATTTTGAAGAAAAGAAGATAAAAAAAAAATGTATATAAAGAGAAAAGGAATTGTAAAGAAAAGAAGATAAAAGTATCTGAAGAAATTGACTGTTAAGAAAAAATTTTAAAACAAGTTTTTCATTGTAAAAGAAAAGGTTGAGAAAAGAAAAGATGTTTAAGTTGTCAGTTTAGAGAATGATACATTTAGACTGACAAAATTGTTAATGTAAATAAATAAATCCCTTTGTTTATTATTATGTTTTGCTACATGGAACAATATGTATGGAAATTTTGTTTTATTGAAATAAATATTTTATCTGAACACTATATTTTGGTTTTTTATCTACTAAATTTAAGATAATCTGCTTCTTTGAGTGGTTTTGTTTTACTTTCCTATGAAGAAGCCGAGAACAAAATCGGCAGTATGGTCCTGTGTCTTAATATATTTATTTATAATCTAAATGTATTTAATTTAGGACTATTAATTTTTCTTCACTGCACAGATGACCCCTAGGACCAGTAGACATTATGAAGAAACGATAACGCAATGTCTGCAGCTATAAAGTGTGTGTGTGATTGATTGATTTTTTACGGCTTATCAACCTTTTGCAGGTTATTTAAAGCTAGAAAATATTTTCGATTGTAAGACTTTGGGTAGATAAGGATTTACTAATACAAGTCCTACTAATTAACACATAGGTGGATTCATGCGTTTCCTAATGGTATTTGCGCGTAAGTGAAGATAACGAAATTGTCTGAAATTGGAACTCGATTTCCAATTTTGAGCTGCTATCCATTACGCCACAAGCACATACAAGTTTGCAGCACCTGCTATTTCCAAACGGTCACTCATCTTGGTAATAACCAGGCTCGATGTTGCTCAACTTCGGTGATCGTACGAGAATCAATGTTTTAACGTGATATGACCGTAAGTCTCTCTCTCTCTCTCTCTCTCTCCCTCTGTGTGTGTACAATAGCATAGTGACCTGTTTAGAAACCCCTTTTTTATTCAAGATAAGTATGCATTGGAATTATTTACCCTAGTTTAATGAGACACCGCACAAGATCAGAGGAATTTGTGTAGAAAGATTGTATTGCATCAATTTTCCAAGCAGAGAGGGCCGGCCGACTTGTCTTACAAATCAACATTTCAAATCCTGTCATTTTACATATATTGATTCGAACATCGACTTTTGCCACCAGTGAGAAATTCACAGCAATACAACTCACCAAGTCTGCTCTAAAAAAAAAGTACCATACGATAACACAATGCAAATGAAACAATTTTTTTTTCTTAAGCATTCAATCCGAAGCAAGGCGGGAAGCCAGTAGCACGCAAGGTTTTACAGAGAGTTGGACCAAAGAGGAGCGATAGAGGAAAGGATGGAGAGAAGGATAGGGGATAGATCAGGGCATCTGGAGACGTCGATTGACGTTACATTTGAATAGTGGGAGATTATAGCTATCAGGAAAACAAGAACTGGGGAGGCAGTTCCACTGGCGAGAAGTGTGAGACATGTAGCTATTGGAGTAGAAGAGACGGCTACATTTAACACTTTCGACAGTGAAAGGGTGAGAGCGAGATGCCAGCCTAGTTGAACACTTAAATTCATGAAGTCTGGGAACCAGCGAAAGCAGCTCATCGGAGCAGTTACCGTGAAAGTAATACTTATAAAAAAAAAGACAAAGGAAGGCAACGGCACGTCTGTGAGAGAGCGGCTGCAGACGAGATGCCAGATCAGGGCCAGTTACACTGCATATCCGTCTTTGGATTTTATCAAGGCCTTGAGACAAATAGAAGTGGCTCCAGACCATATATGGCAGCAATACTCCATGCAAGGGCGAATGGTTGATTTGTAGATTTGAAGGATTGACTCCGGCGAGAAAAATTTCCTGGCGCGAGGTGGACGAAGCTATTGACTCAATGTATTCGTTCCATCTAAGATCAGCGGACAATGTGAGACCGAGCAGTCGCAAAGAGGTGCTCTTGTGGGGTCGAGCGTCAGACATTCTAATGGGAGGCAGGGATGGTTCTCTGTGGTGAGTAATAGATAGCAGTTTTGTTTTTGAGGCATTAAAGTTAACCAGCCAATTCCTGCCCCAGTCCACAACCAATTGGAGGTCCCATTCTAGACAAACGGCCAGGTTAGTTTTGTTGGCGACACTAGATTTGTTTTTGAGGCAAGAGTAAATAGTAGTGTCGCCCGCATAGATGCCTACTTGGGAACCTATGACGTTAGAAAGATCGTTAATGAAGATAAGGAACAGAGTAGGACCTAGGATGGAGGCTTGGGGAACACCTAGGTTCGTGGGACAGGAGCTGGAGGAGAATCTGTTGAGAACGATCTTCAATGCACAGTTTGACAGGAAGGATTGTATTAAGTCGAACAATCGACCTGTAATTCCATAACCCTGAAGCTTGCGAATAAGGCCGGCATGCCAAACCCTATCAAACGCTTTGGAGATATCTAGAGCCGCGGCACGAGCTTCTTCGTTTTTATGAAGTGCTTAAATACTTTAAAGTTAGTTTCTAATTTGTGTTTAATTATTCCCATAAAATATTCATATTGGTATATACAAAGAAAATAACTTCCTATTTTGGAAATATATGAGTAAAAACTTACAATACGAACATTTTTTTCGAAATAGTTGCAAAAGAGGAAAATGTTTAAAATATGTAATATCAGTTGTATTTAGTAAACGCTGTTTACTTACTACTGGGGAAATATTTAATCACGTGGACACATTTTCATCTGCATAAAAAAAGAAGCAACAATTTTCTAAGTGAGTTTCTAATTAATTTGCATTTATAAGAAATTTTCTGAATTTTTGTTTATTTATTTTTTTATTTTTTTTATTTTTTTTTTTTTTTGGTCCTTTTTAGTCGTTAAAAGTGTGGTATTTTGAACATAAACATAATTGAAAAAAAACATTTTCCTAACATGAATACAAAAATGTAAAAAATAAATTATGGAAATTTCTTAAATAACAGTGTCAGTCCAACCAAATGACGTAACCTTGAGAATCCGCCAACGTAACCGGAAATTGGCAAAGTCTGAATTCAGTTCTCTACACTTCTAATGACCTTTGTCCATAACACATTTTATTTATTTAACATGTATTTTTTTAAACATCATCCAGCAAACAAAAATTTTTTTGATGACGTGATGTGTGGATACTTTTTATTGTTTCTTTATCGTTAATGTGTTGTTAGTTTTTCTGTCTGTTTCCATTTTTCTTTTTCAAAAAGGATTTTTTGAAGGTGGGGCGAGTAGGAGAAGAAAAAAAATCTCTCCGAGTATTATCAAAGGTACAAACGAAAAAACACAAAACTCTCGCTCCTGTGTGCAATTTGAAAGAAGTTTACATTTATTAAATGACATAAAAATAATAATAGCACATAATACAAAATTTACAAAACAAGCTTGCACAAAATTTTTCTTTGGGTGGCACACAAGGCAAGTTCACAAGTTCTAATTACAATTCCGATGGGTTCATAAAAACAATAATTATAATTATGTTTACTTCGATTCGTTAGACTGTTTACTTCGATTCGTTAGACTGTCAAAAGAAGTTGAGAAGGATGGCAAATTCACAGGCATCTCTCGGTTTGTTTAGACAATATTTCAACTTTACAAATTTATATGAGATATATCACAAAATGCTCCTCTTTAAAACACACATGTTCGCAAACTTTATTTTGCCGGGTTTTCAGACCATAAGACTTGAGCTTCTTTTTTTAAATGTTTGAAAGCCAAATTTTATACATGTATCTTTTTCATAAACCGTTAGGCTTCATTTTGGCGGTATTCTTACAAGATCAGTTTGAGCCTAACATATACAAAGTTTTTCGAATTAAATTCTATTCAAACTATTTTTTTACTAACTGGCTTCATTGTATCAATTTTTTATTTAAAGAAAATATGTCAGTAACTTTCTTTTTTAATAAAAGAAAGTTTAATGACTTTCTTTTTTTAATAAAAGAAATTTTAATAAACAAACTTAGTGTATTGTATTATTTTTTAATTAACTATTTAATTAATTCATATAATCTTACTTTTCTTTTTTATTATATATTTTTTATTTCTTTTTTGTTTGTGGAAATTGTGGAATTCCCAATTTTACTTTATTTTTGGTGGGAATTTTTAAACTAGGAGCAAAATTCTAGTATAACAGTTGTTTGACTTTTGGACGTGTTGACAATCTCTGCTGGGGAAAATGTATTCTTTGTTATATTTTTGCAAAAACTAAGTAATATTTTTATTAAATTAATTAATCCTTAAGTTTATTATTTTTCCACGAAAGAAATGTCCGAGACAGATATCGGATTTTTAAGAGATTTTTTTAAATTGTTATAATTTCTCGTTTAACGGCGCCCATTAAATGCGAGGTTTTTTTTTTTGTTTTTTGTTGTTTTTGTACTGCTTTGGCTTAAAGTGTTTAAAATCTTTGTTATTTCTTTTTATTTTTCTTTATACGGATTAACCTTAGGTTATTATGTTTCAAATACAACCAAACTTTAACTTCAAAGAAGATATTTAAATTATTTAAACGCTTTTTATTTAAAGAAGTTCCGTGAAGATGTAGGGTCAGTCTACTCGGATTAAAAGTGAAAAATTAAAATCCGAGTATAGCACCCACAAATACAGCATAACGCGAAGAAATGATTTTTTTTTTTACATAGGCAAAAAGAAAAACCAGATTGTAATAATCATATATTTATGAACATGTTAACATTTGTTTTTATCTGGTAAACATTGTGTTTGTTCTGGTCAAAGTTCAAATGTTCGACAAAATTTTCCATTTTAGAAGGTAGTTCGTAAAGTCATATGCTTTGGTTAATATAACGTGTGTATATATGTGCGTTTATCTGAAGCACATTTTAACGGAGTTTATGTGTGGCTACTGATTGAATGTGTGTAAGTGTAGGTGAAGCCCATTAGTGGAAACGTATGTGTGGATGAGTGCTAATACGTGAAATTTGATTATGGTGGGTCCAAAAGGAAATGGATATAAAAATAGATGATCAGACTTATTTTTCCACGGCAATCAATATTTCTTTGAGTTGTGTGAATATTCCTTTGAATGGCGTGTAGTCCTCGCTGACTGAGGTTTTGTCATGGTAACGAGAGAATTCTGATCGGATGTTTACAGATTCAACCGCTTATCATCAACTTCCAGCTGCTGACTGGGTTTTTGCATTGTGTGTGTTTTTATTGCCACCGAACTCGGTGTATATATAATTATCCTGATCACGTGATTGACTCCAAATGAAAGTGTTTCGATTTACGTGGGATAGCACCCTGTGACCAGTTAGTACGAATGTAGTGGGAAGCATAGCATGTGACTGTACTGTCCAATCAAATTCCAGAAACCACTTATTTAATTTTGGATCCTATTTTTTTTTTTTTTTTTTAATCATTTGTACAAAAGTTTTTGTTTTGGTAATTATGATCCTATTTATGTGTGGGCGTTTCTTACTTATATGTGTCTCACCTATTGGTTGTAAAATATATGATTTTATATCCTATAGAGGTATTGTTGCGTACACTGCTTCTAGTTAAACCGTGGAAAACAAAATTTACACAAGTAAATGACCGGTCGTCAGTGTTAGTAGAAGGAAATAGAATTTCAACAAGGTGATATTTTAAATAATCCGGACATCACTTGCTAAAAATGTTTACTTTATATTTTTATGTCTTGTGCAATATTCTTGCTTAAAAGCTTTGCTTTTTTGGAAAATATTATATAAGTCTAAATTAATGTTATTATGAGATTTTTTTTTCCTTTGTATTATCGCTTCAAAGTATTTAATCACTTTTACATGCAGTTATAGCGGTTGCTATGTTTTTCACACCCACATACACTCCAAGTCATTTTATTCGCCTGCGATTGGCTGATAATTTACTACTATCTTTGTATAGGTCAATTTAGCCATCTCTTTGAATCTTTTGGTTTTGAGCATACTTACCTATTCTGTTTAGTACGTGTGTAGTGATTGGTTAATTTTTAACCAATCACATATTTTTAATGTAAGATCAAGTTTTCCCGTGGTTCCGTGGGAGCCTACTCCTTTTCCTTAAATAGGGAGACTTTTCGCAAGTCTCCAGTAAGATCCAGTAAGATCCCAGCCGTCAACACAAATACACTCTAACGCACACACAGACACAGAATTTCGTAACTACAAACTTACATTTTCTCTCTGTAACTTTCGCCAAGCACAATCAACCAGAACTTTGTTGATTCAAACCAGTTTATTCACAACACATTTCAAGCAATTGTATTCTCTCTCACAAGAGAACTTTCTTCAAACGGTTGATTACAATCAATCTACAAAGGGAAAGAAATTCCATCTCTTTAATCTACATTGTGAATACGATTTTATTTCATGCTTGTTGTTGTATTTTATTCACTATATATTTGTTGGTTAACAAATTGGAGTTGATGATATTATTTCTTGAATCCTGTACGTGGAAGAATCATTAATATAAATAGTAGTAGTACCTATATATTTGGTGTTCCTGTTACATTTACTGAATCGACCCGACCCTATATTTGGTACATACGCTACAGTCGTTGGAGTTGAAAAGAACAAGTTTTCTTTGTATTGGTCCTTTTAAGTAGACAAAATTGGAGATCATACTGCTGTAGCCTAATCTTTCAATGACTTTCCTTAACCCACAATATTTCTCGTAATCTTTAGTCTTATATGTCTGTTGGCAGGAGACATTAAAACCAAATATGAAGTTGGTTCTTCGTTATTCCGATAACATTTCTTTGATATGAAGAAAATACGAACGTTATTTGTCAAATTATGACAATATTCAAAATTATTATGAATATAATTATTGAAAAAAAAAACTTTCTGTTTCTTATTAGAATAATTTTTTTTGTAACTAAATCTGTAGCTAGTGTGTGCAGTGGCTGTCTAGTCTGGTCAGTGCCTAGATGGGCGACCAGGTGCTGTAAGCTTTGAAATGTGGATGGTGTAATGAAGAACGGCTTGGAATTTGAAATCGCGAGAAGGTTGATAAACTGTAAAAACAAATCAATCAGCGAACGAAAGTAAAATGTGACGTGTCTCGGTTTATTATTATTATTATAGTCTACACACGGACGTAGTTGAAAGCAAGATATAAAATTTATATTTCTTTTAACATTTTAAGTCGGTTATATATGTGTATGCGTGTGTTTCCATGTGGGGAGAAGTCAAATACGTAACACAGAGTTCGTCGTAAGCGTGACGTAAAAGCTGATTACGTGATCAGCAGCAGCAAGTAAATATGCTCAAAACGTCTACAGTTGAATATTCATTGTAGAAATTTAAAAAAAAGCATCGACAATAAAATATTATCTATTTACGTAGAAGCGACAACAGATACAAGAAACACTAAACACATTTTCCACATAATACCACCACCCTGTGTATTCGTATGAATTGCAAATGTTCCGCAAGCGTTGATGAACGTCAGTGGGTGCAATTTTTTTTCAGAGGAATTCAGTGACACACCTGCTTCGAACTCCATTTTGTAAGACTGCAAGGCAAAACATATTACTGGTTGTTAGTTAAATTTCTACTGTCACATGAAAAAAGTCCACTTCTGCCGTCTTGAGTCAACATAATAAAAGAAGAGGCATTACTTGCAGGGTGGCCTTCGTAGATGATTTTCTCTTTTCTAATAGGTTTATTAAAAAAATGTTGTTGTTTTTTTGCTTTCGATTGGTTAGAAAAGATCTGAACAAATCATGCAAGCTTTTTTTTACGCTGAATTCATGCTTAAACCTTAAATGACATGCAGCACGGGGCTGTATTGTCATCCTTTGATTTCTGTTGCATACGAGATCCTTCCAAATAAAATTTGAATTCATTACTGTCAGATTTTTGTCGCTGCACTGCCCTTTCGCTAAACTAGTGTTTCCGCACAGTCTAGGCCGAGAACTGAACAACAGGAAACAAGGTCCTAATTCAAAATTAATTGTAAGGATGTCGGACGTGGCAGAAAACAAGGAATAAGAATCATAATGCAGGACAAAATAAGGCTTTTCAAAATGATGGGGTGCGATAGGCACCTAGAGAAT
This sequence comes from Acanthosepion lycidas, assembly GCA_963932145.1. Classification (NCBI taxonomy): domain Eukaryota; kingdom Metazoa; phylum Mollusca; class Cephalopoda; order Sepiida; family Sepiidae; genus Acanthosepion; species Acanthosepion lycidas. The sequence continues at coordinate 59,968,580 of OZ010580.1, forward strand.
ACAACGATCAAAATATTAAAAACTACAAGAGTGGAGAGCGTTTGACTAACATAATAAACTGATATATATATATATATATATATATATATATATATATATATATATATATATATATATATATATATATATATATATATATCGAAAATTATAATATAAATAGGTTATAAAATCACTACAAAAATAGCCATTTTGTTTCACCCTCCTGGTGTCTTATCAAGTGATGGTGTTGAATTAATACCATCACTTGATAAGACACCAGAAGTGTTGAAACAAAACGGCTATTTTTGTAGTGCTTTTATAACATATTTATGTTGTAATTTTCGAATAAATTATATTTGCTCTACTCTGTATTGAGCACTCTTTTAAGAATAATATTTTTGGTTATTGGAATTTATTCTGTATATTCCAATCGTATACTTGGGTATATATATATATATATATATATATATATATATATATATATATATATATATATATATATATATGGAAAAGGTTATAGTTATTCCAACGAGAGAAAAGTGTATATTTAAAAAAAAAAAAAGAAGAGAGAAGCCGCAAATGTTTTTAGTTATAATGTGGATTTGTTTTTGTTTTTTTAGTATATATATTATATTTTATTCTTCATATTGCTGCTACACAAGTTTCCGGTCTCGTGATCTTTTTCAGACAAATAAAAGGAACAAATTTTTAAAAGGGATAAATTTTCCTTATATTCTCTTAATTTATTATTGTTCGTTTTCTGTATTTGTTAGTGGGCGTTGAACTCCTTTCTGGACTGTTGTCAAAAGTGAATTTCTACCTAAGTGTTAATAAAACCATTAGGTTTGGTATGAGAGCTGGTGATGTGATGTGTTGATGAGAGATGTCTTCCTATCCCTGTTAGCCTGCGTATGTAAATTCCCTCCCCATATTTACATACAGTCTTATAATAAGGAATCAGCATACACATATATGCATATGTATATACACATACAGATATACATACACACACACACATTTTTCCTGTGTTCGTGTGTGTGCCCGTGAGTAGGCTATCTGTTTTTGCCATTGTATGTATATATATTTTTGTTCTCCATGGATACCTGTTTGCTCGTTCGTACGTGTAGGTCCGACCAGTGTAGTTTTTTCCTGAATTTGCAGTAAAGAGTAGTTGTCTAGTATATTGGCATAATTTTAAATTTGCCTAGATAGCATTTGTAGATGTGTGGCGATACAAAGGTTTTTTTGTTGTCGGGTAATTTGAATTTGCTTTTATGAAGGGCAACTCTGTTATTAAGTGCTTAACTTCTTTCATTTTGTGCATTTGAGTGCATAGATCAAATTTTTGGAGTTGCAGCTTAATTTTTTATTTATTGTAAATGTAGTTGCGGGGTTTTCAAAAGTGTAGGAGTTCCCTTCTATAATGACATCACAAACTCCACATCATTTTTGTTGCATTTTGTGACCCTTGTATATTATGTTGGTTAATTTGGATGAGGTTAATATATGTTTCAGGTTTTTAGATTGGCGTTTGCTTTTAATTAATTTGGTTGTTTTTAGTATATTTTTCATTTTGCCATTCTTGTTAAGTAAGTCTAGATTTTTTGTAATTAGTTCTGGATTGTTCTATGTTGAGACATATGATAGGGTTTGTTCGACGCTTCGTTTTGGGGGGATTTCATTGTTGGTCTAGAGGTGTTTTCTTTTTGCTAGTTCATTTTGTTTATTAGTGTTGTGGGGTAGCTTCGGTTTTTAGAGTTCTATATAGTTCTTCTAGGTGTTTTTTTCTGAAGTGTTTGTCGGTCACTGTAGTGCAAACCCTACGTGCTAGCGGATTGGTTTCAGACAGCTTTTTGGGTGATGGCTCTTGAAATGAAGATATTATTGGGTGTCTGTAGGTTTGTGGTAGATATATGTGATTATGTGGTTGTTTCTATTTCTAATGAGTATATCTAAAAATGGTAATTCGTCGAAATCATATTCTTGGGTGAATTTGATTTTTGATTGAAAGTTCTGAAGTAGAGTGTGGAATTGGTTAATATCGCCTCATGAGGATTTCCAGAAAATGAAGCAATCAACTAATTATATATATATATATATATATATATATATATATATATATATATATATATATATAAATAGCTTTCCTTTTCAGTGTCAGATTGAAGGCACGTAATACATTTTTATATTTTATTAGCCTGTTCCCTTTCTAGAAAATAAAAAAATTAACATAGTTATTTTTTTTTATTTATTATAACTGTTTCAGTAATTATCTGCTTTTGACAACTATAGACTACTGGGGTCGTCCACAATATACTTGGTAACCGAGTACACAATATAAACGGAAGGACAAGTGGCTTAACGGTTATGAACATGGAAAATGGAATCAACATATTGAATTCAAATTCCGTCTAGTTTTCTTTTACCTTTGACATGAATCCACTTCTCTATACAGATCAGGGTATTACTTCCTTCTACCCGACTCTCTACAGGGAAATTGAAAAGTTGGAACACTTTAGCTGTGGAAGACAGTCCATGTAAGAGAATAAAATGACACAAATTCCGAGGAAAAGCTTCAAACTTAGAGTCAATTCGATGTGTGTAAGCGAATTTCCGCTTTGAGCTATCAGGGCAGGCGGGAAAGGACTTTTGTAGTTGATGGGCGGATTCTTTCTCTTGATTCTTAAAAGTCATCTCCAGCAACAATAAGCTATTTGTTAAATAAAATTCATTGTTTTTCATCTAAAATAAACTCTACGCGGAAATACGTCATTTGGAATATATTTTCTAGTTTTCGACTGACATTCGACACATTGCCTAAAAAGGACAATATTGTTGTTGACGACATTTCACTTATGTCTGCAGATATAATGTTAATTTTATAAAATTTGGTTTATGTTCTCTTTCTACGAGAAAAGTAGAATAAAGTTTCTTTAAAAGACATCACTGAACATTGTTAAGTAAAATTGTCTGAAATTAATAATTAATTAATTTTAATGCTGACACGATTTTAGTCCACAGATATGTTATTCTATTCACGATTCGATGTCCCATGTCGTAAAAACTGTTGAGCAGTTTAATGGTTTTGTTTGTTTCCACGACAATAAAATTAAATTACCTTTAAAATCAAAGTAAAACATTAAAGATTAAACAATAAAAGGAAATTACAAAGTGGAAAAAGTTGTATTAGTAATTTCGTTTTATTGTTTAATCTTTCGAATTTAACATTTTAATCCGTTTTTATTGGAAATCACTCTATGCGAGCTAGGTATAGGTTTATTCGAAATATATTATAATTCTGCGTATTCCTTTCTTCATATGTTTGTTACGTTCGGCAGTTACCTCAGATAAATATGGAGTATTCAGTTTTGATTGCGGGTAAAGTCGGAATAAAAATATATATCAGAGACGCTGTCTACTCACAGTGACAAAAAGAAAGCATACATAATTATAAGAAAGGAAGGAAGAAAGAAAGAGAAGATAAAGTAAGCGATAACGCCATCATCAGCTGTTTCAATGAAAAGGAAAACGTTGTCAATATCAAATCTTTCAATTTGTACACTCTTAGTTCATTAAATAACAACCTGCATTCATTATTATGACTATTACTGTAATCTTCTATTAAAGTTGTCAAGCTCAAATAATTAACGACGCGACAGTGGAATTCCCACGAATATGGAAATCTCAAGGAACGTATTCAATCATTAAATTAAGAATTATGATTCATCAGAAAATTTAAAACATTGAAAAACCGTGAGATTCTCCAGTAAAGGTTAGAGGTACGAACAAGTTTAATTCATGGGTGTGACGATAAACTACATCCGGCAGCAAAACCTCTGATCGGTAAATTGGAGGTTTTGACGTGGAACCACATCTTAATTATGGTCTAAGCAATAACATAGTTTTTAAAAAAAGCTTTTAACCATGAACCTTTACCTTTTTGTGTAAAATGCGTAAAACCTCTGGTCTATCCTTTAATTATTTGTCAGGTCCTCAAAAATTAATTAAATTGAAAAAAAAAATGCCTAAAACATCATGAGTTGCATGATTTCTTAAAATAAAACAAAAGAAAACAAAACAGGTAGCAATACCTCCAAACTCTACTCTTAGTTTAATAGTAGATTGAATTATGTAAGAGATATTGTTGGGATTGCTATGAGTTTGAATTTGTTACCAGAAGGTTTTTATATTAAGATGGTTAGTTCACGGCCATGTTCACCATATTAATCCGCAACAATATAGAATAGAGACATTCCAAAACGAATCAATCACAAGGCAATTGAGTAAGAAACACCGATTATGAGATTTCAATAAAACAACATACATTTATGTACAATTAATATACAATTTGAAAACTTGTAGTTTGATAATGCAAGAAATTGACCATTGATAAATTGGGTTTCTTATTGATTTACAGTTCGAAATTGTTTAAGTGTTTAAGAACTGGTCAAACAGAGTTAAGTGGAATATTATATTATTTATACAGAAATTTGTGTAGTTTGTATGCGTGAATAAAGTAGGAGTTTAATTCTCTAAATTCTCCAGAGTTATTTACCTTGGATTGTTTAGATATTTGATTGAATATTTACGAATACTTGTTAGTAGTGAGTTACTATCACATTTTAGTATTGTAAGGAACTGTTCTTGGTAGAGCGAAATGTTGCGTATGTTGAGCCAGAAAAATTTGCGCGGCAAAAATGTAGTTGGTTATGATTTTTACTGGCATGGATTCGTTTGGCACTTCTCCAGGATGAAATTCTGACTGCTTGAATCGATCTGAAAGCTTCCTTTTTATTTTGTTCTGGAAATAGGAATCGGCTCCAAAGGGCTGGGCGCGAAAAGATATTTTTCGTGAATTTGCTACAGTTTGAGCCAATTAAAAGTCTAGTTCACTGGAACTAGGGTGTTGAGTGGTTAATAGGTAATGTTATAGTAGAGTGTATAATTCCGGAGGGGTGAAAAGGTAAGTATGGACTATTCCATTAATACGTTCTGATTTTTTTCTATTCTATTTACCCATTGTAAACTGCATTACCAGTTTGTATTATTACGTTAATACATTATTTTCCTATATTCATTCTTGGCGTTCGTTATTTATTGCTACCGGATTTCATCCCGGAATCCACAACAGGTATAAATCCACCTCTTCTCACCCTCCCCCAAATATATCCACTTGATGAGTGAATGTTTTGGTGGAAATTAAAATATTAACATGACATATTATTAAACATGTTAAGAATAGAATTCGAAAAGAGACGATACAAAGAAGATAACAATAATATTTCGTTCCATTCTAACATTTTCGTTCCATTAATAAGTAACAACATGAATTATCAGAGAAGTTTCATACTTTGATGTGAACTATAAGAGTTCATTCTATTGATAAGTGCTTACTGTTTGAATTTATTTACTTAATAGTTAAGACGCGTTTCGCGGGCACGACGTCTTCAGACTTCTTTTTCAACAATATGAAATTACCGCTTCATGACGGATATATTCAGAGCATGTTCAGAGTTTAAACATGAAATATGCGGACGTTTTTTCTAAACAATAGGGAAGCATGACCATTTTAAGGGACATACTCAAAATTCATTATATAGATATGAAACAGGAGAGGCAATGCTTAAATTGGGTAGAAGGCACTCGTTATCTTGGGAGGGCAGTATATCGAAGGGAATGAAAACTCTGATGAGGATTAAATTTGAGTCTGGAGTCACAAAAGCACTACGACGTTGCATCCAAACATGTTATGGCAACACTTACGACGTGTTCTTCCTTTGGATAACATCGATAGCGTAGAGAAGGGAAACGTATTGCATGGGCAACAGACGATCTCAAATAAAACAAATCCGGGCAACAGAAAACACCTTTGAGTTAAATTAACAATAAAGTTACTGCAATTGAGAGATCTTGAAAAAACTGCAGTGGAAAGGTAAGTAATATTAATAATGTATTGTGGTAAAGGTTAATGGGAATTTCTTTAGATTATTTGAAATTTTATGATAATTTCTATTCGAATTACGGGAATGTGTAATGCTCAACTGAATTGAACTAATCTAAATTAGAATTGCAAATATAACTCCGGCTTACGGCCATATCACGCTGAAATACTGGTTCCCTTAAGATCACCGAAGTTAAGCAACGTCGAGCTTGGTCAATACCTAGATGGATGATCGCTTAGGGATACCAGATGCTGTAAGTTTGAATGTACTTGTGGTGTAATGGATAATGTCTCGGAATTGAGTTCCAATTCCAGTTGGGTTCATTATATTTACTTACGCGCAAAAATACCTTGGGAAAGCTATTGTTGAGGGGTTTTCCCCTTTTTACACAAATGGACTCACCCAGTATATACATATACTACTGCTATGTGAAGGCTCGAGACAGACCGAAGAGGGAGAGTGAAAGGAGTAAGGTAACAAACAAACAAACAAACAAACAAACAGACAGACAGACAGACAGACAGACAGAACGAACGTAGCGAGCAAGAGTCACAGTGAGCGAGCACGTAGACTCAGTAAGAAGTCATACAGCGATACTTCAATACCAAAGACTGTATAGATATTTTGCTACTAAGCCGTATTCCTGGAACTACTAACCTGCATTACCAGTTTGTATTATTACGTTAATACATTATTTTCCTATATTCATTCTTGGCGTTTGTTATTTATTGGTACCGGATTTCATCCCGGAATCCACAACAGGTATAAATCCACCGCTTCTCACCCTCCCCCCATATATTGGTTAATTAATAAGACTTATGTCACTAATTATTATTATCTCCAACAAAATAAAAAAAAAATTACAATCTAAAAATATTTTCTGGCTTTAAATAACTTGCAAATCAGTCAATCAAAATAGCTACATAGACATGTCTTAGATTTGTTTGCATTCTCTGGAATATAAGTGTATAGAAACTATGGTGGCCTCAAATTGAGGGATCAGTTTATATATTGATTGTAATATATAATTGATCATCCACTTTATATGCACATTATAATTTCCTGTTTACACTATTTACATTGTTTGGACTGTTGTACTCGTTTTTATTGTCACATCCGCAACATTTCGGCCGTTGTATGCTCCGGCTTTCTTCAAGTGGTATTTGTTTGAATTTTAAATTGATAAATATTATTTATTTATTAGATTGCTTATTTACAAGAATAATTTATCATTACAAAATTATGAAAATATGTGAAGCAACAATAATGAAATATTTATTATTTACCATTTTATAAAGAAGTAAACAAGAAGAGATTTTTTTTTATTCATTAATTTATAAAAATAAACAAGAAAAGAAAATTTAAATAAACGCATAACGATGAGTAACTGTAATTATAAATTTAAAAAAATGTATTTTCCGGGCATTTGTTTCATCTACTCTCATCATATGAATTCATTAAAATAGGTTGAGAGTATCTCTTTCTGTAACAAATTTTGATAATTTTGTAAGTTTTATAAATATTTGAATAAAAGGACTTCTTTTCCAATTTATTTATTTATAAAAGTTAAATAATAAATATCGGGTTGTAGTTGTTTCACATATTTTTATAATCTTGTAAATAAATATTGCCGAGGAAATCAAAAGTGTATACAATAATATATACAATAATAGCGGTGTCAAGGGAACAACCTTCCTGTTGACAAACCGTTTTTTTGTGGACATGAAGGTTAAACATGGCCGATTTATCTATATTTGGCTAAAAGTGTGTAGATTTAAGAAGTGTTATAATTGATCCAGTCCCAGAAGTAGACAATAAATCCTATCAAAATAGAATTAAGCAAAGGTTTCATTTTAAAATCCGATGATGAGAAGTGAATATATCACATCTTACAAAAATCACTTTAAGCTTAGTATTAGGTTGGTGCAAAAATAATGTCGTTTTCTCACATATGTTAATATGTGAGAAAACGACATTATTTTTGCACCAACCTAATAGAAGTTTTGATTCCTTCGTCATTGGCTTATACTTCAATGATCCCTGGAAAATCAGTGACATCTACGCGCAACATATAAACTAGTCGCGACATTCAATCAACAATTACATTCTGACTACATTTAATGCGTTATATCTCAAAGATGTACTCAGTAAGTATTGACAGGTGTTCTTTTAACGATCCGGTTATATTCGGTTTAAACTGTGAATGAACCCGCACAACAGTTTATGGTCTGTCAGTAAAGTCAAAATGCGACCTTCACTATGATTGCGAAAGCAAAGCACTGTTACCAACAACTATCTGCCGAAAGTGGAAGTTTTTATCTGATGTAACGGAACCAGCTTATTCCTAGTCTACGAGCAATGATGGCAAAAATACTTCCAAAAAAAATACCGTGAGTGTAATAAAAAAAAGGTACCCAGATATTTCTAACACTAGTAGACACAATTTTAAACTACAGGTACTGCAAAATGTATCAGTTTTTTTTTTCTTTTTATAAAAACTGTTGCATTCCGGTAAATTTCTAAAATAAAAATGTATTTGGTTTGGTTTGTTTGTTTAACGGCACATCAACTCCTAATGGGTCATTTAATGCCGAAATTTTATTGTGAGCTTTGGTAATTAAAAAAACAAACAAAAAAAACATATTACTCTTTTTAACTTTTTTTTTTCACTATAAAAATGTATCGCCGGTAATTTTTTGTAAGGTATTTTTATATTTTCCTGTTTGAGGGTTCACAATTTGCCCTTAGCTGAGACCCTAATTTGTGTTATCACCTTGAGTCAGGGTGACCTGGGAACAACAGCAATTAAGAAGTAGTTGCACGTTCCTCCCGATCAGAAGCCTTGCTGCCAGATGTAGTTTATCGCTATACCCAGGACGCATATATTTAGTAAAAGAGAGTGAGAATAAAATAAGCATTCCATTGAAATAAAAGTAACTCTGTGAGGTATCTTCTTCAAGGGCGCTTTTCTTTTCTGTCTTTATCAGATCATGTTTTACATTTATTATGTGATCTGTCGGATTACCGGCCCCTGATGATAATCACAAGCGGTAAAATTTTGAATTACCACCCCCCTGACAATAATTACAGGGGGCACGAAATTTGAAAGAATCAACCTCTTTCTCGGTGATTTTTCATACCGAAAAGGCTTATTCTTTTCGCCCCCGCAAAAAAAAAAAAAAGTAAGTACTCAACTACAGACGCTGAAAGTTGCTTTGAACTCTTCATTATTCATTTCATTTCTTGTTTTTCCTTTAGTAAAATGTCATATCAATATATTTGTTAATATTTCCTTGTTCAGTTTTTATGTCATACTTTTCCTTTTGAACTCACACAAGTCCACCAAAAATTGCGAGTCAAATGTACCGGGAGCTTATAAAATCTCATCAAAAGTGCTGAAACTCGCAACAGATCTGATAGGCTCAGCAATTCTCTGGAAATTAAGTATTTGAATATGTCTTAATATTAGGTTGGTGCAAAAATAATGACGTATTAATGTCGTTTTTTGACGTATTTTTTAACGTCAAAAAACGACATTAATACGTCATTATTTTTGCACCAACCTAATAAGTCTAAAAACTTTGTTTTTGTCGCGTGATATGTTTACGCCTACGCCCATGCGACTAGATCTCATTTAAGTGCGGCTTAGTTGCAACACCCTCTCCCAGAAAGTGAGAAAATAGGAACTGAATTTAAAATGTGTGTAATAGGCCTGATAGTAAATACGAATGTTTAGATCGTTTAGTTATATTTTTAGAAGTTATGAAATTGGAGGTACTAAACATGTTTGTGTTAAAGTTTTGAAAAATAAAAGTAAAACCCATAGGAATGGCTATTCTATCCTATTACTTGGTGTAAAGTTGCACCAACACTATACTGAGTACTGTCATTGACTAATTGATAATCAGATACTTCAGATTGTAAGTGAGATCGTTTAGTTACATTACAAAGTTATTGCGCAATATTATTGACGGAGCCGTTTTCAATATCAGATAATTCAAAAGGACAACTTCAAACTAAGTTGAAAAACGTTAGTAAGTAGAACAATTTTGGCATGATTGGGGAAAAGTTTGCATTCTAAAAACACCATCTCCCCAAAATTCTACGTAAATTTATAGAACCTTTCCTATATGGAAAATTTCAATTCATAAACCATTGTATCAGATGGTAAAAGATATGTACTTGTATTAAAACCCGAAAATTCTAAATTAGAAACATTAAAGATACACTTTGAAAAATATTTTATTCAAATTGATTCTGTAATAAGAAAAGATAAGTATAAACAAAACTGAAATTTCGAATAATTCCCGGCTTTTCTGAACATAAAAATGGAATATAGCTTGATTTTATTTGACACAAACCAAAAGGAATGACAAAATAATATAATTCACTTAAAAGAAACGCTTATATATCAAACCAATTTCAAATTGAGCTCTATTACCGATTTGAACCTCATAGATTATGTTGGAGAGTCAGCTGAAGCAGTTAACAATTCTATTCTGGCTTCTGCAGATAAAATTTTGCCTTCAGTTATAAAACGAAAGTCATCTTTGATGAAATATGACACCATTAGCGCAAATTACACCGAGGCCAGCGCCCGGCCTTCGGGCTGGGTTGCGACCGTGGCAAAGTCTAGTTTGGACCATATCAGGACCTGCTAAGACAAGCTAAGACCAATTTGGACTAAAACTTGACTAAGCTTTGACCAGCTTGGACATGTTATGACCAATATTTGACCAATGACCCTATGCGGAAACGCTTGGGTTTCCCACGAAAAACGACCTTGTGTCACATCTTGACCTCGTGGGAGTCAAGTAAATACCACACCATTAGCGCAAATGAAAATAAGAAAAATATTTGAAATGAATTCGGAGAAAGATCCAACCAACACATGACTGTTAAAACAAAGGCAAAAAGACTACTTAAGAGAGACAAGCAGGTAAGTTAAACAAAGAATAAGATGAATTGTCCAAACTTTCTGTTAAGGGGTCCACCCCTTTTTTGATACAAGTGGACTCGCCCAGTGTGTACTTGTACTGCTGCCGGTGAATACCCAGAGAGTGAAAGTCAGACAGTGAGACAGTGACAGTGATACAGTAGAGTGTGAGGTAACCGCTTTGTAGGAGTCACAGTTGCGAGCACGTAGACTCAGAACGAAAGTCATACTTCGATACTGAATTTCCCAGACTGTATATATATTATTATTGCTACTAACGGCATTTCTGGATCTACTAACCGTATTACCAATTGTATTATTACGTCAATACATTTATTTGCTATATTTCATTCCTGCGTTTGTCATTCATTTGAGAGCGGATTTCATCCCGGAATCCACAACACTTTCTTCAATTCCTCCTTGCAAAGATGAATCTAAAAATAAGAAAAAGGAAACTAAGTTGCAGGTTAAAAGATAGAAATGGCGACTTATTAACATCCAAAGAGACACAAGAATCATCATGAGAACTGTTTCGACATGAAGGCAAATTGTAAATTAGTGTCGTTTCTCATCTTCAACATAGATGATCGTAATCCAAACCATGACCATCATGCTCAGGTCCATTTATGTTTCTTTAACATCCACAGAGCCAACTTGGGTTTCTTTAATACTTAGAGAGCCAACCGGTGGTTTATACTGTAACTGCCGGATACAGGAATGTTGAACAAAATATTATGAAGAATTATACCGTGACGAAGATAATTTAAATCAACAGACGTCAACGCCTTAAAATAAACTAGAAATACTATATATCACCAAAGATAAAATTAAATATGATATAACGAAACTGAAGAAAGATAAGTCTTGGGGTGGATCAAATTCATACTGAATTCTTGCCATATGGTGGCGATGTCATTACAAAAGTTCTTATAGACTCTTTCCAATAATGAAAACAAAATTTATATAACAATGCTAAAAAAAGATCCATAATTGTCACAATTTATAAGAACTGGTTTCAAATATTACTTTTGTCCCATAATCTTACTTAGCTGGTTCTATAAATTCTTAATATTAATTACCAGTAAATGCAGACGTTTCTTTATGCTTATCGCCATCATAAAAGAAACTATTGAACAAACTCGTGTATTACAACAACTATTCGAAAAATCTATTGAATTTGTTGTAATAGGCTAATTTTAATAAATAAAATGAAATTAAAATATTTCTTAAATCCCCTGAGAAGTGTCACCTACTTATCATCTCCTAACACCTCATTAACATTAACACTGGCATTCTTAAGAACAGGTTAATCAGTTAACGTCGTTTCTGAAACTAGATATTTGGATAAGCATAACAAAAGACAGTGTACAAAGGCGAAGGACAATCCTACTGCATTGACCATACTCTCTGACCACTTACCGATCTCAAAATAAACCCACGAAAAGAGGACTTCAAGGTCAGTTCTGTCTAACCTTTCGCAAGAAAGCGGGACGAACTTGTCCACATCTCTAACCACTATTCAGGACGACACGCTCCTACAAAAAAGAAAAAAAAGTAGTCTCTATTCCAACGTACCTAGAGATACAGACTCTGTCTTACAAGAAAGATAATAAGTTTGTATTTGTATGCAAAAGAATATAAACCTTCCAAAACAACGTTCTTAGCGTTCGTTCATTTTGAATGTAAAAACCAAAATTTTACGCCAATCTCCGCAAATTCAACAAACTACTTCATATTGTATTCATATCTCGTACTAAATATTTTGGTGACGTAAAAGTATAAAGGCTTTGGAACATTGCTAAGAGATAGTCTTTGAACGAAAATTATATAATTTTGTTGAAATCCTTGTACTATGAATTTCCATCAGCAGTAGAAAATATACTTTGGAGCCACTCGCTTTTATATTAATACAGAAAGGAGAACAACAAAGAAACATTCGTTTAACAATCTTATTCTGCGCAGTAAATGTTCTTTTGACAATTTTGTCAAGGAAACGTTCATGTAAAGAACTTATTTTGTGCAGAAAACGTTCTTTTAACAATCTCATTCTGTGCAGGAGACTTTCATTTAACGAAATCATTCTGTACAATCTTATTCTGTGCCACTAACGCAGCTGTCATTCTAGAAGCTGAAAAGAATGCGACAATGGATTTGCTATTGGGAGTCAAATTTAGCAACTGCCAATGACATTGCACAATGACAGCAGTAACCTCCAAAATTTTAATACACAACTCACTTCCAGTGCAAAGTAAATAGGAGAAGTAATAAATCTAAAGAAAACTGAATATATACAGACCAGTCCCAACGTTCATTAATTATTTTAAAAAAATACAATAAAGCTATTAAAGAAAAGCTATTGGATATGTATATCTGGGACTGAAACTGTCATCTTCCAACAATCCTGTAATTGGACTTATGAACAGAATAAACCTAGGATGGGCTGCTTTTAGAAAAAAAAATATACTTCAATCGAAAAGAGTTCCACTACACACTAAAGTAAAAATATTTTAAATATATATTTCCCAGTTTTTATGGCTTGACTGCCTCACATGGAAAGACATTTTCTTAAAAAAAAAAAAAAATTAAGTCGATGTCCTCCAAAATATGACAATGCCCCCCCCACACACACACGCTTTAATTCCTGGCTCTAAACAGTGCAAAATATGACAGTGCACCCCCATACTTTATTTGATAGAATAAAGAAGAGTAAATCCCTTAAGATTTTCAGATATTAAATGGTCAAAAATAGGATTTTCAAATTTATGTCTTGAGGGAAATATTCTTGGCCAGAGAAAAAGATCGACTGAAATTCCGATGGAGTGACAACATACTCAATTGGTCAAAGACCGACAGATGGTCACATAAATAAAATGGCATCGGATCGAAAAAATATATTAATGGGTTACATGGCTAATTTTACCAATCGTTTATTATTTATTCATCCCCATATATATGTGGCTGAATGAAGGCACGTTGGAGTAGTGGATAGCGGCTCTGGTTGAGAAATCGAAGCACTGAGTTCGAATTTGTTACATTCACTTACGTGCAGATACTTGAGGAAGGTATGAAATTATCTCTTTTCCCTCTCCCCCACTAGCTCTGGGTTAAATAGCAGGACAGACTGGGTGGTAACCAGTCTTGTAATTCGGGATAGCGAAAATTCGTTTATCAGTAAGATCTTGGTAGGAGTCGGGACAAAGCTCGTTTCGTTTCGTTAGTTGGTACTTTGGAAGTCAGACCTTGGTTGTGGTTGTCATATATGAAATTGGTTCGGCGTCAATCTGCTGTGTTTTGTCAGCCCTCGGAAGCCGGAAAATTCTTAAGCAGATGACCGCTAAACTTCACGTGACACGCTTGACTGGTTTCTCTGGCGGTCCGTGGTCTTTTTTTTTTTCTCCTCTTCGACTGTCTGTTTATATCTTTTTTGGCAAGTGCCCCAGGTTTCGTTTCGGCATGCATTAAAAGTCTCTTTATGTTAATTTTTTGATTGACCAGAATTATTTTTCCGGCGTTACTTTCTTTTATATATATATATATATATATAGCGGAGGTTATACGTGGAGCCTCTCTGATTTTGATAGATTTCCAGTCACAGCGGTTAAATGTTGATATCGTAAACTTCCTCCGTTTTTCGGCTGGGCTCAGATTTTCTTCTTCGTCTTTTTTTTATTTTAGGTTTGATTTCCCATTAGTTGAGAGAGAAGTATAGAAGAAGAAAATATATATATATATATATATATAGAGAGAGAGAGAGAGTGGGGGGAGAATGGTTTTAAAGGAAAGCAAATGCCTTATTTTAATTCTTCTATTTTGTGTATATGTGCTATTTTCATATTTTATTTTATTTTACATTTGAATTCAACACAGGACTACTACAGACGCACACATTGGCAAGGGATGCTAAAAAGTAACTATTCTCTATTCCACGTATATCTGGCCAAACTCATTGCCGGTTAACTATTACTAACCTCTCTGAGGGAACTCTTCCAGTAGAATCAGATTTTATTAGGTTAGTGCAAAAATAATGTCGTTTTTTGACGTTAAAAATACGTCAAAAAACGATATTATTTTTGCACCAACCTAATACGAATAGTGTATCATGGTCTTCCAGAATAATTATAAAAATGTCATCGAAAAAATTCAGCAGTTTAGGTTCAAATGCAGTTGTTATTCTTATATGAAAGAAGTGGGTTCGATCATACATGACGTTCTTCTTTACGAACCAGGTGGTTCAAGGATGGAATTTTCTTCCTCGTGTTGTACTGCCAACGAGATCAAATATCAAATTGACAAAGTATTAATGAAGAAAAAGGGAAATTTAATAAGCTTCAAGGGGCTTCCTTTCCCAATGCATCTACATTTTCACTGTACAAAATTTGGTCTAATTGCAATCTTTAATTATTGTAGAACTTTGGAAACAAAACTACTTTCATTTATTTCGTGCTCCTGTTGAACATCTCGAGATTCTTGACAAAATTCGAAGATCTGTAATCGATCCTGACTTGTCATCTCGACTTCAGTCACTTTCGCACCGACATGACGTGACGTGCCTGCTCTCTGTCTTTTCTACAAATATTTTCATGGCAACTGTTCAAATGGGCGTTCTCCCTCAGTGCTTCGACTGCTTGAATTTAAGCGTGCTACTAGATTGGCAACTAGGTCTTAACATTTTACTGTTGAACTAGCTAGATGCAACCGCCACTTCTATTCTAACCGTTTATTTTCTCGCACTTCTCACCTGTGGAACTATTTTCCGATTTCTTGCTTCTCTGCCGCCTACAATATTCAAAAAGGTTAATCGCCATTTTCTGCTTTCTTGAATTTCTGTTCCTTTATAGTGCTTTTCTCACTTCTCCTCACTTCTTCTGATTTACTTTTAATTCCTGTAACCTCTTGCGTCCTAGTGTTTTTATTATTTTGCTTGGATGAAATGATTTAAAAAAGATGAAGGTTGATATTTTTATTTATTTATTTTTTTATAGGATCATTTTAAAGGTCAAAATACGGGTTCCCCATTTTATCATGGCGTTAATAATTAATCAATCGCAATTAATATCGTGTATAAACTTCCAGAAATGGTAAAATTTAAAACTTCAGTTTATTCGCACTTTTACAAAATGCTTATTTGTGAAAGTGTATTTAAGTTAATTTTCTGTAAATCTAACTAAAAAGTCAGATTATGTGAAATGTCCATAGAAATAAGCATACATTTGTTGTAGAGAAAACTCATTGATTTAGTATGGAGGGTGTAGTCATGGTCAAATGCAAAAAAAAAAAAAAAAATTAACAGAACTAAGTTTGTAATAAGCAATAACAAGAGAAAGAAAAGAACAGGGCGGAAAGAATATAAAGCAAGCAAACAATATTTTCAAGACAAATCAACAGTAATATGGCAAAAAATTAACAAACTGAGAATTGGCGTTGACGCACAAAAGCAAGTTCGGACAAGCGAACGTAGCGTTCTGACTTCAGGACAAGACAGATGGGGATTAAGTCATATGAAACTGCGAAGCGGCCTATTTTATTGGTTAGGAAAAAAAAGACTCCAACTTGCACTTGTATGCTCCTGACTATAAAAAGGAAGGGGCAAGTGTTTTGCAGTCATTCAGAATAAGATTGAAATCAACATTTAATAAATGTCATAACTCAGAGTTTCCGATAGAAAAGGAAATATAAGCGTATTGATTTAGAGGAACTGCCATTTAGTCTCAGTTGCTTATGACCGCTATTGATCGTTAGCTGCTTCGATTATCACTTTGGTTAAAGGAAGTCCTTCGGCATAGAATTGTGGAGGCGATCTGGCATTTTAAATTAATTGGCCACGATAATTTTTGCAAATTCTTTTATTTATCTATTTTCAGTGGAGACAATATTGAAGGTTTTTGAATTTACTCAAACAGCGATTGATTGAAAATTCACCTTTTATATCTTTTGATTTTTTCCTGCTGTTGCAAATTTCTAATTTTATTTTAGATTTTATTTTTTATGTTTGTCTAGACCCTTTTTTGATATATATGCTGATCCGCATTTTTATATACTCCGAAATATGTACACATTATCTATTTTAATTATTAAATTTAGAACATTACTACGCGTTCCCTGTCAGCATAAAAAGTATACAGGTACACATGCACAAAATATTGTTATATTCTTGAAAATAGACGCATCTTTTGTCCATATCCATATAAACATGATCAGTCCTTTACGGTTTTTAATAATTATGTATACATCTGTATAGTGTTGGAATTAGTATGCATCAAACTTGTCCGGTCATCTGGCCCGTAACCGGTAATTAACGAAGCTTGGTCTGTACAGAGAAACAGTTCTTTGGTAGATGCCAGTAAGAAAAGATGAATTCCCGACGCATGGTTAGACACAGCCTTTTACAGCATGAAATGTCTAACTTGTTAGTAAAGACAGCTCTTGGACCATTCACTAGTGTTCCATTTTAGGGTGTGAGAGAAGGTATGTAACACATTTCGTTACTTTGTTAGCATGTTTTATTTCTAGAAAATAAAAACTTCACTTACGTTTTTCCAACTTTTCCCAAGCTATCTTTATTTTTTATTATAAATGTTTGTGTAATAATTGGACGCTCCCCATATAATTGGTAACTCAACACCGTTGATCGACATAATTACCCGATAACCATAGCAATTTCTATTACGGATATTTCTATTGCTAACACCTTTAAGAAAATTATGTAGTAAACTTTGATTTACCTGCTGCTCCTGACAGGAGGTTACAATTTTAATCCACTTTGTTTTGTCAACTCACAAAACTACTTGCTTTCAGACATGTCAAGAATATGGATTATCGCCCCTGTGCGAACAATTTAGTTAACGATTATATTTTAAAATATATATAGTGACCGTTCAATCAGATGGAGTCAAAATTTCTTATTCGTACTTCACGCACTGCAGTTAGTTAAGAAACACACTGCTTGCATTGTTTCTGGTGTTGCATACCACATTACGCCTCCAAGGAAAATTTTTCGCGCACACAGTTACACATTTACGCCTGACATTTTCTTTCACACCAAATATAACATATTAACCACCTGTTACATTTTTCGGTGTATGAAACACACATTTTTTATCCCCAAATTTGATGTCAAAACCTGCCTACGTCCTATACAATGGAAGGTAATTATAAAATTAATAAAAATAATTTCCGAGGGAATAAAGCAAAATGGCAAGATCTCGAAATTAAAGTGAGTTGTGCACCTGAGAAGGCAAGGTGAATCCGTTTCTATAAATATGAAAAGTTTTAAAGCAAAGAGGATTTCATGTGAGGATAGTTTAGAAGATTTTACTAGTCTTTAATCGCAGTGTTATCGGTTCATGAAAAGGAAAAGTCGGTTTAAGAGAAGTAAACCCAATAGAAGGAAAATCCTGACCGCTGTTCAGATGCGCTCGTCGATGAAGAATTCTTGGAGGGAAAATAAGTAGTAATATAGTTAATAAGTCGGTTATGAAATGTATCATTAACGCAATCGATGGAATCGAAGATGAAAGTCCATTTGATCATAATATTGGATCCAATGAGGGTGACACATTCACTTTGATCATAATATTAGACCCATTGATGAAATGTCTGATTCCTTTCAAAGTGATAATGAAAACAAGGTTGTTGACATTCTCTTTGATCATAATACTGGATCCAATGATGAAAGGTTCGATTCCTATCCCACCGATTGTGAAAGGAATGAAGGTAATCATAATATCAAATCCAATGAGGAAATGTCTGATTCCTATCTAAGCGGTTGTAAAAGCGATGCGGGTCACATTCACTTTAATCATAATATTGGATCCAATGATAAAAGGTTCGATTCCTATCCCAGCGATTGTGAAAGGAACGAGGATGACATTCTCTTTGATCATAATATTGAATCCAATGATGAATTTTGTTCATTAAAAATCTTTCAAATAGGATTGTAGCCTTTTTCCAAACAATGTCTTCATAATAAGGGTGCGTCATATATAAGTACTTCCATAGAAAAGCTATACCTAAGGTTTAAAATGGATTTTAAAAAATGAAAAATTATTCTTGAAGCTTTTATTTTAGTTTTAATTTCAAGGTAATAGATTAAATTTAATATTTCCAATAGGCAAAATACTTTGCTGTTTTGAAAAACAAATTTAAATTGACTGGGAAGAAGATTTTCTTTTGAAATCGCTAAAATTGCTTATTTTAACGCCATTTTTAGCCATCTGTAATCGCAATGTTATTATCCTTATTAAAAAAATCTTTCAAAAATAAAATATACTTTTCTGAAATTTTATTTTGGGAATATTACCTGATTTAAGGTTTAATTAATCTGATTTGAAACAAATATTACTTACTTTAAAATATCGTAGAAATGCATTTTTAACACGTCGGTACCTGTTTATTTAGTGTTGACAGCCTCTCTGACAGTCGGAAGTTTATCTAATTTTTCTCTGATGGACAGATCTGCAAATTTACTCGAGGAGTATAACGTGAGCATCCTATTTATATAATTTTAAAAAATCGGCATGTTTATATATACACAAAAATTTCAAAATTATTTTTAAAATATTGGGGTCGATGAATTGTACTAAGATTTTCCATTTATGATTTTATTCATTTGTGAATAAGTCCTGAAAGTTTCATTAAAATCCGAAATTATTTGATTTTTGCGAAAATTTCTAAATCAATGTAGTTGTTTTTTTCACCGCAAAAAAAGACGCTAAAATGTTCTATACTAATCTTTGCCCCAAACTGTTGACGCAAAAGAACAAGATTCTTAACCAATATTTTGAAAATATAATTTAATAATCAATAAATCCTTTGGTCTTTCCTCTTAATAATAACATAATAATTTTGCCAATAAAACTTTGTTTTTATTAAGTTTGGGAGCATTTTTTCACCCTGGTATGCTATTTTTTTTATCAAATCGGTGAAGGTACCTAGTCTTATATACAGATGAATCATATATTACAAAAAATACGTAATTTATTTAACAGTGAATTTATTGTTATTCGCCGTAACGCTGTCATGAGTCCGCTCTGGCTTTGCTTTTAAAGAAGCGAGCTTTTTTTATACAATGAATTGGGTCGCAAAGAAACAATTTTCATATTGGTCGTCGCAAAACAGCTTTTATTGAGCAAACAACTGAAAAACCCTCACGAACAGACACACCTTTAGACCTACAACGACAAGCAACCAATTCAAATGATAATACACCTACACAATCAACAAGATCAAGCAACTAAGTTAAATTGAAACTCATTGATATGCACCAGTCGTACGCCATACTCAATGAATGACGGGTTCGCTGGAAGGAGCGAAAAGCGAGGAAAAAAAAGTAATAACGAAACATAAATTACAGAAATGACAAAAAAAACCCCAAAAAAAAACAGTTAAACGGTGAGACGGCAGGTAGCTACTTTTTTCAATGAGGTCAACAGAAAAATAAATTGTTTACGAGAATAAAATAATGGAGTTCGTGTTGGCGCTAAACTTTTCACTGCAATTTTAATGGCAGCCACTCAAAACCTATGTTTAGAACAAACAGAAACAGTCCTTGTATTTCTCGGTATAAAATTTTCACAGTTTAAGTATTTGTACCACATGAGTTTCTCTTGAAGAGCGTTCATTACGTTCCCCTACTTGCCAACTAGGGCTTGCGTTTTCATTTCCAATGCCTATACGAGGGATTCTCCAGCAGAACGTTTTTTTTTTCTAGTATCCACTACTTTTTGTTTTCTTCATGATTCCTCTTCAACTTATTAGGTTGGTGCAAAAATAATGACGTAATAATATCGTTTTTGACGTATTTTTTAACGTCAAAAAACGACATTATTACGTTATTATTTTTGCACCAACCTAATAGAATAGTTGTTGGGATTTTCACGGGTGCCTGTGCGCGCGCTCAGCAGTGTATAGAATGAAACGAACAAACCCAAGGCTCGAATTAACCGTAACAGCTTTTATTAAAGCGAGTGCAAAAGTGGTGTTTGCGAGTGGTATTTCGCAGGGGAAAAACAAAGTTGGTTTTCCCGGTTAACAGAGTTGACTCAACCTTGAGTAGATGTTCTGAACAGAGATTTCTCCGCTTGTTACCACGTCTAACGAGAAATCTTCAAGCTACCAGGACCGGTACAGGTCATCTGCAACAAGTGCTGTGTGTGGTTCTTCGAGCTGGTCTTCAAGGCAGCGGCCGCTGAAAAGGAAAAGCGGGAAAAGAGGCCGAATAGAGATCGGTCAGCGTTTGTATGAGTGCTGAAATTTCCTGTTGTTCCCTGCTGATTACTCCTGTTGATGCTACTGCTGAATCGAGCAAAGTAAGGAAGCCCCAACATGCCACAATAGCCAACAAGCGAGATAGTTATTATATAGCTTCTATTTGCACATCTATCAAAATTATATGCTATTTTCCATTGTGGCTAGACCTCTGCTCAACTTGTTGCTCACTCAGGTCGCTTGTGTAACCGAAACAACATTTAACTAGCTTATCTGAACCTAGGTTTTCCATTCACTGTCATTTCCCAATAACGTGAAACTTAAGGCTTGCATTTATTTCGCCTAATTTCAAATAGAGTGTTTCATGATGCCTATGATCATCATCACACCCGTTTTAATTTATTTTCATGGATTCATTTTAAATTTTCTCGCGAGTTTCGGAGTCCTATTTATTGAATCTTAAAGCACCGTCCACTCTCTGTTAGCTGTTACAACAACTTGCAGGCTGTTGGGATACGTCTACCCAGGTTTCTTTTTGTTATCTGAGTATCAAGATTCCAAACATAAACAACAGTAACACGTCTTTTAAATGAGACATAAAAAAAAGGTTATTTATGGAGGAAAAGTAGAAGCAGAACATCAATTGAAATAACATTTATATATTCTTTTCAGAGATATACAATGACAATAAAATGTTCAAAATTCCTTGAAATGAAGTTTGTTTTATAAAGTAATTAAAAGTTCTTAATACGATGTGAAATTTGTGAACATACTTACTTTAAGACGGTCAGCCTAAAGTGTTTGAGAGTTCGTAGACAAAGGCTTAGTAGTGGATTGCTGGTTAATCCCTTCTATTGTGTGTGTGGTCAAGTCCTTATCGTTTCCCTTTGAGTGAACAGCCGCATCAACGTCCATCCTAGAAGCAAGATTTCTGTTATACTTCTTTCCAGAAGTATTTCTTTGTTTGATTTTATCTGTGGGTACATTTACACCACCTGGACAAGTATTTAACTACGATACCCCTGTTTCTTTCGCGTATAACTAAAATGTATTTACCCTATCATAGTGTACAAACCAGGGATTGTTTTATAACATGTGGGGGCATCTGCTTCAAGGTATACGCTTTCTGTTTACTTCCGTATGCTTTACTTATACATAACCCAATAAGAATAATAACAAAAGGAAAACTTAACCGATGCGTTTCGTCCTCTGATACACTTTATCAAGTCAAATGTAAGAATTTTATTTTGCAACAAGTATCTATACACAGAAATAAAAATGTTAGTTTTTCAGAATTTTTAAAATTAACAGCGATCTTAAATATATTGCAGGCTAACTGAAAGTAAAGGTAAATAATGAAGGATGATAAATAATATAATTTAATGTCTAATAAACGAAAGTTAGTAGATGTTATAGTTCAATTTATTTATTTTTATAGTGTAATTGTTATTTTAGTTTTAGAAATTAAGTTCTTTTAAATGAGAGGTTTTGAATTTAACTATTTTCTATTGATTTTTAAAATTTTTATTGTCATGTACGTCGGCTAAGATATGTTTTCTTTTTGCCTTTATTGATATTGTCTTTTTACAGATATATCTTTAGTTATATATGAATTTTACGCATAACCCTATTAGTTTGTCCCATAATCAGTAATATAATATTTTAACTTAATTTACGCAAAATATACGCAACATACCAATGAGAAATGATTTGAATTTAAATTTTTATAATGTTCTGTATTTTCATTTGGTAAATCTGGCAACCTATCCACAGAAGAAAATTAAGTATTAATTCAAACATTCCGGCGAATTATATTTTAATTTATATTTTATATTTATAATTATTATATTATATATAAAAGTAAATATTCAATTGTTTCTTATGTTCTGTACCACTGGGCCTTCGATCGGTCAATGGAGGCATTCTTTTTAAGGGTGGACACTAAAGTTTAAAAATAACGATTAGTCGATAACATTTTGTTACACGTCCAGCCATTAGCGTGGGAGGAAACGAGAGATTGTATTGTTTTTTGTTTACTGCCATTGTAAGTTTTCTGAACTGTTTTGAATTAGGTTAACCCAGAGAATAATTTAGTCGCATAAATTGGTGAGAATGAAAATATAAATGAATTTATTTTTTCATTTTTATCTTGTCGTCAAAGTAAATTTAATTAATAAGACTTGTATCACTAAATCATTATTATTTTAAAAATAATCCTTACAATTCAAAAATATTCTCTGGCTTCAAATAACCAGAAAAGGGTTGATAAACCGTAAAAACGAATCAATCTGCTACGTCAATTATCCTCGTTATCTGTGACAAAATTAGCCACCATTCATAAGAATTGATATAACATACCAATTCAGCAATATTTTCTTTGGTTTTAATTAAATTTTCCTATCTGAAATGAGATATTGTAACTATTTATACTATTTACATTGTTTGGACTGTTGTCCTCATCTTTATTGCCATAATCACGACGTTTCGGCCAATGTACACATCGAGCTTCTTCAGGTGATATACATTGGAATTTCGAACCGAACCCTTTATTTAGTCCACGGGAGTAGATTGTTCAAATAAAGAAATGCTTAATTAGATGCTTAATCAACCACAAATATATACAGATGATAAAATTTAGGTGGCTTTACCTCGAGCAAATGTTATTATGTTAGTCTAGGAGACGATTGGATCGTGATGTGACTTCGATCAATATGGGTACACTAGAATTATGGCCTTAGGCCAAACTAATCTAAGTATTTGAGGTTAGTCTGACACGGGATTAAATGCTGAGAGATAAGTGCGTAGGAAGACTTTTATACGTCCACTTCTAATGTGGGCAGGTTCTGATTTTTTGTTTTGAAAATGAGTATACGAAATTGCTTTATCTCTGGTTCGAACACCTATCTTTTTTATCACAAGGGAATGGTCATGGAGCGCTATTCACTAAAGTAGTTCAATTGCAAGGTAAGCATGATAGCTTTCGTGTTCCGATAGGCACGCACAAAAGTCAACAATTAAAAATATATTTTGTATTCCCGTATAGGTGAGTATTTACTCCCCTTCACTCTTTCTCTCTACTTCTCTTTCATTCACTCAATCTCTCTCTCTCTCTCTCCCCATAATATATATATATATATATATATATATATATATATATATATATACTTCTAAAGAAAGTTATTTTTAGTGGCGATCTATATTTGAGTAGACGTCTTGTTCATTTTTAAACATTATTTTGTTACGTCTATCGGCTTGAGCATTCAAGAAATCTTATAAGTGGCCGCATTTTTCTTTAATAAGATTTCTCGGAAGACGAAATAAAACAGTTTAAATAATGAACGGAGCGTCTACGCAAATACGAGTATCCAATAAAAAAGTAATAATATATACATATACAGATGTACACACACACAAATATATATATATATATATATATATATATATATATATATATATATATATATATATATATATAAAAGTGAACACTGAAGTCAACACTCAGAGGCGACAGGCTGTTTCATGCTAGACGCAATCGTCAGGCAATGACTGCGTCTAGCATGAAACAGCCTGTCGCCTTTAAGTGTTTTCAATGTTCACTTTTATATTTATATTTACATACGTTCTATCGTTGATATTGAGCACTTTATCCCATAAATATAGCACACCTTAAAACTATATTTCTTCATATATATATATTTCCACAGTCATCAATGATGATATGTCTATGTCCCGGTTTATCGTGACATGAAAAAAACTCACCCATCTCCAACCTCTGACCTTAATTTTCTATTTAGTGTAGATCTGACATGTAATTGGTTAATCAACACATACCCATATGTCTATTTTTAATTCTGACCTTATGTCCTCCACTTTAACTTTCGGAAAAGATGTAACCCTTTGCTTTTAAATTTCCTTTAAAATCATTTAATCACCAGTTACTTACTATCGACTGAAGAAATACAATCATAGTATTGAAACATGAAAGCTTTTGTGTAGCGAATTCAAAATATTTTTATTATAATAAAAATATAATATATATATTGTGGTCCTCCACACACCGGCCCGTTTCGCTGTATCACAGCTAGACATCTGGTTGCTTTCAAGCCAGGGTCGAAACCCTACCGATCTGGCGTCAGACGAAGATCCTGCCCCTAAGCTATAGGCGCATGACAGAGAGAAGGGAAATTCTAACAAACGCCAACAGGCAACAGTGCTCGATTCATTAATGAAGAGCGGTGCGTTAATAGTGTTGACGTCAACTGTTTTGGAATTATCTTTTTCTCAATAGTGATCGATCGAATAGTCGAGAGCTTTTTATTAATATTGTCCCCCCATATATATATATATATATATATATATATTAAACATTATTTTTTAATTATTGATATTGGAGATGCAATCTTCCAAAGGACATGATAATTCATAAACGATATTGTTTTTATATTCTATAGAAACTATCTCACTTCTTGGCTATTGTGGCATGTAGGGGATTCCTTACTTAAATCAATTCAGCAGCAACGGAAATAATCAGCTGGGTACAACTGGAAGTCCCAGAGATCATAAATGCCTTGACCGGGCCCTATTCGGTCTCTTTTCTACCTTTTATTTTCAGCTTCCTCTGCCTTCAATCCCAGCTCGAACGGCTATACCCAACTCTTGCTGCAGAAGACGAGGCCTATCCTGGTAGCTTGACTCAGATTTCTCGTTCCTCCCGTAAGAGCCGGCGGAGAAATCTCCATTCGAGACACCTACCAAAGGAAAACTACACACAACCTCTTGCAGCAGAAAACGAAGTCTGTCCCAGCAGTTTCACACTCAGATTCCTCGTTCCTCCCGTGTGAACTAGCGGAGAAATCTCTCTCTGAACAAAACAACTACTCAATAAATTCGTTAACTAGGAAACCCCACTTCTTCCTGCAAAATACTACTATTGCATTCTCTTTCAATCAGAAATAAAAGCTGCTGTACAGTTATTTTCAATCTTTGCATTTTTTTTAATTCTACTCTTACTGTCGAGCACAAACACACACGCAACCGGGAAAAATTCTTACAGTTGGGGTAATTTTTGAGGCCCCGATTTAGTGGCAATAATTCGAGTCGAGGTTTTAAACTTTTTTTTATAGAAAATGATAAATCTAAAGTATTTATTAAAATCCTTAAGTGAAATCTACCAGCGAATTATATTTTTAGTAACTTTTTCATTTTGTTTACAGTTTGAGAGATGCTGGTTACAGTTAATGATATTTTTATTTTTGTTTATATCAGGATCGTTGCTTCTGTCCTTTTTTTGTAAGATTCCTTAAAGCTTGTTTTATTTGCTTGTCGACGACATCATTGGGGAAATTATTGTTGATAAGTGTTTATTATCCGTTAATTATTTCTTTATAAAATAATGTCTCCGAGGAAGACATAATTTTTGGCTTGGTTAATCATGTATTTTATAACACCTACTATATATCTGTGAGGACATTCACCTTTCTAATTGAGAAGACACGAATGTTTTTTCTTTTTTTATACACTGAATTAATAAAAGTGTGAATGCCAGTGTCAACTAAGACGTCAAAGAAACAGATTCTATTTTTAATGCTAACTTCATAAGTAAAATTCAAAACAGTTATTCTCGGAGATTTCTTTATTTCATATAGTATTGAAATTTAGAATAATCCATCGGAAAATAAAATAAATCACGCACAGAATAAAACGAGGACGCTAAATGGCTGAAGAAAGTCCCAATCAGTGCTATTGTAAGGATCACGCGACATTGTCTTAAGTGCCAATTTCAAATGTTCATCTTTTGTTTTGTCTTTCACTATGTTATTTAAGCAGCAAGCAAAGCTTCTCCCTTCATCTCTAGCCCTGTACAATGGCATCAAGTCACGGAAGCAGAGAGAGTAACCTTGAGAGATATTTACGACGATCTGATGAAGTAAGCCGAGGACTGAAAGGAACCACTTTTGTCAACTATTGACAAGATACCCGGATGTTTTTTCTCTTAAATTCTAATCTCCTAAGTTCGCAGATGTAAATATTCTACGAAATTTTCAATTGGGCGGTTAAAGATGTCAGTCCAAGGGGCGTGACGAAGAAAATCATGGAGTGAGACCAATCAGAATGCTGGTAAAGGAAAGAGGTCTTATGAATATGGGTATCCTGTTTAATATTAGGTTGGTGCAAAAATAATGACGTAATAATATCGTTTTTTGACGTACTTTTTAACGTCAAAAAACAACATTATTACGTCATTAATTTTGCACCAACCTAATAGATGATTGGAACGAAATATCTATAGCTACCACTGAGTGGCCCAATTTACCAAAAGGACAGTGAGAGCGAGAAGATAAGGTAAGAAATAATTAAACTAGTGAAGCTTATTGCTCGGTTTTGCTAGGGAAACGAGGAGGGAAGTCCACGATTTGAGTGAGGGATTGGGTAATGGAAAAATTCATTGTATGTTGTCATTTAAAATGCTGTTTTTTTTTATTCCTTTATTGACAATATCATTATGACAATTATTTCAAATTGACTATTTGTAATATGAGATGAGCATTATAAAATTTATTGCAAGTAAATGGGAATAGCGATCATATAGGTGAGTTGAATTGTGCTTTACAATAGCACGTAAGAAAGGAAAAAAGAAAAAAAAAACACGAATTTAGATCTTCAAACATGGATCCAATCCTGATAGGAACATTGCAATCAGGCTAACCCTAGTCTTCCATGGCATTAATCTGGCTATTTTAAAGAATATATTTGAATGTTAGTATTAGGTTGGTGCAAAAATAATGACGTTTTCTCACATATGTTACTATGTGAGAAAACGTCGTTATTTTTGCACCAATCTAATAGTAAAAGTATTCAGTGTCAGACCTTTTTTCTTTTTTCTATTAGGCCTGGTATTGATTACATTATGTGTATTTTCTGGGAGAATCATACTGTTAGGTTCTTTATAATTCTGAGGAGTTGGTGATTTCCTTTCAGCAGAAACCTTATCTGATGGAGTATTTGGAAAATAATTATGAGTTAGTGATAACTCTAGTTAGTGCATATAAATGTTTGAGGCTATGAGTCTCCATTGTTCCATTACCTCTCCTAACAAACTTCGTGATCGCTACCATTAAATAGTTCGATAACTCTGCCAAGAAGCCAAAAGGTCTGGGTATGGCGGGGTTTTTTATGAGTATCACATCATTGATATTGATTTTATTGGAAAATTCGATTTCATGTAAATCTTTATAACTTTCTCGAGGACTAAGCAAATATTCTTCGTGCCACATTTTTTTAAATTTGTTCAGCAATTCTTCCCTGTTCTCCAATGAGATCTTGAGGTGGGTTCGGAATCAACCGGACTTGATATATCAGTTTGGAAAGAGAGCTCATTGTTTGGATGAATGAAGCAATTTGGTATCAAGGGGAGTAATCCGATATCTGAGGTACATCGGTAAGTCAGTAATCTGGTGTTCACTGCTCTTTGGATGTCTGAGAACGAGGTCAAAAGTTGATAATATTCGATTCTGGATCTTCCTATTGACTTGAATAGACAAGAATTTACTATTTTTATCATTCTCTCCCAGGTGCTTCCAATCTATGGAGAGTATAAAGGAATTTTCACGTGTTTTAATAACAGAAATTGTGAATGTGTTGCTGAATCCAACGCTGTCAATATGATGCCTGATCACATTGCCACCCAATGCTGTGATGAAGAATCTTGCATTGTCACTGTATATGTGACTGGGTGTACCATAAATGTTGCAAAATCTAACCAAGGCTTGTATGAAGGTTTGTGAGCTCATACCAGGCACCAATTCAACATGAATGCCTCTCTTATGTGAAGATTAATATTAGGTTTGTGCAAAAATAATGACGTGATAATGTCGTTTTTTTACGTTAAAAATACGTCAAAAACGACATTATTACGTCATTATTTTTGCACCAACTTAATATATACTTTTTGTAAGACTTCCTTTATCTATGCCCATAGGTGACCTGGTATAATTTATGCCGGAATGCTGAAATGGGTTGATGAGTGTTTTGGTAGGTTGGTTAGCCTGGGGCATTTGAAGCCAATATTATTGTGTTTTTTGCAAGTATAACATTTCGGGGTTTCTTATCTCACTGAATGCTTGGCTTGGGGGACCCAATGACCAGACAGTCTTAGTTTCGTCACTCTTGCGCCTATACCCAAATATTTACAACGGAGATGGGTATCATTCATGATCAATTCCGTAAGAGGGGTGATGTTTGGCTATTAAGATAGGGTACTTCACATGATATCTATATCTTGATGAGTTGCCGATTCTGCCGTTAACTTTTAAAATCCCTTCTGTATCAAGGAATACATTGAAATTCTTTATTAGTATAGGATTATCCACGTTTATCAGATTCTTTAGGTAGGAAATTCCCTTATTGAATACTTGAGATTGAATATTTTTATCAAGTATGATTTAGCAATGTGTTTTGGGTCGGGTTGATCTTTTAGGCGCCTGCGCTTGATTACAAATTTGAAAACGAAGATCGTAGATCTACATAGTTTCTTGTATTCCAAAAATCTTTCATATGAAATCACGGGTTCTTCAGTCATCATCTCTGTCGAAGTGTTGAAGTAAACATCAGAAATCAAGAGAATTTCATTGTCAGGATTCAACTTAGACTGCTGGGTGGCTTTAACTAGCCATGAAGGGCCACATATCCAAAATTCCAGTTTCTGTTTAAACTTTTCCAAGGAAATGTCGCGGGAAAGAACGTCAGCTGTGTTATACACTCTGGGAACCTGTTTGTATCCATTATAAATTTCTGTTAAGTTGTTCCCTCATCTCCCAAATAGCTTTCAACCTGTTTCGGGCTAACAAACTTTTGGCCTTGATATCTTTTGATAGAATCCAGGAAAGCACAACTTGTGCGTCCGCAACAATGTAGACGATCTCAATCCTGATGTGTGAGTAAGTTTTCAGAAGTGTCGTTAAGGCTTTGAATGCTAAATATACTGCCAGTAATTCCATGGTGGACATGGTCTTGGTCTTCATTGGAACCAATTTAAATTAGAAAACACTATGTGT
The DNA here is from genome assembly GCA_963932145.1 of Acanthosepion lycidas. Classification (NCBI taxonomy): domain Eukaryota; kingdom Metazoa; phylum Mollusca; class Cephalopoda; order Sepiida; family Sepiidae; genus Acanthosepion; species Acanthosepion lycidas. The sequence goes on from OZ010580.1 coordinate 59,998,696, forward strand.
GATTTTCTGTTCTGTACTCCATAAACAAAGAGATCCATAGGCTTGAGGAGAAGCATCATAAAATAATATGTACAACCTTAAGTACAGTCGCTATCAAATAGCATGTCTCGAGAATGATATCTCACGTAGGCTGGAAAGCTCCTCGGCCAACTGAGTCCAAGTTTCTTTATGTTTAATCTTCGTCTCAGTCCAATTTAAGGGACCACTATTTACGGAGAAGAATCTTTGTTGTAATAGTAGTGAAAACAGCACAAAGTGACAAAGGATCAAAAATGTTGCCCGATTGGGTTAATACACCTCTTTTTGTGGTTATGTTCTTCTCGAGTTCTACGTTCGCAAGTAAATTTAAACTTGAAGCCCTTTTGAGTCACCTTTAAGAATGTATAAGAATACTGGTCAGAAGGAACTTAGAAGTCGGATACGAAGGAAGCCAACTTGTTGCAAGGAAGCAGTAGAAGGGACTTAGACATCAGACTCGAAAGAAGCCGGCCACTTGGCTGCAAGAAGCGGACGGGTTCTTGGCGTTTACATGTGAAAGTCGCTAGTCGCCACAAGGAGAGCAAAGGGTTAAAAGGTTTCGGCATTTCTTCAAGACTACGCCGACAACGTCTACAACAACGAATTGGCAGAACAAAGAAAAAACTTAAAAGCCGACCTCACCGCAGCCGACAACAAAAAGGAATTTAAAAGAAAGCATAACAAAATCTAAAATATATCGTTAAAGGTCCCAGTGAAGCAAGTGGGTAGAAAGAAGACCCAAATATCTTTAAAAGGCTCCAGAGACGTAGTAGTTTTTATTCTTTCTCTATTTAGGTGGATGCACATTTTTCTAAAGAGTAGTTTCTTCTTTATTTTTACAGTATTCGTATCTCCTTCTCAGGGTTTTTTTTTTTTTTTTTCTTTTATGATTGTATTACAAATTTTTTTAAGCCAATAATTTCTATAATTTTGTTATATTATCTTACTTTGTTCATAAAAAGGCGCACAAAAGGAAGTTTTTGTGCAAGCTTTTTTTTTTGCAAAAATTGTACTTTGTTATAGTGTTTTTATGCATTAAATATTTGTATCTTTAAAATTTCAGGGAGTAGTCTCGAGTCTTGTTTTTTATTGTATGCGCCTTTTCGTTGTAAGAAAGTGGACGTTCTCTCTTCTCACATTCTCTCTCAAGAAAAAAGATCTTTTATTTTGCACAAAAGTAACTAAAAAAACCGTGTCCGTGAAGTTTGAAAGAAAATATTACCGTCTGGTGAGATAGCATTTCTTTTAAAATATATATATATGCGTTACTAAAATAGATTTTCTAAACCAAAAAACAAAATTTTCAATTAAGAATAAAACCCAATTTTAAAAATAATTCTGCCTTCTATTGAAACAATTTTCAGATATTGTCGTGTCTATAAAAAAATGAATAAATAAAAATGAATTATTGTGTCAATATAATTATAATAAAATAATTATAACAATTATAATTATCATTAATTCACTCATAAACCAATCAGAATCGATCCCACTTTTCTCCTCTACGCACACAAACACGTAACATTCTCAGTGTCGGACAAGCAATACACACAGACAGGTTGTTAACACGTGCGTTTACGAAAATTTCATCTCCTTTTCCTTTTTCGGGTCATAATAGTAATATTTATCTTTTAGCACTCAACAAAATTCGAGACACCAGACACTTGTATTTTTCCAACTAAATTATCTGAACACTCATTACATATATCTTTAAAGAAAAAAACAAAAAACAAATAATAAATAATACTCGTTTTGTTGTTTCCACGTTTTATTGTTTTTAATTTTTACAGGTATTTTTGTATATATAAATGTTAGTGGGTTTATAATTATATATTCAGTTATAACTCCCCTACAATATAAAGGAATAACTAAAAAGTTAAGCATGGTCTTAACTTTAAAAACTAGGGGGAAAATTTAAATATAAAATTCTGCTTTTATTTTCAGGAAGATTTCTTGATGCAAATTCAGTGTTGATACTGAAGAATCTAAAATGTGTTAAACATGGTCTTAACTTTTAAAAAAACTAAAGAGGAGAATTTTTCAAGTAAAATTCTGCCTTTGAAATAAATAAAAAAAGTAGCAGTGTGTGGGATAACTGCCCGCCGGTCTTAATGTTATCCTTTTATTTAAGAAATACGCCGTAAAAACTAGAAATATCATATTCTCTCAAAAGGGAAATGGACAAAACAAATAAATTTCAAAGAAATAAATACACAAATAAGGAAAACACTTCAAACGGAAACATCAACAATTTGAAACAAAATCAAGGACATGTGGCGTCTTAGAAGAATTGCAGACTTAGAAGATATTTACCGTGTTGCCTCATAGACCAACAGTAGCTATTAGGTTGGTTCAAAAATAATATCGTTTTTTGACGTTAAAAATTATGTCAAAAAACGATATTATTTTTGCACCAACCTAATAAAATAATGAACCCATGGTAGTTTCCTTACCCATAAAGGGTCACGTGGTAGCAGACTAGCGGAAAATAACAGTTAAACATGGGTGTGTGTGTGTATGTATGTGTGTATATGTGTGTATGTGTGTAGGTAAGAAAAGCGATACATAAGTTTTAAAATAGATATTTAAAAAATAAAAAAATCTTTCTTGAAGCTTTTATTAGGTTGGTGCAAAATAATGTCGTTTTCTTACATATGTTACTATGTGAGAAAACGACATTATTTTTGCACCAACCTAATATTTTAGTTTTAATTTCAAGCTAATAGATTAAATTTAATATTTCCAGTAAATAAAATATTTTGCTGTATTTCAAAACGAATCTTGATTGGAATGATTTTTTTAAAAATTGCTAAAAATGGCATTTTTGCCATATTTGCACATCTGTGAGCACAACGTAATTCTCTTTATTAAAAAATATTTCAAAGAAAAACTATACTTTTCTGATACTTTATATGAAGATGATTAACTGCTTTAAAGTTTAATTAATCTATTTGAAATAAGTATTAATTTTAGTTTAAAATATCGTTGAAAAATATTTCATAACACGGAGGTGGGTGATTTTATGAGGTGTTGATAATTATCTCAATAGAATTATGTTGGGATTTTTTTCTACGGAGGACACATCTGTAAAAATTACTTGAATTTAACTTGAGCACCATTTTATATATAATTTTTTAACTATCCATAATCTTTCAAATTTAGGAAATATTCTAAGTAATCTAATATTTTATCGAATTTTTGGTACTTTGGCTTTAAAATTTCTATAGTTATCACTCTTATTTTCTTATATTGTCGTGTATTGGCGCCCGTATTTATAAAAATCACACGTTTATACACACATACACAAAATTCAAAATTCTTTTTAAAATACTGGTGATCACTGAATTGTAGAAAACTTTTTCATTTATTATTAGTAAATAAAGTTTTTACTTAATAACAATATCACCTTACCGCTACGAATTAATACAGAATTTTAAAAGATTTTTAAAAATTACTTGTAAATATTCATTATTCATTGAAAAAAATTTTTTTAAGACAATAGTGTCCATAACATATTTTATTCGTGAAAGCAATTAAAAGCTTTATCGCAATTTTATTTTACTATTCCAGTCATATTTTCTGTAACTGGGGATCCTGTTTTACAAAAGAAAAATTGATAATTTAAATTCTCCAAAGACTTCTGCTTAGCTTATAGCTAATATAAACATTAAGCCATACAAAAATACATACGAAATTTCATAAAATTAAATAAGGGAAGGGGTAACAGACGTCAAAAAATATTTTTGCCAAGATTTTTCTAAAAAGGAAACGTTTCTAATTCCATTCGTTCAATAAGTCATGAAAGTTTCATTAAAATCCGAAAACTATTTGATCATCGCAAAAAGACGCTCAAATATCCCATACTAATTTATGGCCCCCATTTGATGACAGAAAAACAAGATTTTTAAACAAAATTCTGAACGATTAAAAACTAATTTAATAATCAAAAATTCTTTGGGCTTTCCTCTTAGTCTTAATAATAGCAAAAAGATTTTGACGAAAAAACATTGTTGATGTTAAGTTTGGGTCATTTTTTTTTTCATCATGCATGCTCATTTTTTTATCGAATCTTCAATCTTTTTATTTTTATATTTTTAAGGAACAACTATTAAGTAGTAAGTTTGGTAATATATATACCAGGCCTTTTGGCTACAGTTCAAACTTGTCTGTCAATAAACTTCAATTAACGACCCTTAGGTGGTGTGTTATAAAGAAATACATGAAGAAAAGATTATCTGGTTTATCCCCTCTCTCTCCACAAGATGTATTAGGGACAAGACGTGTCTCGTTTCCCCTCCAGAGGACATGTTGCTCCCAAGCGAACCTCGTGTCGCTTGGAACACAACATACAAATACCCGAAGCTGATAAATTTAACAGGCCAACAATGACATTTTCTCAAATGCCTCAACCTTTTCAGCAAGATTTTACACACACACACATATATATACATACATACACATATACACACACTTTTATTCACCTTTTATTATATTCTTTCTATTTAGCCAATGTTGTTAATTTACAATATGTCCTGCAATTTCATTCCTATATCCAGTCCGAGAAAACGTCCCATGCGACCGAAGTACTATCTGTAAATACCTCTCCCACGAAATATTTAATCACCAATTATAATTCGACATAAACTGGTTATTCGCTTTAGGTGTCTTACAGTTAGTAGCTTGCTTGAAAAGTCACTTATCTGTCTTAATACTGTTCAAAAGCGTCTATGCGGCCTTGCTATTTCGATGGCAAGAGTCCTGACGAGTTACATTCCTTAGTAGACCTGACATTTGCAGTTGGGACCTGCCATGCCTCACCCTCATTCCCTTCGCATTCCATTAGTAAGGAGTAAGTTCCACACGGACAACTTCTTTCCAAAAAAATGTTGCTTTATGGAACAGACTCCCGACAGAATGTTTTCACGGTTACTACAATCTTGATCTCTTCAAATCTAGAGTTTCCTACATAACCTCATGAACTGCATTTTTTATTACGTTCATACAACACCATACAGTAACTCTCTAACTTGAGTGGCTCTTGGGCCTCATATTGGGTGAACATTAGTAAAAACAAGTATAAGTAAATAGCTGGAAGAAATGGGCCATAAACGAGCAAATACTACTGAGCGCAACAAAAGACAGGAAACTGTGGAGGTCCATGTTCTGAAGGGATATACACTTAGGAATTGCGAGAACTGCTGCTAATCGCCGTACCTAGCACAGGTCAAGCTCTGTAAATCCTTCCTCTGTCAGTCTCTGCGGCTCACCTTTTATTCAGTTTTTTGACCACGCATGCAAATTAGCGATAGTTTTGAAAGAACTAGAATCACGCATGCGCTTTACCTACATTGCAAATGGCGAGACATCATGGCTTCTTTTAGCCGCAGGTAGGTTAGAATTCCTTGATCTTATTTCACCACAAGAAAAAGAGATAGAAGAATGAGAGAGCGAATTTTTCAAGTATTACAATGTGTGTTTCAATACTCGCTGATTTGAAAGTGACAACAATATCGCTTTTGATTTTTTTAAACAGCATTGAATTTCTAGAGAGTTTTTTTATTTCATAAAATTAGTTTGGAGTGGGGGTAACAGATTTAAAAAAAATATATATTTTTACTATGACTTTCAAAATAAAAAATATATTTAAAGCAACATAACTCCCCATGTATAATAATATGCATTTTTTTCAACAAAAAAAATAATAAGCAAAATCAGGGGTGCGTATTATGCACAGCTACAAAAAAATCTTTAAAAAATTACCGTAAAATAAAATAAGAATTATCATAAAACTAAATTAGAATAATATTATTCTATGATAAAACCATTTTTTTAAATAAGAATAGGAAACGCTGGCCCTGGCCGTAATGAAATTGGAGAGGTATAATTTTATTTTAGGGTTTGATTATCAAACAAGGGGTGTGTATGCACGAGTAGAAGCATTTTCCCACTTTCAGCACAATTTTAGGTGCGCGTATTATGGATAAAGGCGTATTATAAATGGGAAATTACGGTAATTTCAATCATTTGTGAATAAATCCTGAAAGTTTCATTAAAATCCGACCGTAATTTTTTTTTTTTTTTTTTGCAAGATTTTCTAAATTTAGGCTGTCACTGTAAAAAAGGCGATAAACAGTTATTTTATTTACTAATGACACTTAGAAAGAGAAATATGATTTTTTAATCAAAAAGTTAGAATGTTCTAAAAAGGATGCAAAAATTAAAAAAAAATAATAAAATAATATAAATACTTTGGTATTTCGTCTTAATAACATAGAGACGATAAAATTTCATTTCATCAAGTTTAAGACCGTTTTTCATGTCAAATGCTCTTTTTTTAGCGATTTTATGATGGTACCGATGTAGGTACCCCCAAAGATTTACTAAAAACAAATGAGCATACATGATAAAAAAAAAGTCTAAAACTTAGTAAAAACGAAACTTGATCGTTAAAATCTTTGTTATTATTTAAGAAGATGAAAGACCAAAGGATTATTTTACGTTTTAAAAATCCTTTTAAGGACCTTCAAAAATTTGGTTAAAATCTTGTTTCTAACGTCAACAGGAAACCATTTTAAATTAGAATGAAAAATTTTAGCGTCTTTTTGCGGTGAAAAACGCATTGATTTGGACATTTTTGCGAAAATCAAATAATTGTAGTATTTTAGGACTTTCGCAAATGAATTAAATATTTAAAATGTTTGTTTTTAAGAAAATAGTGGTAAAAATATTTTTTTACATATTTTTTAACGGTTAACCCTATACTTATTTAATTTTATGAAATTTCGAGAAATTCTTGTAGCTCTTAATTATTACTTATAAGGACAAGTCCTCCAAAAATTTAAATCACCAATTTTCGAGGGTCAAACAGGGCTTCCAGTTGGAGAAAATATGCTCTAAATCACAACATAAAAAAATGCAATAAAACTAAGATATTATTTAATTAGAAATGCTTATTATGGCCACTATTGCCTCAAGAAAAGTATTTTCAATGAATAATGAATTCTTACAAGAATTGTTTTCATTTAAAAAAATAATTAATTAGAATAAGTTATAAAGTTTTTTTTTTAAATTCTGTATTAATTTTCATTATTGTTCAAGTGATATTTTTAAATAAAAAACTACATTTACCAATCATAAATATAAAATAAAATATATATTTACGAATCATAAATAGAAAAGCGACCCACATATTTTAAAAAGAATTTAAAATTTTGTGTGTGTTAAAATTTATTGGTATTTTTTTTAACATTTCCTCAACAAGCAACTTTGTAAGTCAAAGTACCTAAAGTTCAATAAAATATTAAGTTTAAAGTACTTAAAATTTTTAAGATTACTGAGTGGTTAAAAAAATTATCTAAAAAAGCGTTTACGTTGTATTAGTCACAGAACTGTACTACACGTACCCTTTAAATCTCACAAACATTAGGTTATCAATAAATGTCTCAATACCTCATAAAAACACCCATCCCTGTGTCAAAAAACTGTCAGCTTGCAATTAAAACTAAAATGAAAGTTTCAAGAAAGATATTTCATTTTTAAAATTCATTTTACATCTTAGGTGTTTATTTTTGTAGGTGGTGTTGGGCATAGCAGTTAAAATGGACAATTGGTTTTTTCCCCACATCAAGAAGAATGACGAGGAGACACATGGCTAAAAAAAAAAAACAAGATAAGTAATTTATTTACACCGTTGATGATGTGTCAGTAATTCGTTTCAAGAAAATAAATCATAATTTTTGAAATCTGTAATTTTAACGAATTGTCATGAAGAGGAAATGTCCATACAACAGATTAAATAATAATTAAAAAATATTTAAGACAAAGTTAAGAGAGTTGCTCACAGAAAGAATATATGGTTGGTATACGTTCAAAAGTAGACGAAGTGAGATAGTTAAATACCCGGCTTTCTTGGATTGTTGAGAGAAAATTCTTTGAAGTGTGGTGTGTTTGGTTAAAAGCCAATAATATAACTAGTGAGTAATTTGACACTAGCGAAAATGTCAACGCTGGATGTTGTGAACAGAAACAAAACCTTTCACGTGACTTCAGACATGTTTCACTTATTAATCTTATTTTTCTCCTCATTTTATATCAAAAGGAACATCGCATAGGCTTGATACTTTTCTTTTCTTCTTCTTGACTCAACAGCTAATTTCTGTGGAGACAAGTTTTTCATTTGTCAAAAAGCAATTTCACATAGGTTCACAAATTTATTTCCTTTTCTTCTCAGCTCACTGGCCAATTTTTGTGATGGCAAGGTTTTCATTGGTGCAAAGAATATTACACATAGGCTCACGAATTTCTTCCCGTCTTTTTCCTCAGCTCACCCAAATTTCAAGGGAGTGGGTAAAAGGGGGTTATTATTATTTCGTACTCACTATACCTAACCTAAAGGAATTCCATATAGAGGGGAGAAAATGCACATATTCTTATACTTTCAAGAAGAGTTATTATCATATTGTAGCATTCACATCCACCCAAAGAAAAATAATTAATATAAATATATCTATTTACGTACACACGCGGATAAATAAGATATCAATGGCAAAAGTTGATTGTTATGTATAATGTGACACTACAATGATCACGTGATACATTAATAGAAAAGCAGCACGGAATTCAGAACCTCTTTTTCTCTCGGACTTGCGCAAAACAAACATGATATGGTGAGATTCAAATTGAAGTTGTAAAAAAATAACCACCAAAATGAAGCCTGGCTGTTTATGAAAGATATATGTATAAAATTTGGTTTTTAAATTTGTAAAAAAAAAGACGTCCAAGTCTAAATAAAGTTTGTAAACAAGTATGGTTTAAAGAGATACATTTTGTGATTTTTTTGACCAATGAGAAATAAGTTACAAGCCCATAGTATTTAATTTCTTATTCCATTCAAAGCCGATTCATGTCTATTTAAGAAGACTAGTTTATCAAACAGGCAGAAGTGTTTCAGAATTCACATGGAAGACGTTGGCTGGTTCTGGAATTTGGACAAAAAAGAAAAGCTAAAAGCTGCCGACGATAATGTCTATTATGATGACGACAAAGCTGAAAATAAAAATAACAGAAAAAATGAAATCAGAATGGAGAAAATTCTACAAATTTAGAGAGCTATATGATTATCTTTTGCAATTATCTTTTTAGTTGTTTGTAAAAGCTTGTCACAAAATTAAATTTTGAACTTTTTATGAAAATGGAAGATTTATCTCAACTTAGTTTGTAAAATTGTTTATTGTCTAAACAAACCAGAAACCTGTCAACACCTGTGAATCGTTGACCTTCTCAACTACTTTTGACAGTCAAATGAATTGAAATAAGTGATCACTTTGTTGATAATAATTATAATGTTTTTATGAGACCAACAGAATTGGAATTGCTTAAGAAAATTTTGTGCAAGCTTGTTTTGTAAATTTTTTTATTATGTTGTATTAGTATTTTATGTCATTTAATAAATGTAAATTTCTTTCAAATTTCAAACCAGAGTAAGTTTTGTGTTTTTTTGTTTGCACCATTCATAATACTCCGGGATAAGAGAGTGATGTTATCTCTTCTCCTTCTCTTCCAAAACATCTTTTTTATGGGAAATACACAAGTGGTGAAACTGTAACCTAAATAATATGCACACCAATAGACACAACAAACATAATTAAATTGTATGAAAATAACATACAATTTACCATAATTTTGCTGTTATTTGTGTATGTTTTATTTCCTGTCAAGTATGCTTTTGTCAGGTTACCTCCTCCTAATTTTTGAAACCGTTACTAGGAGACACTCTTGCACACTATAAATACTCTGCGATAAGTTTTTATCATTCTCTTCTGATCTTATCTGCCAACATGTAAGTCTCTCGCGGAAGAATATGTTCCCTCTTGGGAAATGCAGGAATAATACATACATATGCACATTTACTCACCACACATACTTTATACCGAAACAGTTTTCACATTCATTTGTCATACAGATTATTGTCTTTTTCACTTGTAATCCTTTATTGTTAATAAATTATCATGTGTTTGTTCATATATATTGGTTCTTGTTGTTTCTTTTCATTTCTTTACATGGACTGACATCCCAAGTCTGCCATGTTTGTTGTGGGCATTTCAGGAGGCACACTTATTTATCAACACATATACTTTCACGCAACACTTTTATCTCTGTGAACATGAGCATAATTTCAGCTACTTTGATGTAAATACTCACCAACAGCATTTTGGTGACTGCTGACGTGTATAAGATAAACAACCTATTCGCCCACATCATTTGTTGACTCCCGACGTGTATAAAAACCAACTACATCATTCATTTTGGAAACCAACGTTCAAAAAAAAAACAAAAAAACATAGTATTCTGCACATCATTTTGATGTTACATGACGTCCAAAAACCTTGCTATTTACCACATTGTTTGGTGTCCAATGACCTCCAAAAAAAAAAAAAAAATAAAACATCTTATTCCTCCCACCATTTAAAAAAGAAATGACTTGAGAAGAAACCATGCCACATGGCGACATCAAAAACAACTCTCGTCCAAAAAACCGCTGATAACCAATGCGTCTGCCCATAAAATAAAACCAGGCGAAGTAGCAAATCAAGTAAGAATTTCTCTTTTTATCCACATTTTTTATTTGCATATACTCTTAATATGGAACGGAACTTATGAAAACACCTTCAAATGGCTAGTTCACAAAATGTGAAATGTTTGCCAATCTGTATAACCTTATACCACCCGCAAACAAACAGAATAATAGAGCACCGGCATAAAAAAATCAACTATAATGGCTAAAAAAAAACAAAAAATACTGGATAAATGCTCTACAAATTGGAATGAAAAATGTACGAATCGCTGTCACTGGAATCTAACTACAACTCCCAAAAACCACAAATAGAACCTAAAAGTTCTACCACTATCAAAAAATAATAATAAAAAAAACATTAAGCAATTTTTTGAAGGATGATTAAGCTGAACATAACATTTATGAAGGACTGTTACACTCAACTAAGAAATCCTTCATACTCTAGACACTATGCCAGACATGAAAATACCTAATAATAGAAATTTCCTTAGAAAAAACAACTCCTCACAGTCGTTACTAAGAGATAAAACAAATAAAACGATGACTATTTTACTTTAAATAGGCATCCATCACTACCAATTAGCTCTGCTAATTTGGTGAGGATGTGTTGTAGGGATATCATTATTATTACAAATGAATAAAAATAAAGTATAAAATAATAATAATGAAAATTATAAATAAAATAAAACAATAATATTTCAACTCTTTTTAAAATAAATTAAATAAAAAATAAAGATAATAAAAAATATTCTCAGCATGCAACAAAACTGTTCCTGCATGGAAATAAGGACCACCCGCCAAAAGACGTTAAATTCACCACGAACCTTTGTATGAGCAACTGTCCGACTTCTCTCTGTGATATGGCTTGTAATACTACGGAGTAAATTCTCCCTTTTATCACATGCACCATAAAACAATTGTAACTTTAAAAAATGCATAGACCAATGTACACAAAAAATATACATAAATTGTATGAAATTAACATACAAATTTACCATGCTTTTCCTGTTATTTCTGTATGTTTTATTTCCTGTCAAGTATACTTTTTATCTCTGAACACAAGGCTAATTTCTGCTGCTATGATGTGAGTGAACCTCCACAAAACTCACTGCTAATACTACTACTACTACTACAATAGTAAACAAAATAAGGAGAATTTAAGTATGAACAAAGTGAATTGTGGAAAAATAATCTTCACTTGAACATTGTGGATTTTATAGCATTGATAGTAAGTCGCAGTTTTTAAATTGATTAAAATTTGTTTATTAATAATATTTATTTACCTAAATTAAGTTTACAAAATAGAGATTTTTTTCTCTAAAAAAAAAATAATGTAATTTATCAGCATCAGATCCGCTGCTTTCCGAATTCTCACTTGATACCAATTCATTTTTTACGATTAAGTGTATTTGTTTACACCATTTCAGCTTAAAACATCTCAACTTTCGGATAACGCAGAAAAAAACATTTTTTGACATTTACAAGGAAATTTTCACATTTCATCTAATTTTTAAAGAAAGTAAAACATTTTTAGTTTTTGTTTTAGCTGTTTTATTTTTTTTATTTTTTATCGTGACGTATTGATGAGACATCAGTTATCAAATTTACTGTTTTGGTTTCCGAGTTAATGTTGATACAAACACAAATGTATAAATTATAGTGCATACTGGAGTTTAGCCATTTTCTAGAGATAAAACAGAATAACAACAACAAATATTCCTGTGTCCTGGGTAAAACAATAAACTACATCTGCGTCCTGGGTAAGATTATAAACTATGCCCATCAGCAAGGCCTCTGATCGGAAGGTTTTGATGAACGTGGAATCACCTCTTAACTGCTAGTGTTCCCAGGTCTATATCTATATATATATATATATATATATATATGGGCAAATAGTTAACCCCAGAACTAGGGTCAAAACACTATGAAAGTGAAAAACAGGTTTTAATACCAGCAATAAATTTTTTGAGGAAAAATTTATTACCAGCAATACATTTTTCAAGAAAAAAAATATTACCAACAATACATTTTTTGAAAAAATATTACCAGCAATAAAAATTTTGTTGGCATTAAATAACTCATTGAGATTGATATGCCGTAAAACAAACCAAACCAAACATATTCCTAAGTTGACCTGTCAGGTTACCTCCTCCTAATTTTCGAAACCATTACTAGGGGACGCTCTCTGGCACTATAAATACTCTGTGATAATTTTTTATCACTCTCTTCTGATCTTATCCGTCAACATGTCAGTCTCTCACAGAAAAACGCGTTCTCTTTTGCAAAACACATGAACAATACATACACACACACACACACACACATGTACATACGCACATTCACTCACTTCACATGCTTTGAACCCAAAAAAGTTCCCACATTCATTTGTTACACACACATTATTGTCTTTGTCACTTGTAACCCTTTTTGTTGTTAATACATTATCATTTGTTTGTACATATGTATCGGTTCTTGTTTCTTTACATTTCTTTAGGTGGACTCATCCCAAGTCTGCCATGTTGTGGGTATTCCAGGAGACACACGTGTTTATCTCTCAATGCAAATACCGGCCTGCAACCGACCTTTCATTAAATCTCCGACTAAAAACAATTGATTATTTCCGTAAAATCAGTTAATAAATCTTTAAGGAATTACTCACTTTTTAAAAAAATATTCTCTCAATAACATGTCCTATTGTATTGAATTTAAAGTTATTTTTCATGGGTGTCGCTATACTTGTGGACTTGTGCCAAAAGTAAGTTATACTTTGTAAATAAATAATAAAGTTTAGTTTGGCTGATGTTAACCTCCAGGAGAGTGACTCATTGCAGTTTCTCGAGCTACCATTTTCCGCTGACCTGAAGTGGAAAGATTATGTTGAATCAATTGCTAGAGCTACTGCTCAGACATTTTTTCTTTCTAGAATCTAATACATTTATACGTCTAACATTCATCCATGCATTGAATATTTCTGATATATCTGGTCTTGTGTTTCTGATGTATATTCTAGATAAAATCCAAAGATGAATCTACAATGTTATTGGCTCAAACCTGGCTTATGTTAATTTCTTCTCTGTGCCTTTTCTTTTGGTAACTCGACTTTACAAATTTAAGCACAGTACTAGATGGCAGTTAGGTCACACCCTCGCCACCTCATTTTTAAAAATATTTTTTTAAATTTTATCATTAGTGTTTATTCTTTAACACTAAATCATCAAACATTATATATAATCATTAATAAATAATAATCCTGTATAATTATTCTAAAATTTTTTACCTGGATATTTTTTGGAGAATAGTTTCAAATTTCATATCGCTTCAGGCCTCAGCAAGTGAAAGTCTGGTCCTGTTCCTGTTCTTTATTGTTTTTTCTCCTTAATAATGTTTTCTTTATTTCATATTCTTTCACACTCAGTAACCCCTTGCATCTTCGTGGCTCTATTACCTTGCTTGGGGTAAAATGATAAAAAATAAATCTATGTAATACAGACCTGTCAACTCTCCTGTCACTCCCGTGAGAATCTCGATTTTGAGTTCTTTATTTCGGACTTCCAGTTCATAACTGTTGTTCTCTCGGTTAACTAATAAGCGTTGGTGAGTTTGCCAGTTTTTACAAGATTCTGTCTTTGTAGTGATATGCAAATTAGTATAATTTGCATATGAGCAGGTAGCTCATATGATAAACAGACACCAACTAGAACAGAGGTCGAACGCTTACTTAGCAAGATACACGACACAACAATGTCGTCGCCGATAGGATACTCTCTGGTCCTTGAAGACCCAGAATACGTAGATTCGTTGCTTTGCTGCTAATGCATGATGTAAAAAGTTGAAAGACAACAAAAACAGAGGAGGGGAAAATGAAATCACCGACTTGTTTATGGCTACCGCTGGTTGTGAAGCAATTATGAAGGTTGCTACAATGGTTTACTCTCGAGAACTAGAAGAAATGACTTTCGAAGAAATAAGTCAGGTTATTAAGGGAAACATGAGGCCAAAGAAAAGACTGGTGATTGCAGAAAGGACCCAAGTTTATGGCAATGAAGCAGGAAGTGGATGAACCAATAGTAAAATATTTACACCAGTTAAGAAGTGCGAGTAAATACTGTGAATTCGAAAAACTAAGAACAGGAGAGCAGACAACGGAAGAAGAATTAATCCAACTAAGATTAATTGAAGGTATGCATAATTCAGCACATAGATATAAGTTAATGGAACAGTTACAACTTACAAACATGCCTTTGAATATGTGTATAGAATTTATACAACAGCAGGAATTAATACATACCTACAACCAAAATAAAAATAAATCCTATGAAGAAATAATGGCTGAAACATATACGGTACAAACAAAAAGAAAAAATTGTGCGTACTGTGGAAAAATTCATGAAATGAAAAAAGAAAAATGCCCAGCCTTTGGAAAAACATGTTCAAAGTGTTTAAAAAAAAATCACTTCAAAGAAGTATGTAAAACAAAAAATGTGGAAAGAGTAGAGGATGAAAATAGACAGATTTTTAATGTAAAAAAAGATAATATACAAAATACTGGATCTAAGAACAGAGATACAAAAATAAAAGTGAAAATCAATGACTGTATTGTCGAAATGCAAATCGACACAGGTAGTGAGATCACGATAGTACCCAGAAATTTGTGGGAAAAAATGGGAAAACCGTTTTTAAAAAAAACCAACGTACAATTACGTCAGTTTAATGGCTCGATTATAGCAATTATGGGTTACTTTGAAGGTTCAATAGAACTAAAAGAAAAATATGAAATAGTACCCATTATAGTTACAAATTGCCGAAAAACGCATGGACTACTGGGGAATGACGTGTTAAAAATAAATTCAATGAAGTTGATTAATGAGATAGAAATGGAAAAAACAGGAAAATTAAAAAATTATGAAGCTAGCCTGAAATTAAAAGAAAATGTTTCCCCCTCCTACTACTAAGTGAGAAAAATACCAGTGCATTTATTACCGTTGGTAATAGCTAAATTGCGAAAGCTAATAAAGGAAGACTTATTAGAACCTGCCCCTTCAGGAGGAAGTAAATGGGCATCACCCATTGTGGTATTGAAAAAAAAAGATGGTGACTTGAGAATTTGTGGAGATTATAAAATAGGGGTGAACCATAAAGTTTGTGCTGACTCGTACCCTATTCCGAATGTGGAAGTAGCTTTACATAAACTTGCTGGAATGAAAGTATTTTCGAAGATAGACCTAAAATCAGCTTACCACCAAATACCGATAAATGAAAATTTTAAAGAAGTGACGACCATAAACACACCTATAGGCCTGTTAAGGTGGAAAAGAATGCCGTATGGCATAAAAACGGCAAGTGCAATTTTTCCAAAAGCTATTGAAAAAGTAATAGGAAATGTTGAAAATACCATCTGTTATCAAGACGATATATGTGTTGGAGATTTAAATGAAGATGATTTAAAGAAAAAAACTGAAAATATACTGAACCGGCTAAGAGACGCTGGTATGACAATAAATACAAAAAAGTGTGTAACCAACAGTAATGAAATATCATTTTTGGTTACTCAATATCAAAGGAAGGGATCTCTCCAGATAAAGTACTAATAGAGAAAATTCTAAAAGTTGCTACACCGAAAAATAAAAAAGAGTTGGAGTCCTTCTTAGGTTTGGTAAATTTTTATAGAAAATATGTACCAAAATATAATTAGTTGACAGAACCATTTGCTAAGTTAAGAAAAAAAAATGTGGAATTCATTTGGTTAGAACACCAACAGAAAGCCTTTGAAAACTTAAAACAGATTCTGGCAAAAAAGCAAATAGTACAAATTTTTGACCCTAAGAAGGACATAACTCTAACTACTGACGCTAGTGAGCAGTCCATATCTGGAATTTTGTCACAAGATGGGCATCCCATAATGTACTTATCGAGGAGATTAACAACGACTGAACACAATTATTCGAATATAGAAAAGGAGGCACTAGTCATAGTGTGGACAACGGGTAGAGCAAGACAGTTCTTGATGGGAAAAAAATTCTTGTTGAAAAGTGATCACAGACCACTGGAATTTATTTTCAACCCAAGAAAAGAGCTACCGAAAGTTACAACGTCCAGAATATTATGTTGGGCGATTAGACTGATGGCCTTCGACTTTGACATTGAATATGTTAAAGGGAATACAATACCGCACGTTGATGCCTTATCTAGATTGAGGTTTTATAGAGAGGAGGACAAAAACAACGAGGAATTTGAAGACACATTCTTGCACCTTGTAGAAACCGATGTAATATCTGTAGATAAAATGGCTACTGAAACTACAAATGACCCAGTGTTAAATAGAATAATGTCGAGGATAAAACAGAATCGCTGGGGAAATTGTTCAATGGCTGAAAGACCATTCAAAGAAATCAGACATAAAATGACTATAGAAAACAGGATAATATGTAATGGAGACTTGGTAGTTCCCCCAGAAACACAGAGGAGACAGGTTATAAAAAGTGTACATGATGACGTACATTGTGGAGTGGCAGCTACGCAAAGAAGATTAAAATTGGAAGTGTGGTGGCCGGGGTACTCAAGAGACGTAGAAGACTACGTAAAAAGATGCAAAAAATGCACAGAACTCAGGAATTTTAAGCAAAAGAAAATACATGTATGGCCCCGAGAAGTAGAACCATGGAGCAGAGTACACATGGCCCATGCCTATGTCAATGGGATAGGACTATTATTAATATTAGTAGATGCATATTCAGGTTGGCCTGAAGTGGTGAGAGTACCTGATAAAAAAGTACCACCGTAAAACAAATATTAAGAGTAATATTTTTGAGGAATGGGACACCGAGAACATTGGTGACTGATAACGCACCAGAATTTGTGGATGCTGATTTGCATGAATGGCTAAGAAAAATAGGATGCAGACCTTACAAGACCCCTCCCTACTACCCTCAAAGTAATGGGACAGTGGAAAGGATGGTCCAGACGGTAAAGAAGGGCATAAAAGCATGCTTGCAACAGAAGGAGGAAATCGATGCTTTCCTACCAAGACTATTATTAAGTTACAGAACAATTCCACATGCAGGCAGGCCGGAAAGTCCATCTGCCTTAATGGGCAGACAATTAAGGTCCCCTTTGACTATGTCATATGCCACAAATCAAAAGATGTGGTACAAAAGAAATAGGAATATGCAACCCGAGTCAGCCGAATTTATTATGCAGAAAGGACATAATACTGCAATATTAAATAAATTGTTGAGTTTCTTCAATGCTAGAGTTGGCTAATGAAAATACTTCCTATTCAGTCGGCATGTTTTGAAAACTGTCTGATGATAGAGAAATAAATAAAAATAAATAACAAGAAGACTAAAAATAAATAACAAGAAGACTAAAATGTCACGATTTCTAAAAGTAGACGGATAATAAAAACCGTCTGACAAACAAAGCCATAATTCGACAACAAATCAGAAAGCTTTCACAACCAGGATGTAAGAAATGAACACAACATTTGTATGATTAGCTGGTGACCTTACACAGCTAATCCATTCATTTCTACATGGAAAACAAACATAGCTACCTTTACTATGTAGTCAAGCGACGACTACTACATTTAAATATATACATATTCATATATTTGTTTATTTCCTCCCAGACTCTCTCTCTCTTTGTCTCTTATGTGCCGGGACTTTTACACTTGAAACTTCAACTTTCAATTCATCCTTCTGTATTATTATATTGTGATATATAAATATTTATTTTGTATATATTGACACAAAGCCAATATACATCCCAACCACCTATACCGATATATGGTGGGAACTGACATGGTTGTAAGATAATTCCTCCATAGCTGATAACTTTCTATCCTCCCATGTAGTAAACTCGAACATGCCTGACAGATAAAACAGATTACACCACATCCGACAGTAAAACTGAACAAGTGCTCTCGGCTCTATATAGACTGTATCTATCAACCCACCTGCTTCCATTAAATCCAATGTGCAAGCATGTGTTCCATCATGGAGCACCAGTTCAGCATTGCAGACATCAAATGAGTGCAGCAAAAGTTTAACCACATATTGGTGTCGCTTCATCCTGACATAGTTGTGAAATTATGAGCAGCCATACTTCAAAAGACTAAAATAAGCCAAAATAAACGATGCAAGAGCATTTGGCAGTTTGTATAATCACGCCCTAAGATATCAGCTTCAATAAAAATGATAAGACCGAGGCACTACTGGTCGAAAATGAGCAAATCGGTAAAGACATGGTGCAAGGAATGTTATTGCCAGAAAGGAAAATTAACCAAATATGCAAGGAGTGAAATTCATCCACTTGATTTACCTTCTAAACATTTCCAAACAGTACACCTGGATATAGTGGATCTCTTAACACTAGTGAAAAATCTTATTGACCCCTATTTTTCACCGTATCGATATTTACTAACATGTATCAACAGTAATACTTGGTGGATAAGAAGCATGTCCATTGACGGAGATTTACAATTAACTTGTGGTGTAATGAGAAATCGAAGAGCCGGGTTCAAATTCTAGTTGAGTTTGTTGCATTTACTTATGCGCAGATACCCTTGGGAAAGGTAGAATTCCATCTCTTCTCCACCCAGCTATAGGTTAAAAAGCACGACAAACTGGGTTGGCAATCAGTGTATCGCTGAAATGGCAACCAACTGCAAGAAAATCTTCTCCCTAGTCAGTCAAGAATCGAAAGAGCCTAATCATGTATCACATATAGTACTTAACTGACTGATATCAAAAGAATAACAGATATACTCCAATCAATGTGACATTTCTTAAATGTATATTGTAGCAAGGATAATAAATTAATGACAGAAGATTAATATTAGGTTGGTGCAAAAATAATGTCGTTTTTTGACGTTCAACTTCAAAAAGAAAAACGACATTATTTTTGCACCAACTTAATAATTTCATTGAAAAATAATTTAAGTGAGTCAAATGGCAATGCATAAAGATTTTATAATTTCCAACACAAAATGTCTTTCTTTTCAATAGCAACCAACTTATCATTTGGATATCCTATCTTAAAAACTGCCAAGGTTTGTTCTAATGACAATACTTCATGTCAGTATTTCAGTCAACACAAGGAAGACTAAAGAAAACACTAGCTGAAATTTAATAATAAAAATAACAAGGATGTGGATACTAGTCTGAAATAATTTTTGGAATAAGGACAATAGTTCTTCTCAAAGCATCAGTTAACAATTTTTAAGATCTTTGTTGCAAACAAAAATTAACAAATATTTTCTGAAGATCACATGTACTAAATTAGTAGTACACATAATAATGTCATGGTTTTTCTATTTTAATTTTTAATGAATCATTCTCATCAAGTCAATGATAGAAGAAGCTCCTGATGAGTTTCATGACTACAAAATACCTATAGAAATTACTTTGTTGCATTATTAGATATTTGAGCTTAACAACTTTAACAAAATATTGCAATAACAATTATAAATATGAATGTGGGTCATTATTTAAAGAAGTAAGAGAGTACAAATGAAAGGATTTGAAATTGTTTTTCTGTTTCATTGAAACGGACATTAAATGCATGAAAGCATTATTGCCTCTTCTTTGTTTCTTTCTTAAAACCAAACAGTGTCTTTGATATAATGTTTCTTCCGTCTTTCATTGCAGTCAAAACGGAATGGTTCATTTTTTATCTGAGGTAATGGTAAGTTGTAATACACATGCTAACTAATTTACTAACGAGACACAAGCAGAATTATGATCGGGTATAGTTACATTTATCTGTTGGAAGTAGATATAGATGTTTAGGTAGCATAAAGGTTATCAGTAGAAGAAATAGGATTGGCAAGCATTGTTCAAATTCAGTCATGACAATTCAGGAATAATAAATAAAAGGAATCTGTAAAAAGCCACAATTGCCTATATCTCAAAAGGACATTTCATTAAAAAAGAGGTTATTTCTGTAAAAAGCCACCAACTTAAAGAGGGTCACACCAGAAAAATTTTAAGAATTTAAATATAGTGTTTGTCTCAATTTTAAATACTATTTAATAATGTAAAACTCATTTGGGAATATTGCTTGTAAAGTAATAAGGTAGATTATTTTTGTAAATAATATTGTGTGTTAATCCTCATGGCCTACAGCATAGTAAATTACTGTTGAGTCCTATCAACCAATGAAAATTACTGTTGACCCTATCAACCAATGAAAATTACTACTGAGCCCTGTCAACCAATGAAAAACTATTTAGGCCTGTACTACAGTTGTGAGGAACTGAATTTCAGAAGAATCAAAGATCTATTTTTCATTTACTAAAGTCTTTTTTCTTTGTTTTGCATCAGAGATTATAGAGTTTAAAATAAGTAATTACTGGAAATTTATTTTGATATTTGCAGGTAAATAAATTTATTATGCATACTGCATGAAATGCTACATAAAATATGGTATTTTTGCTTCTTAGTAAACACAAATTACCCCTTAAGCACCAAAAAAAAGACCCTGACTAGAATATGAATATTCAATTACTCTCTGGCCCTCTGTAGTTGTCTGTGAGATTATTAGATTTAGTAACCTGGAAACTTTAGACTAATCTCTTTATTCAATCTACATTACTATGATCCAGTGAATAAAAACAGTGATTAAACTGGTTTGGTCACAATCGTGAAACCTGTAACCCATTAGGCCGTAGGGGCAGCACATTTATTGCAGCCGCATTCGAAGTGGTGTGTCTTGAGCAACAGAGCCCAACCCTCTCCAGGTCAGTTTTGAACAAGCTCTCAATCTGAAAATTTACTTTACCAGACAAAATGAAATAAGATTTCTTCCAAGCTGTAGCTGCATCTGTCTTGCTCTATGATAGCATCTGATAGGCTCTGAGAAAATGATTGAAAAAGACACTACATAGTATGTATAGAAGAATGCTACATTGAATCTATCATGAAAACATTAACTTTACAAAAAGCACCTCTATGACCATTAGTTTTCCTTCTCCTATACTAGCTGACAACCATGGCTAGAGAAACTAGTTTGTCCTATTTATCTATAGCTGGGCTGAGTTTGGTATTGGAAGTCATATCTGTAATTCAATGAAAAAAAAATCAACAAGCAAAATCAGAATTAATAGAATGAATTAAATCCTCATTATCAGGACATACCAACTGCATGGATTGTCATAATTCGTTTACTCTTGTCTTCACAACTATCTATTTTGGTATCTTGTGTCTTTACATATTTGCTGAATGTTTGTTTTGAACTAGTGACCAATACTAATGTATTCATGTTTTAGTGTCCACAACAGAACATTACTGATAAACTCATTCTTACTTCTCCAGAAATGTCACACATATCTTGTTCTCTCAGAAATAACTTGTCAGATGGGTAGATGGTCATAGAGCTATTTTTGTAAAGTTGATGTTTTCACAACAGATTCAATATAGCATTCTTCTATACATGCCAAGTACCGTCTTTTTTAATCATTTTCTCAGTGCCCATCAGATGCTATCATAGAGCAAAACAGATACAGCTTGGAAGAAGTCTTTGAGGAAGAGACGATGACTTATCTCATGTGGCAAAGCAAGCATGTATATGCATGACATGCAAAATGAATGAAGGAAAGGAAAAAGAAATATGGCTGCCCTGACACCTTAATTTAAGAAAGACATGGTCTCAGAGCTAGGAGAATTGGCGAGAGTGGTTGGGCATATGCAAATTTTTTGCAAGATTAACTCGGCATAAAAAACATCACAAGAGAGAATAGTCATTTCACTTGTGAATGTGGTGCTGCTTGTACGGAGAGACTGTCAGTTGGAAAGAGGTTTCTTGGGTCAGTTTCATACAGTCTTATTTCATTTTATCTGGTAAAGCAAATTTCCAAATTACTGAGAGCTTGTTCATTGCAGACCAAGTTTTGCCACTGGGTACGTTCACATCACTTGCTGCAGAAAAGATATTGCTTTCTAAACAAGTAAAATTAAATACCATTTTCATTTTCTCTTTAATTTACTTGTCTGTAGTAAATATTATTCCTTGAATTGTAATTGTTTAAGAATTACAGTTAACACATACTTCAACTGTACAATAACTGGTTTAGGGTAACAATAATAGCAATAAGTTAGTGGATCTGAGTAACCTATTTTCCTGAAAAATTATTTGAATAGAATGATTTTATAAATTTCAACTGGAAGTGGCACTGGTTGCTCAATCAATAAATGCTGAATATTTCCTTATAAGGAAACAATTAATATTACCATTAACATTAGAAATGAGGAGAACATATACTACACTTTGATCCCAGCCTGATGGCTAAGGAGTGAAGAAAAACATAAGCCAGTTTTGGCTGCTTGATCAATAAATCCAAGTGTTTCCTTATAAGGAAATGACTAATAATACGATATCATTTGAATTTCATTCATTCATTGATTTTATTTGGAAATTATACAAAGTGGCCTTTGTATTGAAAACTTTGATGGCATGGCTACTGCCATGCATCAATAATTAATAAACTATTCTCACTTGGCCATTCTCTTGTTTAGTAATTGATGTTTGCTGATTGCACTGCTTTTAAGGCTCTGTACCAAGCTAATCTTCATAAATATCTTATGACCTATCACATAACAAAGATATTTCTGCATTTCCACTCATGTGTGTTTGAATTTTAAATCCTGATTTTCAAGGAAAGCCAGTACCACTTGGATTGGAATTCAACATTCATAAATCTGAGTAACAAAAACTTATTCTCTGTGGATTGTTAAATTTTACCTCTCTACATGAGTGGCAAAAATTTTACATCTCGCTAAGTGATTGGTATAATTTACCACTTATCTACAAACCACAGCATTTGTTCTAACTTTTCACTAAAGGTTTTTTTCTATTGATTTTAGGTAAATGGTTTTGCTTTCATTGTTTATTCTTGCCTATTCAAATAAAGATGGAAAATAGTAAATTCAGTTCTATTGTATAAGTTTGTCAAGAAGTGCTCACTGTAATAATAAGTTGGAAGGCTGTGGGAACATTTTAAAAGTTCTTTATTATAGACAAAGTTGTACAGGCATGTTAGATGATCAGCGCTGAGGCTTAGAACTGATCACAGCTTACCAGATGTATTCATATCCTGGTAGTAACCTTGATGTGTTTACATCAGTGAATCAGTCCAGTGGCATTGCTACAATCACTTCCATGAACAATAGCAAAATAATTAGCTAAAGCACAGTTTACATTTGATGCGTAGAAATAGATTGTGAAAATAAAATAAGCACATTCAATCTCCCATTTCGCTTGTAATGGTCCCTCACAATAAAATAAATGTTTTCAGCACTAAAGCTGAATTAGTCAAATAAATCTTCATAAACTTTCATTTAGAGTTGTTACTATATTACATAGATCAAAGCAGACCAGAGAAGAAAATTTAAAGAAACAAAGTAAGAAGTTTGACCAATCACAAAAAACATAAGTCAGTTTTGGCTGCTTGATCAATAAATCCAAGTGTTTCCTTATAAGGAAATGACTAATAATACCATAACTATTATCATTTGAATTTCATTCATTCATTGATTTTATTTGGAAATTATACAAAGTGGACTTTGTATTGAAAGCTTTGATGGCTACTGCCATGCATCAATAATTAATAAACTATTCTCACTTGGCCATTCTCTTGTTTAGTAATTGATGTTTGTTGAATGCACTGCTTTTAAGGCTCTGTACCAAGCTAATCTTTCAAGACAAACTCTGAAACTGTTTTGCCACTATATAAAGATGAAAATTAGTAAGACTCAGTGTAAACCCATGCTGACTGCCAAACTTAGTTATGCCACAACAAACTATAAATCAACTTCTTCATTAAGCTAACAACACATCTGAAAGAAAAGAAAATATTTCAAAATCAATTTAACAGAAATTTTCATCATCGCTTTCTCTTCTTCTAACATATGATGTAATGGAATAACCCATCACCTCCATGAGTGATTACACTCTAGGTTGTAACTACCTATAAGTATCTGTAAGCCAATGGACTACAGAGGCTAGCTGGGAGCTGTTGAGTACAACTCAGACTTACACGAGAACTACTAACCTTCCAATAGTGGCACTCACTACTGAATTGACTTGCGATGACCTTGTGCATAACTGTTACCTTTATTCTTATTGTACTGGTTTCTACAATAAACCTTTACTTATTTATCCACCATGTTTTTCAAGTATATATTCCTATTAGCATAGAATATATCAATCTTCATAAATTCTTTCATTACAAACCATATATTCAATGTCATATATTCAGTTCCTGGTCATTAAATGCTATTTTATTCATTAAATACACTTGCTCCTTTTTCTTTCACATTCTCCAGTAGATGCTCGCTGCTTGTGTTAACTACTACATAAGAAAGACAGTTACATAAAATAGTGACCAAACTATCACTCAGAGTCGTTTGGTTTGTTTATTTTGTTTTACGGTATATCAACCTCAATGGGTTATTAATGCTGACAAGATTTTTATTGGTGGTAATATTTTTTTTTAAAAATGTATTGCTGGTAATATTTTTTTCCAAAAATGTATTGCTGGTAAAAAATTTTCAAAAAAAAAGTATTGTTGGTATTAAAACTTATTTTTATACTTACATAGTGTTTTTACCCCTTTTTGAGGGGTTTAACTATTTGCCCATAGCTGGGACCCTAATAGGTGCTACCACCCCTGGGTCAGGGTGGACTTGGGATCACTAGCATTTAAGAGGTGGTTCCACACTCAGAAGGTTTTGAGGAGTGTGGAACCACCTCTTAAATGATGACAGACAAGTTTTTATGTTGGATGTGTAAATTGTAACAAATGAATAGGTCATGAATCGGATTAGCTAGGTATAAGATAGTGTCAACCAGCTTCAACCCATTCCCCCTTTTTGGCCTTGTGCCACAATTGCTGTATTTTCAAGCAATAAATCTTGAGTATTGTCAATGTATGTAAATCTCAACAGTACTTCCAAAAATGTCAAAATGAAGACAAAAGCCTTAAACATGAGGGCTACAGACATTCTTCTCAGATGGACAACAACCAACAGCCATTGCTGAAGTAGACCCAAATGTTAATTATTCTTCACCCTCTGACCTCTCTCTCACAGGCAGGATGCAACAAACCTCCTGTTGCTCTATTGCTACTTCCATGAAAAGTGCTCAAACAAACTACATTCCTTAGTTCTGCCAGTTCAAACCTTCATGGCTAGGACCCACCATGCCATTTATGTTAAAACAAACAAACAAACAAACAAAGCAAAATGACATGAGCTTTTCTTGGCTGGGAAAAAATTTTCTGTTTTTTAAATGTTTGAAGGGGATTAAGAGGTCTTAAGGATTTAGTGGGAAGCAAGTTCATTAGCTGAAATATCTTTTGACTTATTTCATTTTCCAAACAGAAGCTCTGCATTATCCAGCTGTTCAAAGACATATTTTTAGTCCTTTACCCTTTAGTTATGGAAACATTAACTTTCAATTCTTATGCTGATCACAATTTTTCTGGTATGTATAGTTGTACTTTGTATCCAAAGAATACTTTGTTTTTCTATTAATCAGTGGATTCAGAAGTGGCTCTGTAACCCAAGCCTTGAAGTGTAGCATCTATATCAGTAGGGACACTGGAACTCAGTATTCATGATTACTGCCAAAGTTGCATTGTGGAATTGTTCTCTTTGAGTAGTAAGTTGTTGATTCCAAGTTTCTGTGAAGTTAATGTAATTGATTAACTGCTCTTCTAATTTAATCTTGTAACAATAGAGATTAGTTTTGAGTTTTTGTATCATTTTTTTGTTGACCATGATGTCATCTATCGCATAAAACTATTGATATAAAGTGTTTCTCACTGTGAGATGCAGACTACAAGCCTAATCTGTCAGACTTGTGCCTTGATGAACAGTGATTTGATGCTAGTCAGGTTAGCAAAGGCTGGTATTCAATTTAGACAAATTCACTAAAACTAAACCTGGCAAGTTTATGACAAATGGGAATCAGATAATAATAAGCATTACTAACCACTTAGGATGAAAATTCAAACCCCACAATCAGTTTCTACTCCTCAAAACACTGAAACAATTTTAGATATGCCAAGAGCTTGTGTAATAATTTGCTTCTTTTAAATTTGTGGATGTATTAGTTTGGTGCAAAAATAATGTCGTTTTATCACATATGTTACTATGTGAGAAAACGACATTTTTGCACCAACCTAATAGCTCTATGGTTATGAAGCAGGACAAAAAGCAATGTAAAACGCATTTAAGATTCTATTTTTCGATAGAGGGTCACACACTGATTTCATATCAAAGCAAAACCGAATGCCCTTCCCATAACCTTTGATCTGCAATGCCCTAAATTACATTATCTTTGCGTCACCAGTAAACGAAAAAAAATGTTGGAGTGACGATGCAAGATGAAGATAATATTAGAGTGCTCTCCCTTTATCTGTATTTTGTATGTTTAAATTTTATCATTTTTATTCTTAATATTTTTCGTTCTCTTTTAAATTGAAATATAAATTTTAAATTATATTTTTCTCTTCTATTGTTAAAACATTTATTGTAGCTAAGCGAAAATATATATTTCAGTATTTTTTTTATTTTGCAATAAATTTATGTTTCTTTTTAAAAACTATTTTCTTTTTAAATAATTTAAGAAATTTACTGATTTGATTATTTAGTTATTTATTGAGTAATTTTTAATATCTTTATAGCGGTAGTCAACGATAATCAGTCCAGTCACTTTTTTTTAAAAATGATCAGAGAGACCTACATCATAAAATTAAAAATTTTATTCCAGTTTAAAAAAAAAAGATACTGAAAATAAAATAAATTATAAGGCTTAAAAATATGCTCGTTTTTTTTTTTTTTGTTGTTTTTTTTTTCTACACTTTAATTTCTTTTATTTAAATTGTAAAAAGTAAACCGTCGCCCAATTCGCAATATTCTTCGAAAGTACGGCCTTTTGTTGCCTGACTCTGCATTGGCCCCAGTAACGGCCTGACTCATTCGGCGCACACACATACACAAACATTCAGCATCATCATCGATGATGCTTCTAAAAAATGTCTTTTGACTAAATTGGGTCTAAAGATCCCAAGGTAGGTTTTATTATCAGTTTTACATTTTAAACATATGTGGTCATTTCTTCAGCCTGTATTTGTTCTTTTTTTTAAATTTTTTATGGTTCATTTTTTTTGTTTTTAGTGTTTGTGATGGAATTTCTACAACTAGCAGACAACAGTCTTCTTATCGACTCCTTCAATAATTTTTTCATGTTTTTTTTTTGTTTGGAATATCCCGTGTAAAAATAACAACGAACTGTAGAATTAAAGATAAATTTTGAATTGAAAACTGTTGATCGTGATTTTGTTGTTTTATTCTTCTGTTTTTATCCACCGTTAGTGAAATGAAAAAAATGGATTTTTAAATCTTGAATTTTGCGATTTCAGAAATTTTCCGTCCGCTTCGATGTCGTATATTTTTTTAAATTGACGCATTTTTTCTTTTATATTTTCTCCTAAATTGGAATAATTTAAGACAGAATTAAAATTACAACTAATTCTGATTATTATTTTTTTATACCAGATTTGATTTTTTTAAAGACTTATGTCATTATTTTCTTTATTTCTTTATTAATTTTCAAATTATTAAAAAATAAAATAAGGTTTTTTTTTTCATTAATTTATTTTATTTATTTGGTTTCTTGACTTTTGAAAAGTTTAATAATCATTTTTTTCCGTAATATTAGAAAAAATATAATTTTAATTACAATGAACAAAAAAAAAATCATAAATTAAGAAGAAATACTGGATGACAAATGTCGAAGTTATTCAAATTGTAAGCTAAAAAAAATGAAATTCCAAAATATTTTTAAGAAAAAGCTAAAAAAATGTGTCGAGAACATAAAAATTAATTTTCTTAGAAAATATGTATGGAGGGGGGAACGTTTAAAACGGAAAAAGATGAATGACATGTTCAGACTTGCTTCTAAAAATGAGACAAAAAAAAGGTTTTCTTTTAGAATTTATTAGTACTTTATTTTGTTAAAAATAATTACAGTAATTAAGAATAAAGAAATTACAGTGAAATTATTAGTGTAATTTTTACACTAAATAATAAAACAAAGTGGTTAGGGTCGTCCTCGATAAATGATGTAAGCTAATTTTTTTTTTTTTTTTATGTGTAAATTCTTAATCTCGGCTCCCCTTGGTTCGCTCCCACCACCCCCGACCACCATTCTCTTTCCACTAGCTTGAAAATGGCAAATATTTAAAAGAATTCTGTCAGTCAGTTTAAAAAAAAGTGCCATATGTGATTATACACACCTGGCTGATTATTTCTCTTTTGATTCATGACTGACTAGACAGAAGATTTCTCACAGGAGGCTGCCGTTTCTTTTTGTGGTAGACTGGTTGACAACCAAGGCTGTAGGACCCAGTCTGTCCTGCCATTCGGTCCATAGCTGTAGGGGGGGGGTCTAGGTGGATTCATACTTCCCCAAGTGTATTTGCACGTAAGTGAATGTTGTGAACCCAACTGGAATTTGAACTAAGCTCTGTGATCTCTCATTCCAAACCACTATCTGTTACACCAGACCACACACCCAGTGCAGAAGAATTAGTTTTTGGAATTGGAACAAAAAAACACACAAATATGTGTAATTTTAATTGTCATAAACAAACAAAAAATATTGTAAAAATAATCATTGTTTAACAAATTGGATGGTTAATATGTTTTGAGAGAAAAAAAAATTTTTTCTAAAAACAAACACATTCGAAATAGCTTTTCTTTTTCTTTTTTTTTTTAACTTTTTTGGAATTGGAACAAAAAATAATTAGTTTTTGGAATTGGAACAAAAAACACACAAATATGTGTCATTTTAATTGTCATAAGCAAACAAAAAATATTCTAAAAATAAACATTGTTTAACAAATTGGATGGTTTATAATATAATGTTTTAGGAGAAACAAAACTCATTCAAAATAGCTTTTTAATTTTTTTTTAAACTTTGAAAATTTATTAAGTTTATCAATACATAAAAAATAATTAAACTTTTTTAATTATTGTAAAATTGAAAATACTTATTCAACCAAAAACTTTAACCCATTGAGCATCTAAAAATTACAAATACTTCCTAATTAAACTTTAAAAAATAGAGAAGATTTTTAATTTTTATTACAAAGTAAAAAGTTGTTTCCATTTACCACTTCAGGTACAGCCAATTCTGTTACAATGGGAATTCCCAAAATGTTTTATTCTGTTAAAGGATTTTAACAATGCCAAAAAAAATAATTTTCTTTTATTGAATAATGAAAAAGTTATCACTTTCATGTGTCTAGCTTCCACACCATCATCCACACCACTCATAAAACTTTGAAGTCACTCTGGAGAATTTTTTTAACCTGTTAATTTGCAAAATCCATTTCCTGTGACTTATGAAAAATAAAATATTGAAGAAAATTACGCATTTAGTAATATTAAATAGAATTTAACTTCAATTGTTTAAAGGATTTAGAAAATGTTTTTATAAATTTATTTTTGAATGTTTGAGATTAAGTATTTTTGTTATTTCATATATTTTTTTAGATATTCCCTACCGATTGTTTTTTATAAAATATTTGGACTTAGTCTCTAAGATAAAGACCAGAAACTAAAAAAAAAATATGTGGAGTAATTATCACACATTATTGAAAAGTTTTATTGAATTTTATTAACTTCAACTGAAAGGGAAATTCCAATTAAAAATAAAATTCAATAAAACTAATGAACAGAAAATGGAATTAATGAGCTAAGTTCAAATTTCAATTGGGACCATTTGTGTTTATTTTGTACTTATGCATTTAGTAAAAGGCATGAATCCAACAATTCTTCCTCATCAGCTATGGGTAAAATAGCAGATCAGATAGGATTCTCTAACCTTAGTTGTCAAATATGTCTTGGAAAATGTCAACTTAAAAAACGAAAGTGGAATCTATACCTTTATGCAACTATGACTAAAAACATCAAAAAAATAATGTGGAATTTATAAGCAAAATTCATTTAAAAAAAAAAAAGAAAGCCATATTCGCTAAATAGGATCAGTGCATTAGCTAAAGATCCATTCGGATCCAGATTATTTTGATTTTCAAAATAGCTTTACTGATTCTTTTTTTTATGCTCATAACCTCAGTTTCCAATAATATTTATATACTGCATAATGAAATAAAAACAAAATAAAGTCTTAAATTTGTTATTCTTTTCTTGAAGGTGCTTTTGCTGACCAATTCATATGCCATGTCCACTCAAATGACCACTGATTCTGGTGGTGCTGATTGTCCAGAGTCTAGTTCTAAGGAGGAGCCAGTATCCAGGGGGATCTCATACTTAACTCTGGATATGGAGGTAGACAGTTATGCCACAGACAATAGAACAACTCTG
Source organism: Acanthosepion lycidas (assembly GCA_963932145.1). Taxonomy (NCBI): domain Eukaryota; kingdom Metazoa; phylum Mollusca; class Cephalopoda; order Sepiida; family Sepiidae; genus Acanthosepion; species Acanthosepion lycidas. The sequence goes on from OZ010580.1 coordinate 60,029,677, forward strand.
GATACTTTACCCTCAGAACTTTTACTGCTGATATTTTCATATATTGAGGCACCCTACCTCATTGAGACAGTGTCAAAAGTATGCCAAAAGTTTCTAATTCTTTTGTCATCATCAACATATTGGAAGACTCGTCTTACCATGTGGTATCATCCATGTAAATATCCGCCAGTGCCAGGTAAGTAAATGTGCAATTATCACTTATTATGCCAGCATTACACCAAATGATCAACAATCAACAGATTGTGATGTTTTTTTTTCTCCTTAAAATTATCATAGATGCAGCAAAAATATTCCACCTTTGATAGGAAATTGCTAGCTGTCTATCTGGCAGTTTTGCAATTTAAATGCCATGTAAAAGACAGGAATTAACTGACCACAAACCTCTTTTGAAATGCTTTCAAAAGTCAAACTTCACTGAAATCTGAGAGACCTTTATTTTAATGTGGATATGTTTGTGATATTTCCCATATAAAAAGTAGTCAAAATATACACTGTGTGCCAAATTATTATTGAGATAACTTTTTTCTAATATTCCAAAAACCGTCCAATCAATTCACACAAAATTTTCACACAATGTTGGCAACACCGACCTGCACAATCACTGAAATTTTCATACTGATCTGCGCAATGTAAACAAACTGGTGCCATATTTGTTATCAGCACAGTGATTTGAGCGTGCCAAATTATTAGAATGGTTTAGTAAAATTCCCAGAATTGAGCAAACAAAACGTTTATTAATGTTGCACGTGAATGTTTATGATCAAAAGAAGCTAATAAATAAGATAATCAAACAAATAATAACATACAAACAAAGGCACAGTTTTAAACAAATTAATAGGGAATGTGCTTTCCCTGTTTTGAAATTACTTGAAGAAGTCAACGATCCATAGAATTTGTTAATTGTAGGATGTCATCTGCTGTAATACCGCGAGATATGTCAAGAATTGCTTCCCACAACTCAGCGTTGCTCCTGAATTGTCGTCCATTGGTGTACAGTCTTCGCTTCATGATGTTCCAAAGGTTTTCAATTGGGTTCAAATCTGGAGAATTTGCTGGCCACTTCATTTTTTCGAGGTCCATCGAAGCCTAACTGTTTCAAATATTCAGTAGTCTTGTGAGCAGCATGTGAGGGAGCATTATCTTGCATGAAAACAATGGCCTTTCTGAAGTCAACTCTTTGCCTTTTCATCCACGGTTCAAGATGCTCCTTCATAAACGCTATGTATGCATCAGCAGTCATTTTGACGCCATCTGGTACTCTCCATGGGCCCACTAATGTTTTTCCAATAATACCACCCCAGATCATTATGCCTCCACTGCCTTGTTGGCGTCTCGAATGCTGATGGCGATACTGTCCATTCATTATCAAGCCTTTGCACCATCTATCTGGCCCATCATGTGTTGCTTGAGTTTTGTCTGTGAACAAAACTTTAGAGAAGTCAATCTTCATATTGTCCTCGGCCCATTTCAATTGATTTTGAATGTGATTTCTTGTCAACGGAGGCTTCGATACAGGTTTGACTGTTGTTGCTATTTCCCTCAGATACCGACACCGAGTACTTTTAGACACAGTAGGATCGCCAATGTGACTGAAAAGCTCTTGACTGGTAAGTCCAGGGTTCTTTGTGGCCTCTCGTTTAAGTCATGACATGAGACAACATGAAATAACCCTCGGCTTGCCTTTATCTGCCCTTTTGCGTACTTGTGTGAATTTTTCTCTGTTTGATGACACTTCCCTATCATTTTAGAAATTTCTAGGGTAGATTTACCTTTTGAGAGTTCCTACATGATAGTTTTCTTTTCAGCATCACTTAAACTGCTTTTATGTCCCATCTTTTCACTAAATTCTTACACTTTTCTAATAATAATATCTCGATAATAATTTGGCATGCAGTGTAGTTGCTGGTTGTTTATCTCAATCATCTAATGCAGTTACTATAGTTGTATATGATTTGCAGGAAATTATGTAACACCAACTTACTTATGAAATATTTAAAGTCTTTCATGATCAGCTGAAGCCATATCCTATAAATGAACATCAAACTATTCTATGCAATTTGTCATTACCCTTTCTACAGCCTTTTGTGACGCAAGAGCTCAGAAAATCTCTATTTGATTTATCACATCCTGGGATATCAGCTTCAATAGAAATGATAAGATTGAGGCACTGCTGGCCAAAAATGAGCAAATCAATAAAGACATGGTGCAGGGAATGTTAGTATTGCCAGAAAGCATAAATAACCAAATGTGCAAAGAGTGAAATTCATCCATTTGATTTACCTTTTAAATGTTTCCAAACAGTACACCTGGATATAGTGGGTCCCTTAACACTAGTGAAAAATCTTATTGACCCCTATTTTTCACCTTATCGATATTTACTAATGTGTATCCATATAAATGTTTGGTGGATAGAAGTGGAGAACCCTTGGCGGAGATTTTAGTACAATCAATTTCCACAGCTTTCATCAACATTTGGAATTCTCCATGTTGTTACAGGCTGGGTTAGTCAGTTTGAATCAGAATTGTTTTCAGAGCTGTTGATGATAATAGGTTTTCCACAGATTGTGGGAAACATCACCATCTACAAACAGATTTATTGAATGGGTGCATCAAACTCTAAAAATGGCAATAATTGCTAGAAGAAATCATGATTATCAGTTCTCAGATTCAGAGTAACACCCAACGAGTCAAATTACTCCCCATTTACTGCTGTAACAAGAGTCAAAAGTTCCTTGAATAATAATCGACATAAACAAAGATGAGGATATTGGAATAACAAATTCATAAATAATTTAGCTCAAGAAATGCAGAAATTTGAGACCAACAGACTATCCAACAGATGTTTGCATTCTTTAATCCATTCATATGTCCCAAAAGATTTAAATACTTGTAAATATATTTGGTTGCTAAACCCCTAGAAGCACTGTACACAGGTCCATTTGAGGTATTACACCATAATCTAACAAGGTTAATAATATCATTTCAATTGACAGACTAAAGCCAGCATTAATTTCAGAAACTAAGACTGCTAGAGATTGTGTCGAGTCTCAGCCAGAACCAAACAACTCTCTGTCAAATTCCAAAAGACTTGATACCGACAAAAATACCACAGCCTTCTAAATCTGGAAGAAAAATGAAAAAAATAAAATACGTATTTTTATTATTAAAAATTAAGCATAAAACACACACACACGCACACACACACAAAATATAAATAATTTTATAAAACTAGGGTGGAAAGTGTGTGGTGATAGATAAATAATAAAAAATAACAAGACCAAAATTTCAACATCCTTTAAAATAGATGAATAATAAAAATCGTCAATTAAGCCATTGTTCAATTGACCCATCAGAAAGCTTTTACAACCAGTATGTAAGAAAAGAACTAAACAAATAACAAGGAGAATAAAATTTCACCATTTCTAAAAATAGTTCAATAGAAAGCTTTCACATCTAGGATATAAGGCCACAAGCCAATGAGTAGTAAGCACCTTTTGCAAAATGGATCTATAGATGTGTATATAAACAGATAGAAAATCAACCAAAATTAGTGTCGATAAATTAATTTTGTCCATCTTCAATAACATACCCAGAGATGAAATACGACATTTGCATGACTAGCTGGCAAACTTAGACCGCTAACCTGCCCTTACTACATTGAAAACAAATATACCTTTTTTTCCCCCACATGATCATCAGCAGTGACTACATTTGGATACATATATACATACTTAAGCATATATATAATTACTTCCACCTGAACTCTTTCTCTCTCTCTCTCTCTCTCTCTGATATCACCAGAACTTTTGAACTCTTGAAACTTCAAATTTCACCTTATTCTTCTGTATTAATATATTGTACATGTAAAAATTTATTTTGTAGTTATCAAAAATGTAATTATTTTTCTTTAATCATTACATAAAGCCAATATACACCCAAATCAATTATACCAGTATATGGTTAGAAAAGATGTTGTAAGATAAAGAACTCATCCATAACTGATAACACTTCATAACCCCTCATAAGGTCCATGATTGCTTACAAGTGAAAATGACCTTGAAAATGGAAAATGGCCTAGTGGAAAATGTTCTCTAATACAAGTGATTGTTATTAGGAAGTTCTGTTATATTTTCTCCTGTATAAACTTCAATGAAGATGATTCAATGAATATGGATGAAATGACATTTTAAACTGCTAAATGACTGCACTGGAAATTGTCTATTGGTAAATTTCGTCTATGCTAACATTCGTATTTCATCAAAAATCTTTAAAATAAATTAGTATGCATTCAGTTAAATAATTTTCATAAATCATACACAGGCAATAAAATTGAAAAGATAGGTATTTTATAAATTTTAATAACTAAGCAAAGAAAATCTTTCCAAACCATAATTTTACTTTGTCCTAAATCTGATTTGAATAAACAAATCTAATAGCTGCCCAGTTTTACTACCTTGCCCTCTCAAAACTTTAACAACTCTAAATGAAATTAAAGCTGAAATATTGCAGAATAAAACATTTCTTTCAATAGTGGTTGATTTTGTTGATAATTGATTCATACAAAACCAATTCTTTTTATAGATTTCCATTTGTAGCCACAATTTTACTCCTTTTCATCATCAGAATCACTGAGTTAATGATAAGCCTTATTATTGCAGTTGACAATAGCAGCTTTGATTGGATGAGTGCTTGTATGGAGACAGAATACACTTATAGTTTATGGCAGCAGAACAACAACAACAACAGGTTAGAACACCTCAGTTTTGTTGATATACAGTATGGAACAGTAGATGCTGTGCATCTTTTCCAGGTTTGTCCTTTCATTACCTCCATTGTTGTTGTTGTTTAATTTTTATCTGAGCGGATTTTAATGAAATAAATAAAAAGTAAATAGCACACAAAAGCAGTAAAATTTTTAATGTTATTAAATTATCATGATTTTGAAATAGCTTGGCTAACAAGATGACTGATCAAACATGGGTATACTGCAAACCAAATTTAGATTTTTTTGTTTTCTTCAATGAACAACAGCAATTGATTTTCATCACCCCACCCTTGCTGTTTGACAAGCCTCACCCCAAGGGGATAAACCTGAAATTGAGAGTATGTATATTTTAGCCATAAAATTATTTGAAATCATTGAGAATAAAAATAATTCTGAAAGCAAACTTATATTAATCAGTATTTGATTAACAAATAACATTGTATTTGTTTGTGTTAATATTTCAATATCTATTTACATCATTCTCAATTTATAAGAAAACTAATATGATGAAAAAATAAAAAATACATATGAAATAAATGAAAGTAATGCCTTTCTGAATTTCTGGGATGAGGAATTGTCATTATTTACATTATTTACAGTTGGATTAATGTCCTCCTCTTTGTTGTGACTTTCATGTTTTGGCCATTGTGACCTCCAGCTTCCTTCAGATGTCTGTTGGTCAGGGTAATCTACATAGAATTTTGAATTAAAATCTTTATTTAATCTATAATGTATTGTTCTTAATCATCTTTTTTTTTTAGTAATGCTCAGTTACTTCTGAGTCTGTGTCTGTACAGTCCAGCCCACAGTTACAATGTCACCAAATTCATAAACCAACAGTTAAGTTTGGTACTTTTCTGTCTTAATACGGCTACTGAAAGCCTTATTATCAAGCTTGGCTCCTTCCACTACTGTTTCTCTTTCTTTCTTGATTAATGCCTCCCACATGGTTTCTATATCCATGCTAGGCTTACTGATAAAGCTGTGAAGTATTGAGGGATAATGATGAAGAAACACATGTGTCATATTTAACGAAACAAGATGAGGAATTTATTTACAAATTTACTTATTTGAAGTTGTCAGTAGCTTGTTTCAGGAAAACAAATCAAATATTTAAAGTTCATAGTTTTAAGGAATTGTCAAGAAGAGAAAATGTTCATATTAAATCATCGGACACAAAATGTCCAAAAATTCCAAAATGTTTAAAACAAATTGAGAGAGTTTGATTTTCACATAAAAGTTATACAGTTGTATTCAACATGAATGACAAGATATATTTTAAGATACTTAGCTTTGGAGTTGAATAGAGTTCTTTGAAATTGCTCTGCTCTCATTAGAGGCTGATAATGTATCAACATGTAATTTGACACTGCGGTTATTCAGACATGTGAAACTCTGCTTCTTTCTGCTTTTTCTCTCTCTCTGCTTGGATTCAACATTTTTTGCCTATTTCTATCAAAAAGCGATTTGACATTGGCTCATTACTTTTTTCTCAGTTTGTAAGCTGCTCCCTTTTCTATTGGTCAAAATAAATTTTCACGTAAGCTCATTAAACTTTGACTTGGTTTTTTTCTTCAGCCTGGAGCCAATTCCTTTTTCTGTTGGTCAAAATAAATTTTCACACAGGCTCATAAATTTGAAAACTTTGAAGAAAAGCTTGACATATTTATTTATTTTTTTTAAATCTGTTTCACCCCATGCAAGGTTGTAAAAGGTCACTGATTGTGGAAGAATTAAGAACAGAAACATTAATAATGAACAGGAAGAGTAATCAGGAGGACAGTAGATAGTGATTGACATTCTATGCTAACAGTTTCTTTTCTCACACTTTTTACTTATGTGAGAAAAGAAACTGTTAGCATAGAATTTATGATGATTACATCTAGCCAGCTTAACTGTAAGTTGATGAGATCTCAGTCTAGTACTATGCTTAAATTCAAGAAGTCTAGGTATCTTAGCTAGAAGAGCTCAGCTGAACAATTAGCATAAAAGTATTTATAGAAAAGACACAAGGAGGCAACCTTATGGCAGTGGGAAAGTGACTGAAACGATGCTCAAGGTAAATAATGGGCACTGAACCATATGTGGCAGCAATATTCTTAACATGGACAAATGGTAGACTTATAGGATATATTCTGGAGAGAAAAACTTGTTTTGCACAACACAGTGAACCAACTTTCTTAGCAATGGATTCAATATAGTCTTTCCACTTCATGTCAGCTGAGAACACTAGCTCAAGAAGGTGCAATGAGTCACTTTCCTGGGGGTTAACATCAGCCATGCTGATGGAAATCAGAGAGGAGTCTCTCATTTTGCATATGATTTCTCCAATGTTCTTATCTGTCTAGTATTTTTACTTCATTCCACAGCAGTTTGATGACTACCATTTTCTGTCCAAATATAGCTGATTTCATTGCTTCATCCTTTATTACAGCTATTCAGTATTCTTCTGGCCATACTTAGGAGGTGGCGGTGGTCTCTGGTTTCATGTTTGTATTCTTTGACATGACTGCAAGGGATGGAATACGCATAATTCTTAGTCATTTTCTCCTCAGTGTTAGTCTGACTTGGCTGCAATTTCTCCATAAATTTGAGCTCCTTCAGAATATTTTCCTGATGTATTATAGACAATGGATTTTCTGAATCTTTTCCCATAAGTCCTTGATATAAGGGAGATGGATTCTGGTAGTTTTTCAGTTCTTTTCCTTGACCCTTCTGTTTCTGACAGCAGAAGCTGATAATTATATTTGCAGAGTAGTTGTTATTCTGAAGGGCACATTTGATGCTGATCATCTGTTGGCATGTGTCTGGGTCACCAGTTGTAGGAATCAAACAATCCCTTTCTTTATGCTATCTGGTCAGTAGGTATTGTCCAGTGAATATTGGTTTGTGATAAATGGTTACCTTGAATCCATTCACTCTATGAGTTATTAGTACATCCCAGAAGGTGGTCAGATTGTTTTCCTCTCTTCCATTGTGAAATGCATGAATCAGAAGTCTTGCTTAGTTCCCATGCACTAGCAGTATTTGCACATCTTCCTGGCGAGTCAAGAGTATGAAGATGTCATCTACATATCTCAGCTATATGGTTGGTTGGTTGGTTGGCTGGCTGGCTCTAGTTTTTCTAAAGCCATTTCCTGAAAGTATTTCATCACTGGTTTACCCATAATCAAGCCTTCATCCTGCTGGCATATATTAAACCTTATTTGGATGAATATTGTCAGTACACAGAATGCCAACCTTCCCATTCCTCAAGAGAAAGTCCAATTAAAATCTTTTTTGAACCACCAATAGATCCCTGGTGAACAGTCTTACTGTCTGATTGTTACAGATGGGAGTGCTTCAAACTGATTCCATGAAGTGGTTCAAATTCTTAATGTATGATTAGGACTTTCCTGTTAGCGGAAATCTGCCCAGTGGGTGGCATACCCAGCACCAACACCTGGCTATAAGTTAGCTGTAGGTGCTTGGTTCAATGGATTAACAACTTGTGGAAACTGTATATATTGCAGTACAGTGTAATGTTGAGTTAACTGTCTATGCTTATTCATTGTGAAGTAGTCTTTGTTCTTATTTAGAATCTATGACCGCTTTCTTTTAGTTTCTATAGTCAGATTCTTTTGTTAGATCTTGCTGTAACTACTCATCCCCAATGAGGCTTGCCAATTTTTTTAAGTATTCCAACTTATGCATCACTACTGTAGCATTGCATTTGTCTGGCTGACGGCATGATGATATTGGTGTCACTCTTTACTTCCCTTGTAGTGTTTGATGCAAGTAACTTGGCCTTATTCTAGTGCTTTTCTCACTTTTCCATTTTAGGTCATCAGCCGTAGCCTTAGGTAGTCTCTCCTCAATTGGTCATATCAAAGGCCTGATGGGAAAATTGAAACACCATTATTTTAGCAGTTTCTTCATAGAACTCAACAGTTGAGCCATTGTGATAGTAACAAAAAAGATAACTGGAAATAAATGCAAATAATTCACTGAATATTTTTCATTATATATAATGTGCTTTTTTGTGAGTTTCTCAAGTGAAGCTAAATGCACTTAATGACTTTTAATTGCAAAGAACATGAAACGGTGCAAGTGCCTAAAACAAAACATTTCTTTAAGAAATCAAAAATTTGTGAATTACTTAATAAGCAAAATGGGGAAAGTAATCTGGTTAGCTTCAATTAAATGCATATTGCTTTATTATTGGGTTCTTGATTGATGGGTGAGTGGCAGCTAAAATATACCTATATTTTTGCTGCCATCACACACCACTTTTTTTTTTTTTTTTAAATGGTAAAAGGCAATATGAGATAATCATAAATAAACCAGTTTGTAGCAGCCTTTTGGTGAAGAAGTAAGTATTAGTTGTAAAATATTCTAATGGATGTTTTTGAAGCCTTTATAAAGTTTATTAAAGTTTGAGCAATGTGTCCGCAAAATGAATGACGTGTCAAAAGGACATTTTTTTCTCTTAACACTACTATTATTTTAACTACCTTTACTCCTCACCAATGTTTATTGTTTCTAAAAAGTGATGATTAGAATAATTTACATTCTAAAACAATGAATTATTTATCATTTACCAATTTATAAAGAAATAAATATAAAAACAATTTTTTATTCATGAATTTAAAAAGTTTAAATTATAAAAATACATGAACCAACCATAAAGAAATCCTTATTATTTACCATTTTATAAAGTTTATAACCAATTAGCCAATGTTTTGCCAACCATTCTAATAAACAATATAATAGTGTTTAATATTTTTGTTATAAATTCTCAAGGAGACAGAAAATATGCAAATTCACTTTCATGTTTTGGTTTTATTAAAATTCTATTAATAGTTTTATTGTTTTAAATAAACATTGCAGAGGAGTAAGGTAGTTAAAATAATAGCAGTATCAATGCTCTTTTTGACACACCATTTTTTGTGGGTATGAAGGTCAAACATTGCCAAAGTTTGTTCTTTTAAATAAAATCAAAAGGCAAAGAAGAATTTTGTTTACTATTCATCAATGGTGTCATTTTTAAAATGAAATTACTGTTCTACCAGATGATCTTGTTCATATGTCCATTTTTAGAATTTTATTTTTTACTCTTTGACCATAGTCCTAGTTGTAAAGGATTCATAGGATATTTCATTAAAAAAAAAAAAAAAATAGTTGCTTTTTAAGTAATTTATTGTTAGACATCATGAAATAATGATGATTATCATCATTATCCAATCAGCCATCCTCTTCTAATGTCTCTTCATTGATAAGCATTTCATTGTTTAGCTACTTGTCATTCTTCTCATATCCATTAGGTAATGAAAGACTGGCAGGCAGATAACTTTGTCAAATAAGTTATAGATTTTCTATTAACACTTTCAAAGCTGCCCCATTACACACACACACACCCATAACCCAGCAGCCAACATGAAAAGCAAAGACAGTACCTTGTCACTGATTTTTAACAAAACTTGTATAAACTACACAAATATAAATATATATATATATATATATATATATATATATATATGGGGTGTGATGGGTAAATTATCACCATTTTATATTTTTAATTTTGTGTATGCACATTGTTTTTGATTTTGCCAACTGCACATTATAGTAGGTTCATTTGGCACCTAGAAAGAGACCACCATGACACAATTCATTCTACCAGAAATTTGGAAACACCATACTGTACTGCTTAGCATTCACACTGGAAGCTCCAATACGATCATTTCAGAGTGTTTGGGTGTCAATCTGAGGACAGTGCAGAAGATTTGGAAAGTATTGGATGAGTCTAATGATGATTACAAAGATGTTTGGAGTGATCACAAGTGATGGCAATGTTTTGCCTCTATTTATTTTCAAACAGGGCCTCAGACTCAACACAGAGGCCTACATTAACTGCCTTGAGGAGGTAGTGCTGCCCTGGGTCAAGAGGGTGGCTGCTGGAAGATCCTATGTCTGGCAACATGACTCTGCACCATGTTACACAAGCAGAAGAACCCAGTCTTAGATAATTTCTATGACCACATCACCCCTTACATCTGGTCCCCTAACTCCCCAGATTGCAATGTTCTTGATTATGTGTGAGGTGCTGTTGAGTGAGAGACCAACAAAACTCCTTGTAACACAAAAGAACTGAAGACAAGGATTATGGCAGCATTCACCAACATAAACAAGGAGACTGTCCAGAAGAGTTGCAGGAGATTCTGAAGTCATCTGGAAGCTGTGGTTGAAGCCAAAGGCAATTTCATTCAATAAATTTACTCTTTAGTATTTCAAGATATTTTTGTGTAATTTTGGTAAATATATGTTAAAATGAGAATTGGGCAACAATTTAGCCATTGCACTGTGTGTGTGTGTGTGTATATATATATATATATATATATATATATATATATATATATATATGATGAAATATAGTTTTAAGGTGTGTTATATTTATGGGATAAAGTGCTCAATATCAGAGATAGAGCGTATATAAATATAAATGTAAAAGTGAACATTGAAGTCAACATTCAGAGGCAACAGGTTCTTTCAGTCTAGCATGAAACAGCCTGTCGCCTCTAAGTGTTGACTTCAATATTCACTTTTACATATATATAATTTCTAATTTAACATTATTACTTTAAATTTTATATTTACTAAATACACGTGTTTGAGTAAATATCCGTTTTTTTTTTTTAAATGTAATTCTCTGTCTACTGGCCTGTGTATTCCAACAAGGTTTGAGCATACAAAGGGGATGCAGGTTCAAATCCTGCCAGAAGGCACATTTTTTTATTAGAACTCTTGAATGCTCGTACCAGTAGACATAGATTTACAGAGATGTCTACACCAACACATGTATCCACTAAATATAACCTTTAAATTATATATTCTCAATACTCCATGAAATGTCAGTCCCCAGTATTTGTGTTATATTCTAACTAGCGCTTAGTGATATTTCCAAACCAGTCTAGATATATAGTAGATACTGTACAACCTGTTCTGTGAAGTATTTTTATTATGTGTTGGGGGTGGGGGATGTTGTTTAGTTTAGTCTGCACTGCAGAGTATCTGATCAAAACCAGAATGGTGGCACCCATAAGAAATAATCATCAGTATCATTATAGTCATTTATTTTCAGTAAATGTCAATTTCCTTTTTCTTTTTTTCTTCTGAAACATGCCAGGACAGCTAGGCAACAATACTATAATAATGCAGCAGCAAGTGTTAAATTGTTAATAACGCATTAATATTTTATTCTTAAAAACAAATTTGTAATTATTGAATGGAAGCAAATATGTGACCAAAGAAAAATGAAGGTCATGATAAATGTTTTGGAATCATTTATTAACAAAATGTTACATACATCTCTGTTGATATTTACAAAACCTAGAGAATGAACAAAGTGTTCAAGAACAGGCTTTAGGAATTATCTATAAGATATCCTGGTTAATTATTCTGTGGTCAGATTTTTTTTTTTTTTTTGTTGCCTTTCGTACAGGGTGGCAATTTATTGGCAGCTGGTTCCCGGGACCGATCAGTCACAATCTTTGATCTTACTAGACCTGAAGCCAGAGATCCTCAGACTTGTCGAGATGCCATTGTATTTGCAGATGATAAAACTCATCAGGTAATCATTTACTTTTGTATTTCTGTAAGTATTTCTTCTATGCGCTGTGTCCCGTGGGTGATAATGGCTCTCCACAACTTCCTATCCCTTAGCAATATTTGTTCCTTTGCCAAGGCTCCTGCCATCCCATCCCACCACCTTGGAACAAATTCCATTAAAATTCTCTATAGCTGAACCTTAAACATTTTTGCAATTCAAAGGACAAAAAAAGAGGAATAAATTTGAAACTCGTATCATTTTCTTAAGTGTCTCTTTGTAAAACATAAAAACTGCAAATAGATATTGCATGGATCCTACTTTGATTTCTGAGATTTTGTCATGTTTCTTCCGAATTAACATATCTGTGTAAAAGATGGGGATGTTAGTCTAAAAAAAAAAAAATGATTGAATCCAGGTTAATAGCAATGATGAAAGTTTTTTTTATTTACTGAATATAATTACACAAGAAATATGAGGGATGCTCCAAAAGTAATGCTTCGTATTTATTTCCCCAGAAGCCACAAATACAGAGAGTACAATAACACTACAGTATAGAGCACGTTTTCAGCTACATAATGCTATTTTCCCCACAAAGTATGCAATTTTTATCAGTGAACAAGCGTTGACATTTCATAGGTTGGCAGCTGTACAAAGCCACCCAGAACATTATTCATTACTGAACTGTGCTTATATACATTATTTACTTCCATAAATGTTTCTCACACATCACACGTCATTGGGTGCAATTTTTTCTGCATGAATGAAATTCAATGATGCATCTCTGCTTTGAATGCCACTCAACTGTTGTCTCTAACAAGGCAAAAAAAGAATTATAGGTTACTGGTGGAATTCAACCTCTACTGCTAATAAAATAAAATAGGGAGCATTGCTTTCAGTGTGGCCATCTTAAAAATAATTTATAACCTTATGGCCTTTTAACTAGTTAACTAAAATTAGAAAAAAATGCAGCTTACCGGACTATCATACATAAACATGGCATTGGTTCTTATTTGTTTGTTATAGTCTTTAGGAACATTAATATCAACTTAATAACTGTGCTCTAAGGCAAGTGAAGATTAGTCCTTCTACATTCAGATCTCTAGTATAATCAAAAACGTGTCTTCTGGGAAGTGGTAAGATAATAGTTTAGCAACATATGTGGGATTCCAATAAATTTTGAATTATACAATTAATTCTTTACTCCCTTTTTTGTTATTGCTCATATGTTTTTAGATTTCTAAGATTTTGAAAAACCTCCAAGTGATTATTTTTATTTATCATTTAAAATTATAAAGGCTTGTAAAGGAAATATTCACATATTTAACAATTAGTCAATTTTTGCACAAGTGGGATGCTAAAAAGTTCCCAAAATGTGAACAAATGCAAAACTTTTTGGTTAGGCTGAGAACTTTTCAGCAGCTATTCATAAAATTTTCTCTATCTCTTACCTATTTATGCCTGAAGAATGAGGATTCAGGAGCTAGCTCCATATCTGTTGCAGACCCACCTAGTGATTGGTAGGACCCCTTCAAGACAGGTATTTCAACAGTGGAATTGGTGGCTGGAAGGAGCATCATGATTACTGTCTCCTCTACTCAGCCCTAAATCCAATGAGGGTGATTGCCTGTAAATTCTCAGTGACAAGAAGGCTTGCCAGCTGTCTGTCTCACCCATTTGTGGTGGTTGATACTGTAGGTGTTGACCATCTTTGTGGTGCCTCTTTGAAAGTTTAATAAAGAACACCAAGTCATTTGCATTTAATACCCCAGTAGCAAATATAAGTATTTATTGTCCAGATGTTATTAATTTTATCCAATTTCAAAAGCATTCTTTTTTTTGTGTGTTAAAATTTGATGATTTGATATTTTTTTTCAACTAATACAAATAATCTTGAGAAATGTGTTGTTTGCATAACATGTCAAGTTTAAAGAAAGACAATGAAAAATTAGAGAACCTCATTTTGTCAACCATTTGTGTTTTGTTTGTTTCAATTTTAGGGTTGGATTTGGTGCTTAAGCTCAAATGATAAACACTTCTGCTCTGGTTCATGGGACTCAAAGATCCGTTTATGGGACTTATGTGCCGAGAATCCACTTGTATCAACATACAGGTGAATTAATGTTTCACTATTTGCTTTTTAATATTTTGTGAGAAAGATTTTACAAGCATATTTATTTTCTTTCAGACAAGTGTATTTCCGAGATATATTTACTTTTTGCTTATTTGCATTTAGTCATATACTCATATTTTTTTTTTAATTTTTGTAATCCATTGGTGATAACAAAGGTGATCCAGAAATGTTGTTCTGTGTTTAACAATTTGTTGGGTAATTGAGAAATCAAAAAATAATGTTGACATGGTGTACAATAATGTGGATAGGAGACAAGTTGTTATTTTGTCTTGACTAAATGAGGAATATCATACAAGGAAGGATAACGGTTATGACAGTTTCAGATTTATATATATATATATACACACACACCTACCATTTAATTCTTAAACCCCAAAAAGACATTAATGGACAGGGTGTTAAGACTTTTGTTCCCTTGCCATTTGTGAAAGTTTTAAAATCTAAACAATAATGACAAAACTTAATTTTGTCATTAGATTGTAAAACTTTCACAAATTATAATTGACATTGTTTTCATATTGTGTGGCTATTAAAAGTTATCAGTTTAGGATACAGTGTTATTTTAACTTTTGTTACATGCAACTTTTGGAACTATCAATGAAAAAGTTCAAATTTAGTAGCCCAATGTGAAAACTCTGTAGTTATGCAACATATTTAATTAATATATTTCTGCAAAAGTTTTTCTTCTAATCATAGCTTAGATGTGTCAGAAGGCCAAAAATGAGGATCAAACTCATTACTGAGTTGATTTTATTCTCATTTGTATGCCATGTGCTACCAAGAGATTAATGAGAACAATATCAATTTTTTTGTATTTGCTACTTTCATTCATTTTCTATTTTTTCTTTTCAACTTAAACCTTATGATTGTCACTCATAGTAATAAGTGTGGGCAGCATGAAATTTATGTCAGGGTGCTCTATTATTGTTGCATGTATTTTAAACAACAAAGCAAAATCCTTTACAAAACATGAAAACAAAAGAAAAGTGAGTGAATGAGTCGGTCAAAAGAGGAAATGGACAATGAACAGGACTGGAATGCTACTGTGAATTATTATAGTTTTTATTTTCAGTAATGCCTAAAATTCAATTTGAAAAGTTTCACAGTGACTTCATTTGGGTACAAGCATATAAAGTTACAATTGAGACCAAGCTTTGGAATATGTTGTGGATTCTAAGTGGGACACCTTAAAGGAAGTGCATTGTTAAGACTAAAGAAGGAAGGACAAAAGAATAAGAAGTAAATAACAAATGAAATTCTTTAGCTAATGAAGAAGTGACAACTGATAATGCTGAGAATTAGTGCAATAAGGCAATATATAACTATATGACAGTGAAAGCTGGACAATTTTCCCATAAATGAAGACATGAGGCAACCAAATGTTGCAGCCTTATAAATGTATGTTAAAAATAATATGAACTGTGCATGTGAGAAATTATGAAGCTCTAAACAGAACAAGAAATATAAAGAAACTGCTAATAACAATCAGAAAAATACAGTTTGAATTTTTGTGACATGTAACAAGAAAAGAAGGTTTGGAGGAATTTAATACTCACAAAGTACACTGAAGGCATGAGAAGCATAGAAAAGCAGGCAGTAACCTACTTGAAAAGTTTGTACAAATTGGATGAGAGTAAGAAGAGGTCATAAAAGAGAAAGTATTGTTAAAAGTAACAAGAGTTAATGTATTGTGACAGAACATAGTAAAACTTAAAATTTTCTCTGGAGAAACTATGGAGCAATATTGAAAGCATTAAATCCTATATAGATAAGTAGGTACAAATAAACATTTTGTTTTTAAAATTTCCAGGTGTAAGTCAGCTGTACTTGATATCCATATGGACAAGCAGTACATTATTGCTGGTGGCCATGACAAATGCCTATACATTATTGATACTCGTGCTCATCAGGTGCTGTCCACTAAAATTCACCAGATGCCTATCCTCTGCCTGGCAGTTAATGAGAAACACATAATCACTGGTAGTGAAGATGGACACATTTGTATCTATGACCGAAAAACCAACACAGTTTTTAAAAAGTTAACAGTGAGTAACTTTTTTTTATTTAATATTTTAAAAAATTGAAAAAAAATTGCAAGAAATGCAAAATATAAATAATTCTTAATGTATTTTCTTTTAATGTATGCCTCAGTTTATTAACTACTTTTGTTTTATCACATTGTAAAAATTATATTTGAATGAAAAGTTTTATTTGCTGTATTATGCAAAAATCTATCTACACAATTGGAATGAATGTTGATTCATTCTGTGTTGATATATATTTTATAAAATGTCCCGAATTTCAAAGTCTCAAATTAATGATGTTGCAAGTTTGAAGCTTTAAAATCTGACATAAATTTGAATTGACAGAAAGAAAAACGTTTCAGGTTAAAACAACTGGAAATTGTAAAATTAAACTGTAAAATTAACTGAGGGTTCTTCAAGAATCCTTGATGAGATCAAGTTGAAGACATTATCTTGTTGATCAGCATCCCTTATAAAGAAAGTTATAAAAAAATCTGTCTTTGTCAAGTAATAATATTTTGAAGTAATGCAGTAGCAAGAAAGTTGAAAAGCACAAATGGCCAAAAAAGTGAAATGTATCACTAAGCCTTTTTTTTTGTGATTATCCATAAAGAAAAATTCAAAGAAAATTGTTACATTTGCCAGGCCGGACAGATGAATGAAGTAAAGGCTTAGTAGCTACTGGTAGGAAACACACTGAAACATAAAACAAGCAGAAGTGGTGTGATGTTTTAGGGTAGGTTATAGATAGGAAAGCAATGGGCCCCAAAAGAGTTCCAAATGGTGTTAGGATGACAGCTGAAACATTGAATGTGGAGCTTGGGTTTAAAAAGTAACCAAACAGTTTTAGAAAGATGATGATTTTTTTTATACATGAAAAAGTTTCATCCCATCCCTTGAAGAAGAGTAATATCTGAATAAAATGAGTTTCCACAACACTTGTTGACCTTACCGTAACTCAGTTGTGAAGCATTCTCAAGTTGAAGCTGTATATTGTCACTCTGGATGCAATGTAGTGTGTTTCATATAAAGAAATATGCCAGCTTCCAAAATCAATTAACAACTCCTAAAACTAGTTGCATGACATGGGGGGGAAAACATTTCAATTTTATCTTGATAACTTTGTTATTAGTGTTTTCAATGTTTTCTTCAAAACATGTCTTTTAAATGTCTTGTATATTCCTTATTTTGTTAAACAAAAATTCAATAACCTGGCTAATAATGTGAAACTTAAAGAATTCAGTAAAATTCATAAAGTCCTTGCCACAATTCATTCATATTATGCAAAATATCCCACATTTCCTACTACTCCTTAAATTCCACTGGGGAAGTCAATAGCACTAAGAACCACAGCTGCATTATGCAAAGTGTTTCTCTAGCAAGTATATATTTTCTTTTTTTTTTACAGGGTGAAGTTGCAAGCCTCACACCCAACTGGCTTTGAATTCAAATTTTTTCCTTCTAGACTGGTTGCAAACCAAGGCTAGATTTCAGTCTTATCTGATAATTGTAGCTGTAGATAGAAGAAATGCATTCCTACCTTTCCTAAGGATATTTGTGCAAAAGTGAATGCAACAAACTCAGCTAGAATTTGAACTTGACAAACCAATTCCACTTTCAACCATAATGCAAATATTTCTTGTAAGGTTTTCATTCATTTTCAAGAAATGGGAAAGTAGTGTAGTCAGATTTGTGGAAATTCTCTAGTTTGTAATATACTTGCCCTAAGATGCATTTCTTCATATTT
Organism: Acanthosepion lycidas; assembly: GCA_963932145.1. Classification (NCBI taxonomy): domain Eukaryota; kingdom Metazoa; phylum Mollusca; class Cephalopoda; order Sepiida; family Sepiidae; genus Acanthosepion; species Acanthosepion lycidas. The sequence goes on from OZ010580.1 coordinate 60,047,929, forward strand.
ATCACGTTAGCTATTATGGTGTTTTTTCATTTTGACCAGCCATAAAAATTCACATTGCTGGAGGCTATTATCTGAAGTAAAGGCATTGTAGATATTTCAAGAAAAAAAAAAAAAATGATTCATATTTTTGGATTGGTGTGGTGTGAGCCATTCTGATATATAACCTAGATCATAAAATCAACATTTAAATTTACACGACTTGTTCAAGATTTTTATAAAGTCTATATCTGTTTTTGTGTGGAAGGGATTTCTGTATTTTGTCTTCTTTGATTTTCAAAGCAAAGCAGCCATGTGTTGTCTGTTGTAAACATTTAGAAATACTAAAGAACTAATTAAACTTGTGAAGATTTCTGTTAGGCAGGATGAAAATGTGAATATTTAATTTTTTATTTCATTTAGGATATTTTTTAACCTTTTTTTATCAATAAGATTTTACTGTTACAATTTACAAGACATTGACCAAGTTTTCATTAGTAATAATTTTTTTTTATTAGCTTGCAAAAAAAAAAAAAAAAACATGAGAATATAGGACAATGGATTTAGCAGCAAATTTTACCAACCATGTTATTACAGAAAATTTACTTTTTCTTTCTTTTAATAAACATGACATATGCTTTTATTTGTAGATGGAAAATTACCCAATGTGCCTGAGCTATGGTGACCATCAGTTGTGGGTAGGAGACCGTATTGGTCAAGTCCAGCTTATTGATACATCAGAAGATAAATTTGAACTTGTACAGGTAAGATTAATAAATTTACTTTTTTTATACATATATACTTAGCTACATGTGGAACCTAGTGAAGATTGAAAATTATTAAATTTGAAGAGGAGATGGGTACCTGATGAAAACAGCTGATACATTTTGCCTTATTCTTAGAATGAAAATTAAAAAAATAATTGAATCCAAAGTTTTTGATGCCCAGTTTCTTCTCACAATAAGAGATATAATATCAGATTTTTAGCACTTATGACCTAAGCCAACATTGTCAAAAATTAAATGACAGTACAAGAGCATAAAATAAATGTAAATCATTACTCCCCCCCTCTGTTTAAATTGTGATCAGTCTCTCTTTCTCGGATTTGACCTTATTTGCAGACCTTCGATTTTGGCCACAAAAGCAAATTGACCTGCATCAAACATTCCCTAGGAGCCCTCTTCACTTCATCTACAGATCGACACATCCGAGTAATGGAACCAACACTTAACCCGAAACAAATTACATGCTTTGATCCAAAACTGGGGGAAATTGCTTGTGTGAGTAGAATTAAAAAAAAAAAATGATTTCATTTTTGGTTTGAATACAAATATAATCATGAAATTATATCTAAGCTTTAATATTTGAAATCCTGATGTTGTTTTTTGATAATCTTTGCAGATGGATTACTGCAATAATATCCTGGTTTGTGCTGGTAGCACTTTTTGTGTTGATGTCTGGCGTCCAAGAGAAGAACTATAAACCACTATTTCCATCCATTGTTTTGCCAAACTGCTTGATTGCATGCATCAGTGTGAATAAATAAGTAATGCTATTGTTTTAAAAAAAAAAGAAAAGAAATTCCTTTTATTTTTTTAAAGAGATTAAAACAAAAACAAGAATGAATGGAAACATTTATTGTAAAACATTTTAAATTAATGACTCTACACAAAACACATACTTATATACATATACATATTATATACATACTCAAAACACTTGTATTACTTGGTCCCATTCTTTCTCGGGCCAGACTCCATTTTCTTTCACATTTGATGGGCTTTTCTTCCAGTCCCACTCAGTCACTGGCTGAAACCAATTAGGACCATAATTGGCTTCAATGTAAGCCAAAGTATCACAGGGCACTCTGACACGTAAATCTAAGAATTCAGTCCAACAGAGTGTAAAGCGAGGAAAAATATACCTAGCAAAAGAAGAAAAAAGAAAAAAAAAAATCTTGTTACAATCTTCTGGAAGAGTGACTTAACCAATGCTTTTGTTCTATAGAACAAAGCAATTAAAAGAATCAGTACACATGATAGACTGATAAATAAACCTCTTCATTAGACAAATCATAATTTTAAGAAAGAAAGAAAAACAAAAAATTCTAGCACCTAATATTAAAGTCATATTCTGCAGGGTTTGAGAAAGGAAATGTGACTATGATGAATAGTAAGCGCCTAAGTCTCAGTATTTCATATAAAAGACACTCACTTGTACTTATTTCCTGTTTTGGCTTGGGTACCACCATTCCACATGTAATTTGGCGTGTCGTAGAAAAAGAAGAGATCTAATTTTATGTCACCTGCACTGAAAGACAGTTCAAAACTGTCAGAAATCTGGAAAACAGAGCAAGAATAATTATTCTTGTTTTAAATTTAAAATACAGGGAAATCAACTGAAACAATGAATTTTCCATCACTGATATATAAATGGAAAAAGATTGTAATTAGAGTTTTATGAGACTCACCTTGCCAAACATGTGCTTCAATTTGAATCCATTCTCCTGAAAAGTGGGAATCAGTTGTGGATTGTAATCAGAAATCCAGATGCCCAAATCCACATCTTTGCTATGAGGAATGATGCCACATTGGCGAAACCAACCTGGTGAAGAAAATTTAATTCCTCTCAGAATCCTGATCTGTTATAAAATATTCTAATTATTTAACTTTTTCTTGATAACTATTTAGTACAAGGCCTTTATTCCTGGAACTTGAGAAGAATTAGATTAGATACCTCTACTTTTTCGCAGAAAACAGCATAGCATAGAATAATGAAAAAGGACACAAACTTAATAAAAATAAAGTTTTATTGTCAAAATGTTTGTTATTAAGATGAAAAACCAAAGTATTTTTTTGATTATTTTTTGAAATTTTTTTTTAATTTAATCCTTTCTAACACTGTCTATATTTCTGAGATGATGTATTATGTACATTATTAGGACTATTGTCCTCATTTTGGCCTTCTTCAGGTGGTTGGAATGTTGAACTGAACCCTTTATTTCACTCACTGGTGTAGACGGTTCATATTTTAATCATAGTTAGATCCAATGACAGGACCCAAAGTAACACCTTTATCCACTGTGCCATGTGTCCCTGAGGACATCTGTATATGAATTTCTGGGTATTATAAACCTAATGTCTTCAGCAATCATTTTTTACCAGTGCTCATATTGCAATTTTTGCTGTTATCATTGTATGTTTTTACCACTTTTCTCTGGCACTCCTTATTACTGGTTCCCATATTGTATTCATTTCTATGCTTGGTCGGCTCAGGAGATTTTTGCGGCCTAGCATATGTGATGATTCCTTAAGTTTATGAATTTTCCAATGTGTTCTTTGTGGGATCAGGTTGAGATCATAGACAGAGGGCAGTGATCTCTCTTCTCTCTCCATATGTGGTCAGCCATGCCTAATTTTTCCACTTCGCCTCGTGTTACAGCTTTCTGGTGTTCTTGAAGCCATAACTTAAGGGGGCAGCCTGTCTCCCCTTTATATTTCTTTCCGCAGTTGCATACAACATCAGGACAACTTTCCTCTCTCGAGTAAGACCCCCCCCCCCCATAGAGGAGAACATGACTAAAGACTGTGTGTACGCTATCCCGTGCAGCTGCAGTAAGAAATATAAAGGGGAGACAGGCTGCCCCCTTAAGGTAAGGCCTCAAGAACACCAGAAAGCTGTAACACAAGGGGAAGTGGAAAAATCAGGCATGGCTGACCACATATGGAGAGAGAAGGGAGATCACCGCCCTCTGTGGGATCAGGTTGAGATCATAGACAAAGAACACCATTGCAAAATTCGTAAACTTAAGAAATCAGCACATGCTAGGCCGCAAAAATCTCCTGAGCCAACCAAGCATAAAAATGAATACAATATGGGAACCAGTAATAAGAAGTGCCAGAGAAAAGCGATAATAAAAACAAAAAATGGTAATATGAGCTCTGGTAAAAAATCATTGCTGAAGACATTAGGTTTATAATACCCAGAAATTCATACACAGATTTCAGAGGGAAATTAACAGGAGATAACTGACATCCATTAAAATATGGCACATGGAACTAGAACAGTCTACCCCAGTGAGCAAAATAAAGGGTTTAGTTTGACATTCCAACCACCTGAAGGCCAGAGCATACAACGACCGATATGTTGTAATAAATATGGTGACAAAGATGAGGACAATGTTTCTTTCTAACACGTTCAAAACTTTGTTTTGTTTACATTATCAGGGTGGCATAATAACTACGTTGACTTTTTTGCACTTTTTTCTGTTGAAAACACATTGATTTGGAAATTCTTACTTAATTTCATGAAATCTATTTCCTGAATTTTTTTTTTATTCGTTAAAGGTAGGACTCTTTAGAGAATCTAAATCACCTAATTTTTTCTTTTTCAAACTTGCACTATTGTAAATGAAAATCTGCTCTGAATTGAAAAATAATGAATGCAATAAATCTATGACATTATTTAATTAGAAAAGCTTTTAATTGCCTTTATAAATAAGTTATATTAAGGACACTATTGTTGTCTGAAGAAATAATTTTTCTGATGAATAATGAATTTTTACAAGAATTTTTTTTTTTAAATTTTAATTATAATTTATAATAGTTTAAAATTGTGTAAAATTTTCTATTGCTATTTCCTGGTGTGATATAGTAATTAATTGCAAACGAAATTTACAAATCCAAAATTGAAAAGATTAATAAACATAGTTGCACTATTCTCTTTTTAAAATATTTTATTTTTTTTTTTACTTAATTTGTTCCCTTTTTTCATCTATGAAAGGCTAAATGTGACATTATTATAGAAAGGTAACGTGAACTAAGTTTTGTCTCTTTACAGAGAAATTAATTTAAGAAAATTTTATAGTATTTTAATTTTTTTTTTTAATTTTTGCATAAAGCATCTCCGAAAGGTCAATAAATCAATAAATTATTAGATAATTGCAGAAAATATGTTCATTTGTAAAATCTACAAGGTAGTTAACCCTCCCCCGATGCATTGACTCGGATTTTGTAAATTTTATGTCAATTCTAGTCATCAATCAAACACGGCCAATCAACAACAAATGGTTGTATATTAATTTTTATGCTATAAGTAATATTTATTTCAAATCAGATTAACTTAACTTTAAATTTTCTAATTTTACTCAAATTTTGAGTAAAATTACAAGATTTAAAGTTAAATAACGTCATTATATATATATATATATATATATATATATATAGAGAGAGAGAGAGAGAGTTTTAAAAATCAATAAATTTTGTTTACAAATTTCTTAAAAGAGCCCATTGTCTTAGTTTTAAGAAAATTTTAATAAATCAAAATTAAATTTGACATTCCAATCTATAGAATTTCTAATTGAAATACACCAGAATATTTTACTTACTGGAAATAATAAATTTAAACCTTTAGCTTTCAATTAAAGCTAAAATGAAATCTTCAAGAATGCTTTTTCATTTTAAAAAATTCATTTTAAACCCTAGGTATCAAAAATGTATGCCGAAAAAGTGAAGGTACCTAAATTATACTCAAAAAAACAATTATCTTTTGTGATGAATAACTTGATTTCACTGTCACATGGTTTCTAGAAACGAGAAAAATATAGGTAAAAATTTAAACACGTTTTGCTTTTTACCTAAAGCCGCTTTCTTACGGGCATGTAATTAGATAATAAAGAGAGAAAAATTTTACATACCCAAACAAGTTCCGCTACTGAGCCAAAACCTAATTTCTAGACTGTCCAAAAGTTGTTTCCCCTTGGCCATTACTTGGCGAGCCTTTCGCTGGAATTTTTGACTTATATCAGAATTGTCTATGCCATATTGTGCTGCAAACTTTGTGGCTTGAGTCTCATTGCATTCAATAAATCTCGAGTGAGGAATTTGTTGCACAAAACTATCCGGAGGCTGAGGAACTTTGACAGTTACATTGTCAACCTGAACATCATCCACTTCAAATCTGTAGAGAGAAAAGGAAAAATTATGAATTTACCAAACAATTGCATTGAGGTAGAGGGGGGGGGGGCTTACATCAAAATGACAATGGAATAGAGATGCATCTTTGTTATTGATAATTAACATCTATAAAAGTCTTATAAAAAAAATGACAATTATGTTTTAAGAGAATATTCATTAAGTTTTTTTTGTCATATAAAAAAACTCTGAGCAAGAAATAGCTTTGTAAAATATGGAAAATTTATTGTTGCTTCAGTTTGGTTTTTTTTTTTTCTTTTTTTTTTTTTTTGAGTAGGAGTTGCTTTTTACTTAAAAAAAAAAAAAAAAAAAAAAAAAAAACATTTTGTAGGAGATTGGGAATTTATATCATGAAATTATTTATTTCTCAATGTCCTATGATTTTCTCTAGTTGTTAAGAGAAAACAAACAAAACAAAAAATCCCAAGTCAAATTCTCCTATTTCCACCCAGCCAATGAGAATATTCTTACTTTTTGTAAGCACCAGCATAGAGACCAAAATATATTGTGACACTGGAAGTTGATGGCAAGATCCTATTAAGCCGGGACAAAGGTGTGATGGCACCATGCCAAAAATAGGAGCCCAACCGGGAATGGAACATCACCACTTGGATAGCTGTCGGCTGCTTGTGACCTCGATCAAGTAGGAAGAAATGGGTTGGAATAGTGTCATGATGCAGCCTTGGGTCTGCCTGACGAATACTATGAATTGCAAAGTCACTCTTCAGCAGCTGAACGATACCCTGAATAAAAAATAAAATACGTGTGTATATATTTTTTTTTCTATGAAATGTTAAAATGAATTACCCTTACCCACCCAGCATCATTTATTCTTCAGTGTTGCTCAAATGAAGGTGAATTGATAACATTACAAAAAATACAATAATAATAATAATAATAATAAGTTGGACACTTACAATTTTCAAAGCAAAAGTAAAAAAAATATCTTTCTTATTACTGTCACAATGTTTCAACTGTTGTGCCCCCCACCCCCACTTCAGCAGTCTGCCACACTGGATCACTTTAGGGGAATTTCAAACTATAATAAGCCTAAAGGTATTGGTTAGTGAATTTATTATCATAGTAATTGTGAGTTCAGTCCCAGGTACTCAATGGAAACAGACCAAGCAATAACTGAGTAGTAATAACAATAAGAACTAGATGACATATGCGTAAACATGGGAAGTGTAAAGAGAACAATTCATCTCTCTAGATTAAATAAAGGGTTCCATATGAAATTCCCTGATGGTTACCCAAATCAACACACACCTGAAGGTTGAAGAGCACATCAGCCAAAACATTAGGCTGAAAGTAAATCATCTCAGAAATTCAGATAAATATCGAGTTTGATGAGAAAAAAAATAAAGCAAAAAAAAATTACTTATTAAAAAAAGATTAAAAAATTCACAGAAATATTAAGATTCACAATTTAACAAAGCTAAAAACTTCAAAGAGACAGTAAGATATTCCAATAAAAATAACCAAAGTTAATTGACTAAAGACATAAAAAACATGATTTTGGTTAGTTAATGAGCAGAAAAACTTTGTACAAGTTTTATTTTGACATTTCATCCATTTACCTATAGAATCTATTATGTAACCATTTCTAATAGTGCAGAGGAAATACCTCCCACATAATGATAAGGCATTAGTGGCAACGGTGTCTTCATCTAGCTAATGTCTTACCATTATGTAGGAGGTATTTCTGTCACACCCTGTATAAGTAAAAATACCTTAATATGAATTTATAAGAAAACAGATTAAGTGAAGAGACATATTTAAATAATCCACTCAGCTTGATGGCTGACATAGTTGCATATTTCCCATTTGTGTTTGTAAGTTTATGTAAAACCTAAGATTTAAAATGCTGATTTTAAAGGTAGGTACATCTTTTCCACTTGGAATTCCCCATATTTATTTGATTTTGAGTCAGACTAAACAAAGCTGATGAAATATCTTTATGGTATAATTGTTTATTTTAAATAAAATTTAATAATCAAGCCATCATCATGTGCTATTTCCAACTGTGACAGATTATTAAGAACTCGTGTGACTTTATTTTCCTATAAAGAATTTCATTCATTGCAGCCTTTTCTGGCTGCTGGGGAATAGGAACTTTTACCATCTTACCATCAAAGCTAAAAGATAGCCAATCAAGACTAAAAGTTTCCATCTGCCCATCAACATGCTATCACAACTATTAACATTTTTTAAACAGTTTTGTCTATCCAGTTTCACTCATAAGGGTTGAATCAACCTGTGCTATAGTTTTCAGATACTACCAACAGTGCCACACACTTTAATCACCTCTTGAAGATAATATTATCAAGATGTCACCTCCTTAACTGATCAATCACAGCGAGATGGGAACTCAGAGTTTCATTTTTTGGAACACTAACAATTCAGCTGCATGCAAGAAATAGAAAATTACAAGCTGGAGATTTTTGTAGAAATTTGATGATAGTGTTGAGGGATGCAAAAGAGGGAATTCTTTATTTGACACAGTAAAAAACAAGAAAACACTCATCAGAGAAAGTAAGTGACTCCAAAAAGAGATTAAAAATGGTTTAAGGTAGAAGAGAAAAAACTATTTTCATTTTGAGAAAAGTACAAACTACAGAAATTTGTAGATAAAGAAACAATGATTATATTGAAGATGCCCCCCCCCTCAATACTTTCATATTACATCAGTAAAATATGTAATTATTATTTACATTCAGACTGGCATTAGATGAGGATATTAGTCTGAATTATAACTAATGACAACTTTTCATTCCAGAAATTTAGACTGAAATTATATAAATAAGCTAACAGCTATAGATAAATTTCATTAAGTGACTTAATTGATATAATAATTAAAACTATAAATAGATGAAAGGCTGGTATTTACCTGAGTGTCCCAGTATTTATAATAACAACCAAACGTGACGTGTTGCCGGCAGCCAAAGAGGCAACCATTACTGAAGGTGGTTGGAGGAGACTTGTCTGGAGTCAGGCTGCTCAAAATATCCACCTCCAAGAGAAATACTGGAATGTTCAGTTCAGCACAAGCACTTACAAATATCTTCACAGCATTCTGTAGAAATAACAAAAAAAGAAGATAAAAACAGAAAATATGTTAACGCATGAAGAATGTTTACTTTAAGAAAAATGTACAAAAGAAAAGTTTTTAGTACAATTAGAAAAGAAAGAACAAGTGAGAGAGAAAAATCAGTCCATTGATAAAATTTAAATATTTATATGTGGCTTTAAAGATGATAATTTCAAAATATATATTTGTATAATATATACAAATATATTAAAACAAGAAGGAAGAACAACAAGAAGAACCAAAATTACACACAATAATGTAGTGAATTAAAAATAGCTTCTTTTTTTCTAACTAGTTTGAGGCAAACTTTTAGTAATTTGCCAAAAATGCAGCTTTTCTACTTTTTTCAGTTACTCTACAGTTTGTTTTCACTTCCCAACCAATATTAAAATCCATTCATAAAGATGTTCTGCCCCCACACAGTATTAAATTCAGTAATTTATAATTTTAAATGTCAGTGTGATGCTGAATATATTGGCAGAACTAATCAAAGGTTGAAGGTGACAGTTCATCAGCACATACCATCAAAGGCAGTATGAAATTTGCATACACTTATCAATACATCTGGATATGCAATTGCAGAGCACCTTATGAAAACTCAGATTTGTGCCTCATCTTTTACCAGAGATTTTTTTCTCAGCCATCAGCAGACCACATTAAGATCACCATTTTAAAGTGCTAGAGACGCTGTATATTAAATCTAAGCAACCTTCCCTCTTAGCAGAAGGAATGATTGCGAGATCTTAATGTAATCTGTATGTGATTTATATTGCTGATTCTCTGATAGTAATTTTTTTCACCTTGATTTTTAGCCACTGTGCACATATTTCATTTTTATCTTTGACTGAGATCTGAAGAGTGAGGAATGATAACCAGTTAGCTTTTTATTTATTTTTATTTTTTTTCAGTCTGCAACTTTGTTTATTTTTCTTTTTCCTTGCTCTTTCCTTCCCTTGTTTTAATACATTTTCTATGCAACTATGCAAAGAAATTTTTATATGAATGTTTTTTTTGAAAGCCATAATAAAATGACATAATCCGCCCCCCACCACCACCAAATTTTTTATATTTGGGGAAACACAACTGCAATCATGATTTCAAAGTGCCTGAAATCCCTAAAACACAGGTTTGTTTTCTCACTGGATTTAATTTTGAGATTATTGCTATATTTTCTTCAATCTGGCATAGCGCCAAAAGAAAAAATAAATTTCTTCAGTTTATGCATAAAGAAACATTCTTATTGTGAAATTTTTTAAAGAAAATTACTAAAAGTTGAGTGTTAAATGCATCCTTTACTGACATAGTTTATAAGAAGAAAGTAAAATATTTTGGGGATTTGGCTAATTAGCATTTCCCAGTTTCTAATCCATCTTAATTTAGATGACACAGAAAACTGGACAAGGAGTACAAATTCTGAACAAAAAATAAACAGTAGCAGAGGTTTGAAAATCTATCTTGTAGGCCATTGAATTGAAGCCAATAATGTCATAATGTTTCTGGACATCACAGATTTACTCTGTAAAGTAACTCTCCATTCCAGTTAAAGCATTCCCTGATGCTTGAAGTTACTACAAAAGTGCTCTATGCATCTGGGAGAGTTGGCAGAACAACTTCAGTGTTTGCACAATAGAGCCAATTTGCGATTTTTGAGTGCCATGGATGTGTATTTGTCTTATCTGGTTTTCACATGTCTGCACTTTGAGAGCACTTCTTTTGACATAGAAAAAACACTGATGTTATTTATATAGCTCTCCCAGTCTCAGACCCACGCTGACTATTGGCTAATACCTGCCTAGTATCGTTCATATGCAAATAGTCAGCGCCACCTACTCTAAGTAGAAGGTCTTCTTTCAACAGCCTATTGTGGAAGGGGATGCAACTACTGGTGCTTACAGCACTACATACAACCAACTTGGAGTCTTATTAGGCTGACTCGATTTTCTGTTACAGGATGATTTTTAGCTCAATTCTAAAAGTGTATTAAATGTTATTTATACTTAAGATTAAAACAAAACTTTCACATTTCTAATTAAAAAATAGGAGTTCAGGTCTAGAAACCTTGGTCTGCAGTGAAGAGCCTAAAATCCTAAAAAGAGATTAGATTTTGCATTTAACCCATTTAGACTAACTTTGCAGGGAGTTGGGTCAGCACCAGAAAGAACATAGGAAGAGAGGTCTAGATCATGATTTTCTGATAAATATGAAAAAGGTTATGTCAAAAACTGATATTTGGTTCCCAACATATAATGCCCAAAGTAGGTAATGATCAATTTAGCAGATGAAAAGAACTGAGAACAATTTTCTTATATATTGCAGATTTGAATTGTTTTAACATTTAAGAATTTACACTGATGTTTCGATTTTGTGACAGGTATTTTTTGTTAGAAATATTCTAAAAACAAAAAAGCAGGTAAAAAGTTAATTTGATTGAATTTTGTGTTGCAAACCCCAAAAAGAGTGTGAAGTTAAAGCTGTCACAATAAAATTCCAATGATTTTCCCCAGCACAAAGAGGCTGAAAACGTGATTATCCAGAAGTAATCATCTAAAAATTAAATTATTAAATATGTGCAAGTTTTGATTAAATTCAAATGATCATAATACCAATTCTGAAATCCTGACACAGTCTACTTTCAGATGAAATATAACAATTATCACTTGAGAAATGTTCCAAAAATGTTATCTGCTTGCAAACCCCTTGTGAACTTTCTTAGTGCTATATATTCGTTACAACACTGGGATAAAATCCCAAACCCAATCCCCAAGTTTCAATGTTAGAAGAGAAGAAAAAAAGCTTAAGTGAAAATGAAGTCTTCCTTAGTGTCAACATTTGTAGACCAAGAACAGCAGTTAGGATTGTAAAGATGGAGAGAGATATATTGATGATAATAATAATAAAAACAAACTAAAAAAACAAAAATTAGTTATGAGAAAGATTGTAATGAATCTCCTCTACTTACTGCAACAGCAGGTTGTGCTGGTTCTTGTAAAGGTTTAACATGGACATGAGCCTGTTTGGAAGTATCCACAGTATTCTGGACTTCATCCTATAAAGGGAGATAATTATTCAAAAATATTTGTTTTTCTTTATTTACAGATTGCAACATCTATCAGAGAGATGAAATTTAAATTTTTATTATTATTCCAAAATTTTAACAGATCAGCAGATAGTTATTAATGTCAACAACTGAGTACAAATAGTTATTAATTAAAAAAATTAGTAACTAATGTATATTATCCATAACTAAAATGTACAAGAATGTCATTTTTTATAAAAGTTAAAAATAACCATAAATATGTAAAAAATACTTTTTCCACAATATAGCTATTTGTGCTATGTTATAATGCTTATTACCTAGACAATAATAATACTGAATAACTTATTTTAAACATTAAAGAATATTTAATCACATCTCCATAATAGCTGTAGTGATCTGTTAAAACAGTACAACATAATATTAGGTTGGTGCAAAAATAATGTCGTTTTCTCACAGTAACATGTGAGAAAACGACATTATTTTTGCACCAGCCTAATATAAAGCAGATTTCTTTTATGCACTAATAATATAAATCAACAATAGAAATAGTTTCTTTTTTAAGATACATCTGTAATATAAAACACAGTGTGACTATACATTTATTAGTGACAATATCTGATCTTCCAACTTAGCAATGAGATATTTTGCTCAATATTGATGCCACTCAAAGCATGTCTTCTGTGTTACCATAACATTGAAACCAAGTTAATAATATATTGCTCTTTTGCTATTTTAAATGTAAAATTAAAGAACTATAGTAAATAGTTTTCTCTTTAAAAAAAAAAAATCTTAATTTGGGACAGTGATTATCCCCCCCCCATTTTTCACTTTTCTTTCATTATAAATTCCTATATTTCTGTCATTTCCTTTCTGCTGTCACTGTTTTTTTGATTGAATATTTACTTAATGATAGAATTTTCATTGATTCATATTCCTGTATTCTCAATTTACCAATATAACTGATGTCATCATCTCAAACCTAGAGACAAGCAACTTCTACTGTAACTCATGTTAAATAAAATTAAAATTATACTGTGGCAAGTAGAGGTTTAGATAAATTCTATAAATATCGACATGTACACACAAACTTAATGTGTGTGTGTGTGTGTGTGTGTGTGTGTGATCAGAATCGCCCCAAGCAAGTCAGTAATGCCACTAAAATACAAGGGGTTACAGGGTGTGGAAGAATTAGGAACAGAAACATTAATGCTGAGCAGAAAGAGACGATAGTAATCAGGTCGACAGTAGATAGCAATTGATATTGCATCCCAATTTACTAGCCACACACAAGTGGACACTGAAGTCAACACTCAGAGGTGACAGACAGTTTCATGCTAAATGCAATCATCAGGCCACATATGTTGTTTTTTCTTGACAATGTAATATACTAAGTTACAGTAAAATCATCAGATAATGAAGAAAAAATATACACAGGAGTAACTGACAGACCCTGGAAACAAAGAAACTATGCACACAAAACATTTTTCACAAATAGTAAATATGCGAACAGCACAATAGTTTCTTCCAAGTATATCTGGGAAATTAAAAACAAAATGCAAATCACACCAAAAATATCATGGAAAATAAAGAAAAAACATCAGTCTACAACAATCAATCCCAAAACCGCAAACTCTGCTTGGAAGGAAAAATAGCTATAATTACCTTCCCAGATCAAAACTAACTACTAAATATACAATCAGAACTCATCCTGACTCAAAATGCAAACACGAAAACAAATTTTTACTATTTTACTTAAAAATCAAAAACTGAAAAGAATAAATAAAAATAAATAAAATAAAAAAGAACAAGTAAAATAAATTAATCCAAATAAATAAATAAAGTAAATAATAAACAAATTAACAAACCACTGCGACCAAAATAACCATTAGAATAGACTACAACAATCCATCCAAAAACTGCAAACTCTGATTGGACGAAAAAATAGCTATAATTACCTTCCCAGACCAAAACAAACTACTAACTAAATGATCAGAATTCATCTCAAAATTTTTTCTACGTTACTTAAAAATCAAAAAGAATAAATGAAAATATACAAAAATAAATAAGAAATGACAGGTAAAATAAATTGATTCAAATGAAGTAAATAATAAACAAATTAACAAACCAGTCACGCCAAAATAACCATTAGAATAGACTACCCACAATGCACCACTAACCTGTATATATAAAGCGGAGAAAAAACACAACTCGTGTGACCTGATGATTGCGTTTAGCATGAAACAGTCTGTCGCCTCTGAGTGTTGACTGCAATTCCCACTTATATATTTACATACACTATGTCTGATATTGAGTACTTTATCCGATAAATGTAGCATACCATAAAACTATCTCTCCTTCTCTATATAGATAGATAGATAGAAGGTAGATAGGTATGTAGCACCACACATTGGGCATGCATAAGGTTTAAAAGGAATTTTTAAAAATAAAAAAGTTTTACTGAAGCTTTCAATATAGCTTTAAACGAAATCTAAAGGATTAAATTTACTATACCCAGTAAGCAAAATACTTTGGTGCATTTCAGACAGAAATTATATTGATTGGAATAGAATTGCATTTTTTTTTTCAGTAACATCAGCCATTTTTTAGACATTTGTAAACAAAACTTAATTTCCCGTTTTCAAAATCTTGCAAAAGTAACACGCGCGCACACACACACACACAGTGTATATTAGAGATGCATGGTTTAACTGGAAAATCAACTTTTTTCAGTTTCATCTTCACATTGTGAAACCGTATTAGAATTTTTTAAGAAATCAAAATGTTTTTTTTAAGTGCTAAAACTGCTATCACTACTGAGTAACTATATCCAAAGAAACACTATTGAAAAAAACTTTCAGATGTTAATAAAATTAACCACTTTATACTATTGTAAAAGAAAAAGATTGAACAAAAATATGGTAAAAACATTTAATTGACTAGTTTTAGGAAATAAATATGAAATCTATTTGTTTACAAAAGAAATGAAGAAGAAGAAAAACACTTTTTGCGGTAAACTTAGGTTAACAAAATAGCGAGTAAAAAAAAAATAAAATAAAAATAAATAAATAAAAAAATTTAAAAAATAAATAAAATAAACATAGTTGCCCATTTCATGTTAATGTTAAATTTTATGAAGTCAGATATTTTGTAGTAAGGGTAATTGTTTTCTAGTAAAGCCAATGTTACGCCAATCACGATATAAAGTTGTTGTAAACAAGAAAAATGAACAAAGATTTTTTTTTTTATAAATAAATTTGTTTTTTTATCTAGGATATGCACCTGAATTAGATATTAAGAATAATTAAAATAGTTCGTAATTTCACTTTTAAAATAATGTGTATATTTCCAGATGTGCGAGTCTCTAGTCACTAGTGTAAAATTGTTTGTTTTCTACACATAAAATTCTGTTTCTATTTAGCGAATACACTTAAAATTAAATATTAAAAAAATAAAGTTTTAATCTCAGTTTTAAAATGTGTATATTTTCAAAACTGCAAGCCATTTTTTTAAAACCCAAAGTAAAATTATTCTTTTTTAGCCATTAGTGTTTGGTGGGTGTTAACTGTTCTGTCTATAACATTCTTCTAAACAAGAAAAATTAATTCATTTTATTTTTACAAATATCTTTATGGTTTTATTTCATCTAGTGAATACACTTAAAATTATATATTAAAATGATTAAAATAGTTTTTAATTTCAGTTTTAAAATGTGTATTTAAAAAAGAACAGGTGATATTTGGAAATATACACATTCTAAAAAATGAAATTAAAAGTTTTTAATTATTTTTAATATTTAATTTTAGGTGTATTTGCTAGATAGAATCAAATTTATTTAGGGGAAAAAATAACTCATTGATTTTCCTTGTTTCGAAGAAATTTATTTGCAAAACCCCAATAACAGTTGGCTGATGTACCAGAAAAGAATTGACAGCGTCAGTGCGTGTACCTTTAGGAATAACAGGTAGAGTCTGCCTAAAGTCGGCTGCGAGGAGAAGGGTTACTCCACTCATGGGGTCAGACAAGTCGTGGATGTTTTGGAGACTTCGGTCAAGTGCCTCAAGGGTGCCCTTGTGTGCCATCGTGCACTCATCCCAAACTATAAGTTTGCATCTCTGCAGAACTTCAGCCTGTGGCGAATTCTTTGTTATGTTGCAGAGAGGAGTTTGTGACCGGCATAGATCAAGTGGCAACCTAAAATGAATGAGCGGTTCTACCTCCCGGTAGCAACGTTGCAGCAATCCCGGAAGATGCGACCGCAATAGCGATCTCCCCACAACGCCGTACCTCTGCCAGGACTAATTTAGTAACAAGTTTGCCAGTTCCTCCGGGCGCATCTAAAAAGTATATACCTCCACTGGAGCCGTTTGCTTTGTCTGTTATGGCAGTGAAAGCAACCCTCTGATCAGGTAAAAGTTTGGGCTCATTTTCGGTAATGTATGTGTTCAGCCCCTCGATGGAGTAAGATGTTTCCCGCAATAACTCAGTTGTTACAGTATCAAAACCGTCTCTGAGCGGTGCTTGTAAACCGTAAGTTGGTAAAGAAACACCTCCCAGTTCAAAAACAACATCTAGGGCCACCAGCGCCCTGTTGAATATGAAGTCAGTGAAACCGCATTCAACTCCTGGGCTGTTACGTTGAATGGAGAACAGCACATCCTCTGACATGGATTCTCTGTACTTTAGCCAGAGCAACAGAGGATTGCTTAGTTTGCATCGCAAAAGCAAAATGGCAAACAGCATTCAAAGCTGTGATGGCATTCTGAGAAGTTCACCCTCCACCATGGCTGCATCCCATTGGGAGTCATCTTCAAGCAATCCCAAACAGAAGCATGCTTCTCTATAAGACTGGCACGCTATGCCGTTGACAGTATGAATATCTGTGAAACTCGTTGGCCCAGCAATTTCATGAAGTAGAAAGTGGAGGTAAAAGCACTCCTGCTGGCTAGGGTGCATAGTATAAATGCGTTCAAGGCAAGAATTAGACCATACATCGGGATAACACTTGACAGGGTCGCCAGCCTTTCACCGGACCCACCAGTTGTTTCACCACACATAGTAGGATGGGACTTGGGGGTATATCAATGTTTTGGAAAAGCATCTGTTGAGCATAATTTAAAGAAACCCATTAGGGTTGTCTTTAGTGTTTTCCGCAACCTGCTGGGTGTTTTGTTCGGTGAAGTACATCCTCTGTCCATTTTCTAAATGAACAGCAAGTTGCACAATGGCTGGAGCCCTTTGGTGTATGGGGAATCCGAAAATTCAGCCAAAAGGCCTCGCTACTGCTGAGGTAGCGTCCAGCCATGTAATCGGCCACCCCAACGCCATTGTTGCACCGGATACCAAAAACGGCAGCATCGCTGCTTTTATTAACGTACTTGTAGATTTACTTTATTGACTTAACCGAGTGGCAGTAATCAACGTTTATGTGGGCTCTAGAAGTCTTGGACAGCAGCGGGCAATAAGGCACCACCCAACAATTGTCCAGAGTGTGCCCCTTAACTGTCACAGTTCTGTCGCTCTCAGTGGGGCTTCTATGTCTGTATAGTGGGTAACCATCTGTCACAGTCTGCATTTCTGAGATAAACTTACAGGGGTAACCCTTTGTGCAAGTGGGGCCACTTGACTAACATGACCTTTTTTCATAATTCGCGCCACAGGGGCCGTGTATCATATTGTTTTTAATGATTTTGTGGAGCAAAGGATCCAGTGCAGGATCCGGAATTTCAGCAGAAATAAAATCGTCTATTTTGTTTGCGTCAACCTTATCGTTGAGCCACAGCAGAATGTGGGCATGAGGCAAACCGCGTTTCTGCCATTCCACTGTATACATATCACACTTAACGCGTCCAAAGACTTGCCCTTTAAGATTAAATCCATAAGCTTACACAGCTGTAACCGGAAAATGCGGGCAATTAGGTCAGGGCGGTGTGAGTACTGCTGACTTGGAAAAAGTTTGCGTGTGATTTCAACCCATTTTGGATTGCACGTGAACGTGACGAACAAATCAGGCCTCCTGTTATGATGGACATAGGTCATTGCGTCTTGTGTCCTTTCATGCATGTATCGAGGGCCACCAGTGTAAGAGGAAGGCAAAATGCATGGTTTTCCGAGATTGCGTGTGTCACCATCAGAACGCAGACCCTCACGAAGGTGAATGTAGGAGTCGGTTCTAAGTTTGGATTGGTTTAACTTGATGAATCCTAACCTCTCCGATTCCATTTTTGCAG
>OZ010580.1:60083926-60181426 GCA_963932145.1 Acanthosepion lycidas
ATCACTGTGCTGATAACAAATATGGCACCAGTTTGTTTACATTGCGCAGATCAGTACGAAAATTTCAGAGATTGCGCAGCTCAGTGTCGCCAACGTTGTGTGAACATTTTGTGTGAACTGATTGGACGGTTTTTGAAATATATTAGAAAAAATTATCTCGATAATAATTTGGCACGCAGTGTACATGTATGATTTGTGGTATATTTTAGGGTAGGTACCTTCATGAGATCGCTAAAAAAGGTTTTTTAATCATAAATTTAGAATGTTTTTAAAAGAAGAAAATTTTTTAAAAATAATAAAAAAATTTTTTTAATCTTTTCTTTTAATAATAACAAACATTTGGACAATAAAATTTTGTTTTCATCAAGTTTGGCATCTTTTTCATCATGCTATTCTCTTTTTTTTAGCAATCCCATGAAAGTACCTGTTTTAGGGTATTCCTGCTGAACATTTTGTGTGGCTTACTTGATTTTGGGAAGCATTTGTTGATGTTTATACATTTTTCTTATATTCGTGAGTTCAACCATATAAGGTTTCTATTTCTGTTGGATATGTTTTTTTCTTTTCCTATTAGGTGTATATGTGAGTTTTGTCGAAAAAAACATGTATTTATTTAATGAATTATTGAATAATTTAAAACTGATGGAGTATTGGATTTGTTTAGGTGAGTGGTCAGTGGAAGTGTAAATAAATTTAAAGTGGATAGTCATTTGTTTTTCTGTATGGTTGATATTTACATTTGTGAAAATTTTAAATTATTTTAAAATTAAAAAGTTAAAGTTATATTTAAATTTAAAGGAATAGTGGCACTTGGCCTGAAGATTACATTGAAGTGGGAAAGTAACAGCTATTATACAGTATCAATTGCTATGTTGAAAACTATAAACACCATCTCCAATATTGAGCACTCTTCTCCAATAAATATATCAAATTGTAAGAGAAATTGCACATATATTTAAATAATGGGGGGAGGGGGGGAAGAAGAAGATATTCATGACATTGTCATTCAAGATTTTAATATATCAAAAGTGAACTAAAATAACTGAACTATTTGTATAAAGTCACTAATAACAACAAACAAAAAAAAGAAAACACACACGAAACCAAAAGAACATACCTTGTTGATCCCGAGTAACGTGCACCAATGCTATGGCGCAAATCATCTGGGTTGTGTTGCACACGCTCAATACGTTCCCAATCGCGTGGCTCACCCCGGTCAGGGGAGTAAATGGACTCACTCCCGCCATAGCGGTGTGAGGGGCTACCCATAGGCCTCATCCTTAGATAAATAAGAAAGTGGATAGGTGCTTTATATCATTTACAAAGTAATAAGATTAATCCAGAATTACTTTTGTAGTGACTTTCAACTTCACAAATGCAGCTGCAGTTATGATAGACTTCCAAGGTCAAAGAAGGTGAAGAAGACTTTTTTTTGCTGGTCATGACTATTTCACTATTTTTAATACATATCTCTTTCCATATTATGTGTGATTAAAAATATTATTTCCAAGTAGTCACGACCAAATATAATTTTTAAGAGGTTGCAATTATTATTTTCTTCTAATTCTCCTGTCATATTTCTGTTAGAATTTTCTTTCAAACATGTAAACCATTTCAAATTTATTGAAGCAAACAAATGACGGAGTTATATCACTTATCCAAACCTTTTGCAAATATGCATAAAATGCTCACTTTTCTTCACTTAGGCTTTGTTTTGTTATTGCTTGAGGAAAGAAGAGCCAATGACTTTGTTGAGTAGAAGAGAAAAATCATCTACATTGAAACAGTTTTCCTCAGTGCTATTTGTAATTATTGATCCAATTTAGTGCATCCGCTTTTTTGATAGAGGAAAGAAAACCAATTCCAAATGGATCAGCAGTTGGTTGGTATCCAAGACGTATCAAAAGCAAAGACCCTAACAGTTTCACCAATTCCATTTAGAAGAAATCTGGTGACAGTCTTTGACAAAAAAGATGGTCATTCTTGTAATGATGTGATTGACAAATGCAAGAATCAGACTTTTCTTTATAAAAAAAGAAATTCAAAGAGAAGAGAATGTTGACCCAAATGAATGTTACACATTTCTTAGACATTAGCAGTTGAGAAATAGAATTAAAAGTCTTAAAATATTGTTAGTTGACTCACAAGAAGAGAAAGCAAATTATAAAATTGATTTTGCATAATGCTACATTTTGTTCTGGAGTCAATTGCTGTCAGACTTTATGGATAAATAGACTTTAAGCAAGCAAACAAGGGGCTCCCCTCCCTTAAATTAAATTGTTTCCTTAATCCCTTTTGCCACTTTTACTTCAGGGATGTGATGGCATGTTGCAAGTGTACTCAGCACACAAAGTCAAAATTTAAACTGACAAAGTTATTTGAATTAAACTATTTAGCTGCATAAGTAGAATATAATTAACAAATTTTCTACAGGGTGTGATAAGTAAATTGTCACCATTTTAAATTTTTAATTTTGCACATGTGCATTGTTCGTTTTTGTCGAGTGCACAGTATAGTAGGGTCAGTTGGGCACTGTCTGTGAGAAAAAGAGCACTACGACAATTCATTCTGCCAGAAATTTGGAAATGGCATGCTGTACTGCTTGGCATTCATGCTGGAAGCTCCAATACTAACATTTCAGCACATTTGGGTGCCAATCCGAGGACAGTGCAGAGGATTTGGAAAGAGTTAGATGAGTAATGGTGATTACAAAGGTCTTTGGAGTAATCACTAGTGATAGCGATGTTATGCCTCCATTCATCTATGGGACTTCATGCTCAATATGGAGGTTTACATCAAGTGCCTTGATGAGGTAGTGCTGCCCTGGGTCAAGAGGGTGGCAGCTGGAATACCCTATGTCTGGCAAAAGGACTCTGCACCACGTCACACAAGCAGGGGCTGTCAAACAATTTATGTGACCACATCACCCCTTACATCTGGCCACCTAACTCCCCAGACTGCAACCCCCTTGATTATTATGTGTGGGGTGTAGTTGAGCAAGAGACAAAACTTGTAATGCCAAAGATGAATTCAAGGCAAGGATATGGCAGCATTCACCAACTTAAACAAGGAGACCATCCAGACGAGTTGCAGGAAATTATTAAGTCGCCTGAGGCCGTGGTTGAAGCCAGTGGCAACTTTATTGAATAAATTTAGTATTTCAAGATGTTTTTATGTAATTTTGGTAAACATATCTGTTAAAATGAGAGGTGTTATTTTTATTTTTGCATAATTTAGATGACCATTCATCCATCACACCCTGTACAAAATGACTCACCACATAAGCCATCCTATCATAGAAAATAAACCACCTTAAAAGGATAACCTATTACAGTTTGTTTACAACACTAATTTTATAACTTTTTAATGGGACAAATACACTGAACTACAAAAAACACTTAGCATATAAATGAACATTAAACAATGATAGCGTTTCACATTTAAAAAAGAAAAAAAAGAAAAAAGGAAAAAAAAGCTGTACTGCAAAAGCAGAATTAATAAATCCCTTAGTTTTAATGATTGCAAAATCTTCAAACAACACTTGTTATTTCATATAATTGTGCTTTTTCTTTTCTTTAAACAAACAAGAAATAAACAACTGATAAATTAGTAATAGAAGTTTATCATTTTATTTATATTCTGAAAAACAACTGCAATCAATTATCTAAACCTAGAAAAATATTTCTAAAAGAAATGCTATTTACCATAGATACTAAGGGGATAAAGCACAATGTGAGGAATAAAAGAAATTTTATCCTTATAAGAATTAGACATCCAAAACGAAAATAATTTTTCAATGAAGATTTTCCTTATATTAATCAAAGTAAAAATCACACACCGACTTTGATCTGAAATTTTGCCAAAGCTAAAAAAAGAAAATGAAAGAAAGGAAGGAAATAATGTTCCTTTTGAATAGAAAAACTGGCCAGGATAAGTTAAATTTTCAAATAGTAGAACAATATAAGTTAGTAAGAAATATTAATTATTGAACTAAAAACAGTTTGCAGTTGAAATGTGAAGATAGTAAAATATTCAAATTGATTTTCTTTGAGCTTAACATGATAATGAAGATTGGAAATTGCAACTTGAGAATTCATAAACTAGATATAAAATATCAAAGTTTGACATTTTGAAATTTTCAGAAATTTATTTATTTGGCATTTTATATAGAACAGGCCATTAAGTAAATTTCATAAAAATATCTATATAAATGATGCTTAATAAAAATAAAATGAAACATGTAAATAAAAATATCAAGCAAACTTCAATATCTGTCTATATCTCTGAGATGAGGTATTATGATTATTTACATTATTCAGACTGTTATCCTCATCTTCAATTCCATTGGATTGGAATTTCGAACCGAACCCTTTATTTTGGGGTAGATTGTTCTAGTTCCACACGCCATGCCTCTTTCAGATGTCTCAGTTATTTCCCTTTAACTCAACTCTCCAAGTATTTTTGGTTCACCACTGCTGTAGCCTGGTACTGAACTCACAACTCTTTGGGATCTAACCAATGCCTTTATCCACTGGGCCATGTGTCCTTGAGGACATTCGTGTATGAATTTCTAGGACTTATGAACCTAATGTCTCAGCAATCGTTTTTATCAGTGCTCATATTGCAATTTTTCTGTTATTACTACTTCATATTTTACCAGTGCTCATATTGCAATTTTTGTGTTATTCAGAAGAGGTGTGGAACTAGAACACTTTACCCTGGTGGACAAAATAAAGGGTTTGGTTTGTAATTCCAATCACCTGAAGAAGGCTAGAGCTTACAACAGCTGAAACATTGTGAATATGGCAATGAAGATGAGGATAATAGTCTGAATAATATAAGCAAGCAAACTTTACTTTTAAGAGAATTATACTGAACTTGAATCAAGAATAGTTTATCTTTTTATCTTTAGATCAGGTCTCCAAACTACAACCAGCCCACAAGAAAAGAAAGTCTTTCATTGTAATGGTCATATTTCTCTTCTGATTCATATCAAGTGGAATGGAAAAAAACAAAAAAAAACAAAAAAAAAACAAAAAAAAACAAAAAAACAAAAGATCTGAATACATTCATTCATTTATAAAACTGACCTTTTTTCTTTGACACATGAAAATTTGCAAAAATATATGATGTGGTCCATTCATTGAAAAGTTTGGAGACTGCTACTTTTGATAATGATAAATTGTAGCTGAGAAGCAAGTAAATGCAAAGTTTGTTTTAGGTGTTCGAGTTAAATAAATTTTATACTAAATTACTTTGCTATCATATATAGGAAAAGTTGAAAGCCATAGTGAAATTCTAATTGAGAGGATCATGCATCAATACTTGGCAACATTCTATTCATAACAGCATCTTAAAATGTCAAGTATATAGTTACAAACTAGCATAGAACCCATAAAATTTTTTTTTTTAAATTAAAAAATGAATTATTATTATTATAGGTATTGGCACTTCTAAGATCAATTTTTGTGCACTCTTCTAAAGATCAAAGACACTTAAATGTTATTGCACAATTTTATGACTTTTTATATCATAACATTTTGTGTGTCTGAAATACTTTGACAGCCATTAAAACAATAAGATTATCTGATCAAGTCAGAAAGAAATGACATAAAATATTTCAGCAAAATTCTAAAAATTCACCTATTCTATAATTATTTTCAGGGAGGAGAAAAATAGTCAGCTATTAGCTTAATTCCTAGACAATTAATTATTTATTATAATAATATCATTAGAATCTCGAGAAAAAAAATTATCATCTTTAATTGTAAAGCTTTATCTTTGGGAATTGTATCCATAAAGTCAATGATGAGGAAGTAAACAATTTCTTATAAATCACTTAAAATGCAACATCATGCACTGACAGTTTTCTTTTCAATGAAAGTGATGACAGTTTGCAAGTATTTTCAATTTACCAATACATTTTCTCTGTAAGCAGAAGGAGTAGTTGTTGGGATTAAAGGCAATTTGCCTGTAAGTGTTTTCAGTGTTAAAATTTCTTTCATGTAACATTTGTCTTGGGTGCGATATTTTCTTTTTTTTTTTTTTTTTTAGTCGCTGTGCACATTTTTGCCCTCAATCTTTGCTCTGATGAGAGAAAACTGATAAAGCAGTTTAGCTGTCTTTTGCCAATCACTGTTGTATCTTGATATTACCGTTTTACAGTAACATATTGTTTTAAGTTTTCTTCTTTTAACGTGTCTGTTTTATCACTAACAATACTTTTTTTTATGGATACTATCCAAATGCTAGCACATATAATTAATAATGTCTCTGGGGGACTACAGAAAAATATTATCAATGTCCTCAGGTATTTTCTAATTTCACAATTTCTTTTTCTTGCTGTACAGAATAAAATTTTGATGAACAATGTTTTTCTGGACACTTGTTGATCAGCAGAAAAATTTGATTCATATGATGTGTGCTGCAATATATTTTTTATCATTGTTCTTTGATTCTTATAATATTGCCATTATGACAAATTGCTAAAAAACTTTCTGTGTGAATAATTGGTTTGATTAGTTTTGTATATATCGATAAACTTTGAAATATTTCTCAGTAAACATTTCACAATCAGAAAAGCTGTTTTCATATTGAGTTCTTATAATTCTTCGAAATATAATTTTTCAGAATTTTTGATATTATTAAACTTTTGTTTATATCATAAACATTAATACATCTTGCTGGGTGTTGTTATCCATTCATAATGACACCATTGCATATAAGATGCTTTCCAGAATGAAGCAGATGTAGATTTTAGAATTGCATTAAAATTGTTGAAATCATTTTTGATACCTGTATGCTTAACAGCATAATTACTTTAACTGTGAAAGAGAATATTTTTAAAATATTCTTTCACATTTCATGGCTTGCTTTCAAGTTCTTTTTCAATAAATGTCTGATATCATTTTGGGTTTTCATTAAGTATATATGAATAATTTTGTCAGAATTTTCCAGAGGAATATTTAACGTCCCTTCCCATATAGTCGCAAAATCTTGCAAAAAAAAAAAAAAAAAAAAAAAATGTGCACATTTTTCATGTATTTTCAGAATACTTCCAAATGTCATACTCCTGCAAGTGATAATTTTCTTTTCAAAATATAAAAAATACACATTACACGTGTCCATTGTGAATAGTAACACTGAATTTTGTCTGCTTCCAATAAATCATTTTTCAATTTGCTTGTTGTCTCTTAAATTTACTTTTCATTGGTTTTCAAGATGTTTACTTTTTTTTTTTCTCCTCTCTAAACACTTTCAGTTTCATCTGGGTGTTACTCAATTATCATAACATCAAGTTAATGTATTTCATAAAATACATCTATTTGATGCTTTAGTACACATCATCAGTGATGTTTCTAGCCTAGGTCCATTAGGGGTTTCAGGTCTTTCAGCATCATAACCCCTCTCCACGGTGACCCGGCTGATACTGATCGGGTTATCGACTTGTATACCCTTCCGTCAGCTACAATACATTACATTAACATTCAATAGCAATAAAAATACAATTTTCTTTTCAATTTAATGTGAAATTCTGGATGTCAGTGATAATAAAATAAAGATTTTGTTTCTGGATAAGGTCTGCTCCATCAGTATGCATTCCAATGGAATTTGATATTAAACATTATAGATGCTGATGCAATGTTCATACAATATCCTGTAGTTAAAGTGGCTGAGGTGTGTGTTGGAGAAGTTATTACAGATCAGCAATATGTGTCAGCGGCAGGGATAAGCTTTAATAAAGCTTATGATGTTATCCTTGACAATAAAAGGATCCTATTTTTGGCAAGCTTAGGAGTCAGAGAATAAATTCCCTTGTCTCTTATCCTTTTCTTAAATAACGGACATTCTCTGTGCTGTAAACAAAAAAAAAAAAAATTTTTTTGTTGTTTTTTTTTGAGTCCAGCTTCTAAACCATCAATATTGCATTTTTTTTTTTTTTTGTGGAGCTGTTTATGTAGAGTCTATTTGTTTATTACAAAACATCGATTTGTAATCATGAATTGAAGGAATCACTGGATGAACGCTATTTTGAATGTTGTCGCATGCTCTGTTCATTTGATATGAATATTCTTTTGAGAATGTTGTAATATTGACATTATAAATGAACTTGACAATGTCTGTCATTGTCTCTTTCAAGATGCAGAAGAATTTTGTAACAATGTTATCCATTTTTATTTCTTGTTGTAACCTTGGTAAAATAATCAGAAAACAATCTTGTCTTTATTCCATCTTCTTGGATATGACAAATTATAGCCATATTTACTATCAAGGATTTTGTTATTTCATGTTCAATGCATATTCATGTTATAATGAAAATTTCAATAATATATTCCAAAAGCATATTCTTTCATTGGTAAAGTCTTTAATTTCTTTTTTTTACTCCTTTCACGCAGAGTCCAGTGATATTCTTGGTTCTATTGTTGGAACAATGTTATGGGAATGAGAACATCATTCATTGTATTTCAGATTAAATTCTAGGTCATTTATTACATTTTTTTTTTTTTTTTTTTTCATAAACCAAAAATGGAATGTTCAGAAAATTAACAAACATGTCTGATGACCAAGGGGTAGGAAATGTTGTGAAATAAAAGGAAACCAGACAAAATGTCTACTAACTGTATGACAAAAACTAATTTCAAAATATTCTTGTATTCATGAAGAAATTTACATCACTTTTCTTTCTCCAGGAATAATTTTCACAGCAGAGAACTGTTCTTTCTATACTGAATACTTTTCTTTAGAAAAATCATCTGTTTTCAGGTTTCAGTTCATAAGCATTTCTGATATTCCTTTTTGGAGTCTTTGTTTTTTAATTTTTTTTTTTGCCCATCATTTAGAAAGTCATAGTTGTTCAAGGAAATCAAAACATTGTTGTATATTGTAATTCTCATGAAATAGCTGATTAAAGATAGAGTAGTTCATTTCATAGAAGCAATGTTGTACCAAAATAATCTTTCATTTTGTTTAATTATTAATTTAGTCCAAATCTTTGCCCTCAATTACTTTAAATAGTGAGAATGAAAGATATGTTCATGTATTTGCTGTGAATTCTGAACATTACCAAATTACTTTTTGACCCAAATGTTTTTCAATGTCGCTTTATTTGAAACTATTTAAATCATGATATTGATTTCAGTTTCAAGATGTCTTTTCAGACATATTGAAAGGAAGCACAATTTACATTGTGAACAGGAGGATGTCTAACACTGGGGTACAAGATGATTTGATTATTGAGCAAGAGTAAAATTAGATTTCTTTAAATTTTTCTCCTTCATTTTTAGCCTTTTCACATCAATAAGGCTATGCTGCATGCTTACATTGCCTCAAATGTAGGCATTCTGATTATGCTTTCAAACTGCACCAAAACAAACATGAAAAATATTATATATATATATATATATATATATATATATTACAAGAGTAGAAAAATATAGACAAAAATAATTCTGCAACAACAAAAATTACTTCAAATATACAAAGTTGCTCAAAACACAAGAGAAAAAAATTACAAAAGACAACAACATAACTGTAAACAGAAATTTTGTTAGCAAACCAAAATCTAAGCAAGAGCATCTTACCTTGAGTCAGACATCCATTTTTCACGGTTGTCACTTTGTCCAAGGAAGCTTCTAGAATCTTCAAAGCCCTCCCTGGGATGTCTGTGCAAATAGCAGAAAAAATTAAATAGAAAAAATGTCATGGAGAATACAGTGTTGAGTGCTGCAGCTACTCCCTTTTCAGCCCAGTGACAAATCAGAAAATAAAGTTAAACAATTCAATGACAACATCAATGACTATTTTTTTGTCATGTGCATATATCCTGTCCAATCCATCAGAATGAATGATGACAGTTGAAAGTAAAAAAATAGTTAAAATGGAATTCAAATTCAATATTTTGGCTACAATGAAGATATACTCCACTAACTGCCTACTTCATGGATTCTGCTGTGCTAGCAATCAACTGTAGCCTATAATCACCATACATTATGAGATGATGATGAAAAACAAAGAAAACTTGTGTAAAAAAAAAAAAAAAAAAAAAAAAAAAATGGAAAAAAAAAAAAATAAATAAAAAATATATACATTTTAAAATGAAGATAATAACCTGGAAAAAATACATATTCAGAATGGAAGTGCCTGAAAGCGTTGTGGAAAAAAATAAAATGAAAAGAACAGAACAGAAAATAAACAAAAAACAAAAGATCTATATTGGCAAAACCAGTTAAAGATTTGAAAAACAGAAAGAAAAAAAAAAAAAAAAAAAAAAAAAAAACAAACAAAAAAAACAAAAAAAGAAAAGAAAAGAACAAAAAAAAAACAAAACAAAAAAAAAAAAAACAAAAAAAAAAACAAAACTGAACAGAACATTAATTGCCTTTGGGCTACTGACCTGTTGTAACCATATTGGTCTTCATTCCACTGGTAAGAGGGTGGTCCCCCCGGGCGAGGTGGAGATCTGTAACCTACGTTGTAACTGGAATCAGTGGCCCCTATCTGCATGTAGTCATCCCTATCGGTGGGGGCCACCGTCACAACACGGTAGTCATCTGCATCATCTTCGGTTTCATCATAACGATACTGACGAAGCTCTTCCCGATCAAATATAGGACGTGACCCTTCATTCTTCTGACGTATCATGATGAAGTTGTATGGGTTAAAATCACGTTGCACTGGTCTTGGCGACCCTGGAGGCCCCTGAATACCACGGTGGATTCCAATGGTAATATTCTCATCATAATGAAATGATTCCACAGGATCAAACATTTTGAAACGTTCAGAAAGACTACAGCGAGTATAGTTTTGCAGGTAGGTCCTGCCCAAGGCTACCCGGCTGTAGTTATCCTCAGGGATTGGGGTCCCTGATGGTGGGTAAGTCTCACTGGTAAAACGCTGAGAGCTGGGGGACATCTTTCGTGCACTGTAAGAGGATGTGGAAGGGTTTTCACAGTAGCTGCTTGGTGGGCTACGCCGACCTGACTGATTGTAAGTCTGTGTAGATTTCTTGAAGCTGGTGTCCAAATGAGCAAACTCCATAGACCCTACTGGTGGCACCACCTGTCTGCTGGCGCTCCACATTGGCGATCTGCAGAATCAGAAGTGGTTTCAGAATCAGACTGATTGAAGAGTTAACCATACACTAACATGTTTAACTCTTAATCTACTAAATCTATCCAAGGTACACAAATCTAAGTTCTAGCTCAGGAAAAAATAATCACTTCTGCAACACAAATCACATCATGTGTTGCTCAGCTAAATTCTTCATCATTTTGATTATATTTTAATGAAAGATTTCTTTTATTGTTCTTTATTTTGGCAGGTGGCTGCTAGCTCTTCAATTCATCAATTGAAAAGGGAACAAGGGAAACAAAAGAATCAAATAGCACAAAGTATTTGGAAGTCTGGAAGACAACCAAAGATGTCTAAATCATAATACAGTGGTGATTAGTTTTGTCTCATTCAGAAACAGTTTTTAATCATTTCTGTTGAAAAAGGATCAGAAGACCAGTCATGCATTCTGAAAGATGCAGGACTTAGAACTGCATCTGAAAATTTTGATTGGTTCAATTTTGCTTTACAGACAATTTGGCTAAGATTTTAATTCAGAGACATACTTATGAATAAAAAAAAATTAAGAAAGAGTAGGCAATTTTAGTTGCAGAAAATACATGAGTAGAGGGAGTATGCGATTGAGAAGGGAAGGAGGGACCAGAGGCTGGGGAGGAGAAAAAAAAAAAAAAAAAAAAAAGACGAAAAGAAAAGCAGTTGTAGATACAATAGAAATAATATTAGTTGACGTAAATACAGGATAAAATTGTATGTATAAGCAGGAAAGCAATGTTTTAAGTGTCAAAGAGAAAATTTTAGAAAATAGCATAGAATTTTTTTAAATCCCAAAGACAACAAACTCCTGCAGATACAAAACACTCAAAAACCAAAACAAAAATAGACTTAAACAATGGTCACAAGGAAAATTTACAATTTAGTAAAGTGACTAACAATAGAAAAATCTTCTACATATTCAACACTTTCAACCTTCCATTCAACATTTTTCAAGATAATTTCAAATAAACTATTGTTTATTTATTACTAGTAAAGATTATCTGAGTTGTTTTGAGCTCACAATGTTTTAACAGGAATCTTTCATTGAAGTTTGATATTGATCAAACCAAATTCCTTTTTGGGATTTACAGAATTTTAGGGAGTTTGATTTAACACCAAAGGTTTTACAAATTTTGATGCCATTGCTTTTGAAGACAGAAAATACCAGTCAAAATGTTGTGAACACAAAACAATTTTACAGTTTGAAGAAACATTTTCAACAATTCAAAAATTTCACATATCAAAATTACTGAAAAATAATTTAGCTAAAATAATGTTTCATAATCATCTGTACATACTTTAGATTTAATTCTTAAGATTAACATGTGTATCAATAACACTGAAACAATTTGAAATTAAGTGTAAAAATGAAGGTCATTTTCTTTTACTCATTGTGATTTAATAGAAATTATATCAAAATTACATACAATCTTATGTCATCCAAAAAATCTAGCTTGAAGATAATCATATATCTTGTTTATAAACAGAAATCTTCAACAGAACAGAGAAAAAAATAGGACTGATACTGTTAAAAATCCTCTTGATATTGTAATTATTATATAAATAATAGGATTCAGTTTCAAAGTAACTCTTTAGCACTTAATTTCATGTATCAACTATATACAAAAAGGATTTTTGTTACTTGTATAAAAACTAATTCTTTGTTAATAATTTTCAATCCTTACATTATTATTCTTACATGCAGTGTACATTTATAAATTTTACTACAGTTTGGCATCTGAAGATTTGCTTGTCATTTTCACCATTTCAATTGCAACAATTGAATGCAGCTGTTAATTTCTATACTGTTATCTAATCAGCTTACTATAATAGTATCTTTAGAAAAGAAGTCACTCATGTCTAAAGATTCCCTGCATATTTCAAATAATTGACAATTTGTTAATATTTTGCCAAGAGTAAACAACCAATTCTCTACAAATTTAATAAAATATTTTTTTTTAAATGAGAAAATTAGAAAATTAGCAGCTTTGCTTTTTACTGACTTAATTTATACAAGGTAAAATTTACATATATAAATATTTGAAATTGTAACTAATGTGATTTGTTAAATGTTTTATGAATTCAAGAGTTTTACATTTTCATGTAATGTTTAATGATTAAATGTCCTTAAAAATAAAATGCTTTCTTTTTTCATAATTGATAATAAATACTAAAATTGAAATTATAAATCAAATTTTGACATTAAAATTGGTTATATAGCCATAATAAACCATTTTAATTTAGCATTGTCTAAATTAACAATTCCAATTAATTCAATTGCTGATATATATCCTGAGTGCTCTCCTTTTTTTTTCTCTCGCTGTTTCTAACTGAATTGAAACAAGTTAGTAACAGATAAATCATAATTTTATTTTTATGGTTTTTTTTTTTTAACCACATTTAGAGTTAATTTCTCAAGTTCACGCAGAACATGAAATTGTCATGTTTTAACAGCTTTTATAGTTGGATAAGCTACTTAGTTTGAGAAAAAGAAAATTTATGAAAAGTAAGCAATGAAATCTTAAACAGATATATTTCATGCTTACCAATTCTGCAGTAGAGAAATTCTGAAAATGTAAATATTACCAATAATGTAACAGCATTTCTCATAAATTAGGCTGTCAAGAACATGAAAAGTATAAATTGTAGATATGCACTGTCATTTTTCTACAGTTGTATACATTTTAGGTAGGTACTTTTATCAGTCATAGATACTTTTTTCCATTTTATTATGCATGATTGTTCCAAAGTGAAAGCTCTTAAAATTAATTCAGTTTGAAAAAGTTAAATCTTTTTTAGTGAAGGGAACTGTTTTCTCTAGTTGCATACTAGGTTATTTACTGTCTCCCCACTAAAACGAGTTGTGACACAAGATCTTTTTTTTTTCTTTTTTTAAAAAAAGTGGGGACCCGAACATGTACACCAAGGCCAGGAACAAAAATTGCCTGCAGTCCCCGCAACTGTCAGCTGCACTGGCCTTGGTGTGAGCACCAATGCCTCTCTCTGCAATGAGAGGGTGTGGCCTCGAACAGCTGTTCCCCAGGGCTGGGCACCTCTCAGTGTAATTTTTCTCAGTTGCAACTCTGTCTTAAATGAATACTCAATGATCACTAGGACAGAAAATAATTCTGAAAACAAAAAAATCTGCAAAATGCATAAAAAAAAGCTGAAATAAAAGCAAAATAAAAAAAGCTGAAAGAAAAATGTTTTAAACACATTGAAAATAGAATCTTTTTTAAATTATGATAATTGTTAATTTGTACAACAGCAGCAGCAGCAGGTTTATGCTTGTCAATAGATTAGCACAAAATCAGGACAAAGTTGAAATTGAAGCAAAGTAAAAAAAAAATTGAAAAATATGAAAAATCTGTCAATCTGGTTTTAAAATAACATCAAGAGATGCTTTCAAAGTATATTATGAACTACATTTTGGTAATGTCACATCTTAATCAATTATTTAAAATATCTATTATTAAAAAGGAGATACTAGTGTTGGCCTATGGTAAAATTATAATGTTAACATTTAGCATAACCCATTGCTGCCCATCATCCCACCTTTGTGGAAATGAGCAGTAATGGATTATAGGTAGAACCATATAATGCTAGATTTTTTTAATAATAATAAAAAAAACAAAAAAAAAAAAACAAAAAAAAAACACCTGATTATAACTTTTATAACTTATATTAGATTTTACAGTTTAAACGTGTCCCTTCAATAATATCTCATTTTAAAAACAAAACCTTCACTCATTATTTTTTTTATTTAATAATCTACTAGAAAATTCCAATAAATAACAGAATAAATAAAGATTGATGTTGAAATAGGAAATCAAAACTTCTCCATAAAATATTGCAAAGTTAAAATGGTAATTCCTCAAAAGACTCCTTTAAAAAATTAGCTACCTTTAATAAACTGGTATGATAAAATTTGTATGTTATATAAAAAAAAACAACATAAGTATGTTTTATAGAGTTAAGGAGGTATAGGAGTAAGCAAAACAAAAATATGAAATGTGAAAAATTAACTCTCAACATCAATGTTCAGATCAAATAGAGAAGGAATAAAGACTTATTAATAAATAAGCTACAATCTCCTACAAGTCAAGGATGAACATAAATCCAGATCCATTTTCATCCAAGAGAAATACATCCTTTCATTTTAAAACTCAGGACACAGATTGTACATGCCTGCAGAGGAGCAAAATACACGCATTTATAAAATGTAATAGTTGTTTTTATCACAATACTTACAGCAGTGTAAGAAAGTCGAGATGTAGACTGGCCAAGATATTGTGAAAAAAACAATGAAATCTGAAAATAAAATTATTTGCTAGCAATTTTTCAGCAACTATAAGTAAATATCACCACTTTGTACTTTTAAAACTGATGTCATTGTAAACCAAAAGACAAATTCTTTCAATATGAAGTAATTGCATTTTGTTGCATATGGGATAGGTCCATACATTTGGCAAGTAAATGTTTTAAAACTATTTCAGACTTAACATCTTTTTGAATAAAGTGCAGAGGTGAAATAGTAAAAAAGATGTACACTAGTCTGAAAGACAGAAGTGATGCCACAAAATTTACTGCCAGTCTGATGAAGCAAGTTTACCTGGAACGTTGCTTGGAAGACAATGAGCTGTGCCTTGGTTGCGGGCTAAAACTCCTCCGAGGATGTTCCCTACTGGAACGTACTTCATGCCGAGCACTTGGAGAATACCTGTGTCTTCTGGGAGGTGGCTGGTTACTACCTGAGGCAGAAGCCGATGACATGTGCCCAACAGGTGTTCGAGACCGATGATATCCCTGGTGGCCAGAAGTTGACCTAGTGTGGGTAGGTCGAGAATAGGAGTGATAATCATCAGCATGATGATGGGTTTCTCTTCTTGAATACGGTGAGAAGGACCTAGATCGCTCTCTGAAATGAAGACCAAGATAAATAGATTCTTTTAAAATATATAAGTTGATTTTAATATAAGAATATAAAACTGAAAGAAACAAAAAACAATTTAAAATCTTACATTTTAAACTAGAAATGATTTGAAAGATGCAAGTTGTGTGTGCATGAGTGATTGAAACTTTGCAGATATTTTCATTTCAGCTCAGATGCCAACAAATTGAGAATAATAGGGAGTTTATTTTTTTTAAATTTACTTTCATATTCTTTATATACAGAAAAAAAAAAAAAAAAAAAAAATACTGAACAATCAATGAATGAACTGACCCATTAAAAAAAAAAAAAAAAAAAAAAAAAAAAAGAGGATTTCCAGATTATTAGTTCAAATTCTCAATTCTCTGCTAAACAAGCTATTTTTCTCGACAAGATAATTAGTGCTATATTGAGACATTTAATTTACCATGACTTTCAAAATATTTAATTTATATCAACTTTGAAGTAAATGCTTTTCTGCATTTTTCATAGAAGCATCTCTCTTATTCTATTTTCTTCAAGTAACTGTTACTTATTGAATGAAGGATTCCTTATTTTGCTTAAGCAGCAAAAATTTAAATCCCTGTAAAAAAATGGGATTAATAAATGTACTTTAAGCACTTAATGATAAACAATTAACACCAAAGTAAGTTATTGGAATATTCCCACATATGATAAACATTTTCAAATTTGTTAGAAATTCACTCACTAAATTCAATTCACTCTTTTAAAAACAATTTAAGTTTTAGGAAGTGTGATACCTTCTTTCTTCCAAAATTTGGCAAACTGCGATTAATTAACAATAACTGCAGAAAACTAAGTGTCAGGAAATAAATAAATTAATAAAGGTTTTAAAATACAAGCTTGGTTAGGAATATTAAAAGCTCCCCAGGAATTTAAAAAATGAAAAAAAGAAAAATACTAAATTCCAATGTCTTGGCAGTAAGATACTATATAAAAATTTCTCAGAGTTAACCTGTAGAAAAGACAATATTTATAAATATAAATGACAATAGGAAAACTGTAATAGTTTCTGACAGGATGATAGGGAAAAAGCCTGGGTGTAGATTAATATTTGGGTAATATTCAATGGTAGTACTCTCTATGATTTTCCTTCTGAGCGAGTTATTTTCTTTTTTTATGAGTGTAGCATTTTTAAAATCAAAATTACCCAAATATTAATCTACGCCCAGGCTTTTTCCCTATTTCACCTTTCTTAACAGAATTACTACTCTCCCAAACAAACATACATAACCATATCGTGAAAAGAAAATGGTTGAAACACAGCAATAATAACAATATCTCCACACGTGACAGTAATTGACGTAATTTTCTGTAAATAGTATGAAAATAGCGTTCTCTAAATTCTTCCAGTTGCTAAGGACATTTTGTTTTTGTTATTATTAGTTACTTTGTTTAAATAAATTCATTTCGTTTTTTGCCTTGAGAAAGTCCACATTGGACGAAACACGTCTGCAACTATTACAGTTTTCCTATTGTCATTTATATCTATAAAGATACTATATATTAACATTTAACTAGATAAATATGCTAAATTTCATTATTTAACCAACAAAATTTGTTTTAGTTAAAAGCTGTCTGGTCATTGAAAAGATGCTAGCTTGTAACATTAAACAATATCTTTCTTGATGAAATATAAAAATTTAACAAGTATTTAGTTCAGCACAAAGAGCTTTCCCAAAACTGCTTGGACAACTTAATTTTGAGAAAAGTTTAAATCAGTTCTCTGAAATTAGCCATAACAGAGAAATTGATTTCACTTAAAACTAATAGAAGACACGATGATGAAACAACAAATTCACTATCAGAGTTAAAATTTGCAAATACATTATGTCAGCATTTATGTTACAAGTTAGTGTTTTTACAACAGAATAAATAATGTAAATTAACATTGTTGGTAAAATTTTCATAAAATACTTAAGAATCATGAGTAATATAATGTGATTTTCTGATTAAAATATTTATGTTTATTAAAAAAAAATATTGAGAAGTACATGTTTTATTATGCAAAGTGCAACAGAAATTATAAACCCATTTTAACATAATTTGAAGATTTTATTGCTTCTCAGTGATCTTCTTGGTTGAATATTATCTTCCATTCTAATAAGCATTTCATAATGATGGTGCACATTGGATTAATATCTATAGAGGTTGGGGACTATTCTGTTAATTTTGTATCTTTGAAATTGTTTTTGTCAAGATTGATATTTAATTTAAAGGAGTATTATCTTGCATGGTTGTGAGTTAAAAAAATAATTTGTGTTCTTACTCTGCAACCTATAATTTAGCTCCTTCACTATTAGCCTTAAATATCACTTTTTCCTCCAACTTGTCTTGTTATTTCAATTTAGCCCAGCCATTAGATCCATCCGATGTAACCATAGTCATCACTAAAATTTACTCTTGAAAATTTAATTAGTTTTCATGTACTTCTTCACCCAACTTATAAACTTTAGTATGTTTACGTTAAGGTTGTAATTTGATGGCCATTATGTCTTTAACCAATATTCTGTATCTTTTCTCTTTACAACACCAACTTCCTGAAATATTATCCTGTTGGTCAACCCATTTTTCTTGATTATTATTTTTCTCAAATTTTTTGGGACATTCTTAAAGCCATTTCTTTTCATTCTTGTGATGGTTTCCAATTTCTTTTTTGATTAATCTCTTCAATTTTTTGCTTTATTTTTTTTTCTTTTTGTAATTTCCAATGTTGTGCTCTGACCACTCAATAACTTTACAATATCTTCTTTCTCTTGAGTTTATATCTTTTCTTATCATCAATGGTAATCTTTATAAATCTGAAATTAAAAAATAAATATCAATAACTATGCAATTTATGATGAGGAACCACTCAAGCTGCATGAGAACTTATTTGGTGAAGTGAAATTCCCATGGTATATTTAATCATATAAATATATCTTGAAAATTTTACCAACATCATTTAGTTAATATAAATTTTATCATGAAAACATTGACTTGCTTAATAAAATCTGATATTCTTTTTATAAAGAAGCAATTTTGAAAATATCCCTAATTACTTGTAAATTCTGGTTTTGATGATTCACTAAAAGTTTTAGGAGCAAATTCTGGTCCAATTCTATTTCTACCTTTGTCAGTAAATATTAAGATGATTTTATTGACCAATAAATGGTTTTATGAATTCAAATATTGAAATTTAAGTAAAACACTGGCTCTTCTTGGAAAAGAAACATTACCTATGATTGTGCTAATGCAGACTGGGTTACTTGAAAATATTTAAGGAATTAACTTTTACAAGATTTGCAATTTTAGAGACAACTTATATACATCTCAAAGTCATGAATATTTTAAATTTCAGTATTTGACCATTATGTTTTTAATCCAGTTATCTGTCTGCATGTTGGAATTTGGCTTTGTTTTTTCTTTTATACATCCTCAGCAGCTTTTAATAGTTGAATATTGAAATTTCATACATATACATATACGAGACACTGGAAGCAAAAATCGCACCGCAGCTCATGACATCAGACATGACCACACAAGAGTGAAAACGAGAAGTATTAAGTATGGGAAGCTGTTAGTATAAACCAATGGCTTCTGTTATCAATTACAGGCATTTAAGAATATTTGTGGAGATTTCATAGTTTATTTTGTTCAGGTTAGGTTTCAACTGTTTTATGTATATAGCTTCATAATTTTTAGTTTTTGTTTATTGTTTTCATGTTTAAGTATAGTTGTGTTTTCAATGAGGATTTTCTGGAATTGTGTATGCGGCCAGGCATGTTGTTTTAAATGCCTAAAAATGTTAGAGTTGTCATTCAAATAAAGAGTTAAGCGTTGTGAAAGCGAGTTTCTGGTGTGTCCAACATAAATATTATTTAATTCATTGGAGATCTCCCAAAGGCACTTGAATTTGTAATACTTCTCATTTTCACTCTTGTGTGGTCATGTTTGATGTCATGAGCTGCGGTGCAATTTTCGCTTCCAGTGTCTCGTCTGCACGAGTTTGTCGTTGCTTGGAAATCTTCCATGCAAACAAAAACATGCTATCATTATTGTTTTGTCCATGTATTGGTTAATATATTGTAATGTAATTGTCATCTTTGATAATGGCTTATATAAGCCGAAAGCTTAGATAAGATTAAAAAATATGTATCAATATGGTGATTTTCTTTCATCTTTTAATGATAATATTAAAAAGCTTATCAGACGATATGAAAAGAATTTACATAAAATAGACAAAACTTGCCTATATTATTTAAGGAAACATGCATCTATATATATATATATATATAAATTATTTATTTTAAAAAAATTTATAACATAAATATGTTATGAAATCACTAAAAAAATAGCCATTTTGTTTCAACAACCTCAGTGTCTTATCAAGTGATCACTTGATAAGACACCGAGGTTGTTGAAACAAAATGGCTATTTTTGTAGTGATTTCATAACATATTTATGTTATTAATGTTTTTAAAATAAATAATTATATCTGCTCTACTTTGTATTGAGCACTCTTTTAAGAATAGTGATTGTTGGTTATTGGAATTCATTCCATATACACCAATCATATACTTGGGTATATATACACACACACACACACACACACGTGTGTGTGTGTGTGGTTGAATGGTATTTAGTATCTTTCAGTGACCAAATATTGCAGTTTATTTTACTTTTTTCAATACCCAGACAGCTTTTAGGGGCATCCTGCTCAAGTACCTAAATTTAAGTTAAAGGTAATAAAGAAATGCAATGTATGCTGAAAGCATTTTTTTTAAATACATGTATGTGTCCATGGACTAAATATGGTAAATAAGTTCCAGGCATTGGAAGATATTAAAAGTTAACATTCAACCACAAAGTATTCCTACATGTTTGGTTAAAAAAAAAAAAAAAAAAAAAAAAAGCCCAAAACTTGTATATACATTAAGTGCCAATCTTTGTGCCATTTGTAAGAAAGATTGGAGAAGATCTTGATATAAAATCTATTTGCATTCAATTCATAGAACTAAAACTATTTTGGTTTGAAAAGTTGTTTACACTTTACAAAATAGTAATGTAATAATTAACCAGAGACAATTTTTAAGCAATGAACCATCAAATTTTTAAAATCTACCAAAAAGTTTAAAATTATTTTATTCAATTAAAATTTTCAGTACTGATTTATGAAAGGATATTTTGCAAAAATGATAAAAAAATAATTTTGTTAATCAAACCTCTCTCTTATTTAATTTTTCGAAATATGTTTTAAAAAATATTTTAGTTGGTGAATATTGAAATTTAAAGTAGTCATTTGTACAGGCAATAAAATGATAAGTTTTAACAGGAATGTTAAAGAAAATCTTAACATTTACTTCAAAAGAACATATTTTTTTGATAAATTTTTCAAAGTTTTGATTTGTGTGATAAATTTGACAGTTGGAAAATGCAGATTTTCATTAGTAAAGCATTTAGAAACAAATGATTTATGAAATTTTATTTACCTGTCAAAAAATCTAATAAAATCTGTTTTTAAATACTTCAAATAATGTGAACTGAGTGTGGAAAACATGAAAAGGTTGCAGTCTTTAAATGTCTTTTATTCATCAGAAACCATAAAACAATAACAAATGAAATGAATTTAGATTTTAGACTTTTGTCAGCCAGACAATCTATGGTTAGCAACTAGAGGAATGGTGCAAGATGCCAAAATCAAGCAAAATTTAAAAGATAATAGTGAAATCCAAAGGCATAATGGAATAGCAAAAGATGTCTTCCAAAAGACAAGCAGAATATTAAAAAACGGGAAATTGTGGGAAACAAAAAAAAAAAAAAAAAAAAAAAAAAAAAAAAAAGAGTTAAACTGCTATGCAATATCAGTCCTCCTCTATGGCTGTGAATGCTGGACAATCTCTTCACAATTGAAAGAGACTTGAGGCAATAGAGATGTAGTTCTACAGATGGATGCTTATACTACTATGGACAGAACCCTGTGTGCATGCATGTATAACAAGGAAGCTTTAAGGATAATAATAGAAATAAAATGAATGCTTATACTTAGAATCCAAAAGTGGCAGTTGAATTTTCTAGGACACATAATGAGGAAAGAAAGCTTGGAGAATTTAACATTCACAGGACATATTAATGAAGGCAAGAGGAACAGAAGGACACAGTGAGTCAGCTACCTAACATGATACTGTGTAAACGGATGGTAGAACAGATACTGGTAGCGATGGTGAAAAGATAGGAAATTGTGGAGTGCCCTGATCGTTCACGTCCTGAAGGGACATGGCACATACATAGAAAATTTAGAAAAACTAAAAACATATTTCAAAGATTGACTGAGAAAATTATTTTCTCAAAAGTTTTCTCTTACAAAAAAGACCCTATGTTTAAGAATTGAAAATTTTATAAAAATCAGACAAGACAATTTTGGTAAGGTTTTCATTTAAAATCGGTCTTCCTTACACACAATTCACTTTTTCTTTTGCAAATGTTAATTGCTTTGTTCTCTAACAGGTAAACAACTTTTCAAACTCAAATATTTCCGGACACAATTTTATTTATTTTTATTTTACAAATGGCACAAAGACTATGACGATAAAATTATCCTTTTTTTATGCGTTAAAATTTTATTTTAGATAGAACAAAAACATGTTGAAAATCGTTACCCAATATATAGCTTTCTTGTTTCGGCACTACGTTGTACCTCTTCAGGCGAATGGTAAGTGACTGGTGATTAAATGATTTTAAAAATTTCAAAAGTAAAATGTTACCTCTCATTTGGATGTGTGTGTGTGTGTGTATATATATATCCGTGAAATAATTTCACCTTGTCAGTTTTCCACTTTTCCGTTAGAAGTGCGTGAAGGTACTTTTTATGCTCTGTTAAATGTTAGCTTCCCCCAAAACTCGAATGTCGGAAATGTAATTATATTTTTTAGTATATGGTCAGCTTTTAGTAGCACCCGAAAATTAGTAGAGATATTTAAACATTTTTGTTCTTAGTTTTCTTTTAAGGTAAAATAAATAAAAAAAAAAACCTTTAGTCAGTGTGACTGAGTTATCATACAAGAGGTGATATTATTTATTTTAAATACAAAAAAATAAAAATAAAATAAAATTCTGGGTTTTAAAATATGAGAAATTGATAAAAACCGAAGATAGGTATGAATATTTCTACTTCCCGAACACGTATTCATTTTTTTTTGTCTATTTCGATTGCCTTTTTCCTTTTCGTATGAATATTTTTAAATACAAGTGTTGCCCCTTTGTCACTCTCTAGTCTACTTATTGTCGTTTAGGCATGGATTTGTTTAAATTTAACTAAATTTCAATGTATTTAAATCATAAAAATGAAATTCAATTAATATATATATAAAAAGTGAAACTAAAATAAATGATTAAATTATAACTGCCAATAACAGTGAAATTGTTTTATTTTAAGATTTTTCTTTTCCAGGTTGACGGCGATGGCTGAAAAAAATTTGATCTTTAATTATTAATTAACAAATTTAGTATATGAAAAAGAAATCTTATATATATATATATATATATATATATATATATTGTAAAGAATAATTATAATGTAATCTTAACGAAAAGAAATTAAAAGTAAAAAACTTATATTTTTTTTTTTTAGAAATTTATTGCTGAAACGTAGATAAAGACGTTTTTTATATCTATACCAGGCACCATTTAAATAAAAAAAATCCATTTTCTTTTATCATAAAATAAAACAATGTCGTGTAAATAATGTTAGCCTATAAATACCAGTTTCTGTAAGTAATAAAGAAATGTCAAACAATACAAAAATAAATTAACAATATTTTATATAATTTCTTTTATTTAATTAGTAAAACATGAACTTAAAAAAAATTAAACTGTGAATAATACACGTGCAAAAAAACTCCGACCTCTTTCTTTAAAATAACCAATATAAAATTGCTATGGTCTTCAAAGATAAAAAATATAAAGAATACATTAACTTTGGTATTTATTCACATAATTCAGAAGAAAACATTTTGGTATTTCGATAAAGAAAGAGTACACTGCTACAAACGAAGTTTCTCTAAAGAGAAAGTATTAAAAAAGTCAGAATAACATCATTCATCATTTCGTTATTATAATAAATTGAAACAATATTGTAGGAGTTTACCTTCGATCTTTTCTTCTTGCCGGAGATCTGCGCTTCGGTAGAGGCATTTTAATTCTCTTTTAACAAAAAAAAAGCAAGACTAATTCTAAAACAGAAATGATCAAATTTTAGACGCGGCTAACAATCCGCCATATTTGTTGCATTGATGAAGTAGGAAAGAAATGATGGTTAAGAATTTCTAAGGAAGATCAAACAGGTAACAAATCCACATGCCAAAATTAAAATAATCCTTAATAAAACGTCATCCAAATATTTTTTATGGATTCTTTAAAATATAAAAGTTAACACTTTTCTGTTTTTAAAAATATCTTGTTTTAATTATTTAAAAGATAAGAGTGAGAAATACAATTCCAGGATTATTATGTTCATCCATACATAGAAAATTTAAACGTTGATAAGCTTGGCGGCTTTTACAGTTTCATCTTTTGTTTTAAAAAATGCTTCATGTTTTGCATACGGATCACTTATCCATTAAATGAATTTACATAATTCAAATAAAAATAAAGTTTAAAATGGTCTACGCATTGCAATCACGTAAGGATGTATGAGACAGACTTTGTCACAAATATCGTGGTTTTGAAAACGAAGAAAAGGGGCTATATAATATTCTCTACTAACAGTTTTTTGTTTAAGTTCTTTTTAAATAAAAATTCTGTTAATAAAAGCGACGCAATTTAACACTTTATTTTTGTTAATGGAAACGCAAGAAAAAAAATAAAAATCTGGTAAATATTTCGAAATTTACAAACTAGTTTATGTCTAATTTGGGGAAAATTTCAAATAGCTTCCTTAGGTGTTCAAACGTGAGGGTTAAAAAATGGCAAGATGGATGGTGAAACACAGGTTTGGGTCAGGAAAAGAAGTCCAATGTTAGAATAATTTTTTAAGCTTAGCTATATTTTTGTTTGTGTATGTGTACAAGGTTACAATATTGGGTGCTCAGTGATGATCAAACACCCGACACAGGAATTAATAGTCAATCAGAGTTACTGGCTAGCTAGCCGTTTTCCCTAGCAGCTCATGTCAATATTAAAAATAAAATCGTTTATAAATTTATAAATGGTGAATAATTAAAAATAACACACTAAATTCGTTTATTGCTATTTCTCTTACGAGGAAAGTATAAAAAATGATATTAAAAAAAAATGCAAATTAAATAAATGATAAATAAAAAAAAAAGGTGTAGATAAAAAATAAATAACACTTAAACAGTCTTAAGTTTGTTAGTTTTACTTTTATTACATTTACTTTTAAAGAGAGTAAAAGAAAGCTAGACGGTTAGTAAAAATAACAAAAATACTATATTTCATATGTGAAACATTTTAAACTTTCTAAAATAGAATGCCTCAAAAAAGTACCGTCAAAAAAAAAAAAAGAAAAAGGTGCACGGTTTGTGATTTAATTTTCAAATTTCATATGCGCCTTTGTAATTTTTTTTTTTTTTTTTAAACAAATAAATAAATGACTTCCACGCATGCTAATTTAAAAGTAGGGACCCGTCTGGAGCTATATAACGAGAGATAGCTAGAGGTTAAAAAATTTCAGAAGGTAACCAGATGAAAGGGTAACTAGCTTGAACCAGCCCTAACCCATTACCCCACTTTTTTTGGCCTTGTGCCACAATTACTGTAATTATACAGCAATATTAAATGCCAGAAGAAAGGTTACAAGGATATCAGAAGGAAAAGCAATTTTGGCTTTCACCAGTGAAAGAAACAAACGGAGAAAAAAAAAAAGAACCAAAGTAATTTCCTATTGAACTGTGTTCAAGAATAAGAACAAATTTGTTAAAGTCCTAATGACTGGTGCAGAAACCTTCTCGTTTTCAACTTTCAATTGAATTAAGTAAATATTT
Source organism: Acanthosepion lycidas (assembly GCA_963932145.1). Lineage (NCBI taxonomy): Eukaryota > Metazoa > Mollusca > Cephalopoda > Sepiida > Sepiidae > Acanthosepion > Acanthosepion lycidas. The sequence goes on from OZ010580.1 coordinate 60,109,961, forward strand.
TGTTTGAACCTTTTTTTTTTTTTTTAAAGGAATTGTATTACCTTCTCAAGATTTTTCAATTAAAAGTTTTTTGAATAATTTATATCTGTTTTGTGAGCCATATTTCTATTTTTTAATTCATTATCTTACCTTTAACAAGGTGCACAAAAGGAAAATCTTGTTTTAAGTTATTTGTAGAACTTGCATTCTGTTCTATTGTTTTATGTCATCATAATAAAGTAAATGTTTGTTCCTTTCAAGTTTTCAGTTTTTTGTATGCACCTTATTCAATATCTGGGATAAAAGAGGTGATATTCTCTTTTCACCCATTTTATCTCCGAAAAAAATAATTTTATTGTTAATGCAAGTATAGCGATCATCATCTCACACACACACACACATACATACATACATATCTATACAAATTCAAATTTCAATAACAATCATTCATTGGATAGAAATCAACGCCACTGTCTTATGTGACAATTTTGAAATCGCTGTATTTTCATATAGTAGATTTTGTGCATTTTTGGGAGAATCGGCTCCCAGAAATCTCCCCAAATCTCATTCACTGATTGGTCAGTGCCGACCAATCAGATTGTCTGCACGTGAAGAGTGATTCTTCCTGCACAGCACTTCTGATCCAATGATCAGCTATAAAAGCAAGAAAAAAGAGTAGACACACAAGCAAGATTTCAGCTGCCACAGAAATCCACGACAGTTGAAGCTATGCACCGATCTTCTCACTCAACACTCACAAACTGCTTATTCCTTTACACTTACATAATTTTTTCTCTTTCACAGCAAAACTGTTAAAAAACATTTATTACAAACTATTAATTCTTTCTTTTCAGAGAACTTTGATAGACAATGATAGTCAAAGAGAGACAACTCTCGTCTTACCCATTGCATGCTTTTTCTTACACATTCTTTATTGTATACATTGTTGAATACAATTTTTATATATAATGATACCTTTGCCTTGTCCTTTGTTCACATCACTTTGGTTTCCTAATCAAAATTAAATAAATGTGGTGGAAGTCCGCCACACAAGGAAACATTCTACCTATCCGTTTTTTGGGGTGGCGGAGTTGGATGAGGTATCATCTATACTGTAAATGATGATGATAAATTTTATGATGTTCAATCTGATAACTTTGGTTTCAAAGTCTTGTTCAATTATTAAAGATTTGCTAAACTGAGATGAGCAAGAAAAGCTATATCTCTGCTATTTCAATATTAATTCATTCTGTTTGATTTCTTATAGCTGAGAGATCATTGGTTTCCTAAACTCATTGTCTAAATAAAGTTTCAATATTTTAATTTAAAAAAAGTCATGACAATCATTAACCTTCGTGCTTGCAAAAAAATGGTGTGTTTTTTCTACAATTTCCTCTCCTTCACAGCTCTTAGCAATGCTTGTCTTTTACAGTATAAGTGCTTATCTTTTTTTGTATATGTGTTCTTTTTGTTTCTATTTTCCTTAAAACTTCCTCATTGCTTACATGATCCATCCATGGTATTCTCAGAGTCCTCAAGTCTTCTCATCATCTGTGAAGAAATTGTCTGCCATCATCACAGTCTCATCTGCGTATCTTATATTGTTAAGATTGTGGCCACTGATAATAAATTCCTTAGGATAGCCTCACTGTAGAGGTTGAAAAATCTGGTGAGAAGACATCCATCTTGCGTTCCTTTCTATTCTATGTTCTTAATTCATTTTCTATTGCTATGCAGGCAGTTAAGTTGCTATAAGTTCTGGATTTTTCTATTCTTGTCTAATGGAGCTTGCATTCATTTGCACCTGGCTTCTAAGGAAGTACTAAAGAAATGGCTCTACTAAAGTTTTCTGGTATGTTGCCACTGTTATAGATTTTGCTTATTATTTCTGTAATCTTGTCAATGCTGAAATTGTCTAAGATTAAGAGCATATACATTGCAATCCCATTTATCCTTGTTGCTTTGTTCCTGTTCATCTTGTACAGTGTTTATCTTACTTCAGATTTTAATATTTTAGGTCCTTCCATATTTTTGTGTATTGCAGGTTTTTCTTTCTCATTTTCAAATAATTCTCCAAAGTATTCCATCTTTGGACAGTTCTTCTAGTTATGATGATAAACTACATCTGGCAGCAAGGCCTCTTATTGGGAGATTGGAGGTTTTGAATAGTGTGGAATCACCTCTTAGCTACTGTTGTTCCCAGATTCACCCTGATCCAGGGTGATAGCATCTGTTAGGGTCCCAGCTATGGGAAAAAATGAACCCCTAATCAATAGTACAATTTTTATAAAATTAGCAACAATACATTTTTATAGCAAAATAATAATGCAATACAAAAAAAAAAAAATTGTAAAAATTATTTTTTTAGTAAAATTACCAACAATACATTTTATGATCTATAAAATATATATTTAAAAAACATACTTTTACTTCTATAAAATTATGTACAAAATATCTGTAGTTGAAAATATAAAATTAAATATAACCAACAATTCATATTTATAGTAAAATTACCAACAATACATATTTAAAGCAAAATGACCAACAATACATTTTATCTGTAGTTGAAGGCATACAATTGCATTCAAGACATATTTAGTTGAAGCCATAAAATTGTGTTCAAAATATGTAGATTTCAGCATTAAGTAACCCATAGAGAAGTTGATATACCACTAAACAAAATCAGCCAACCAGCATTTCTTCTTTTTCTATTATGAGTGTTCCTTTTTTTTTCAATTTTATGCAACCTGTTGATGAGAACATCTCTTGATGATTCTTTATGCATACTTGCCTTATACATGATGCTCATTCTTTCTATTTCCTCACACTTTTCATTAAGCTATTCATTTTTAGCCTGCTTCCATTTGTTGCTCATTTCTGTATTTAATGTTTGATAATCTGTGCCATTCCTTGGCATTGTTTACTGACTCTTTTTCAGCATCTTGAGAATTTCACCTCACATCCACTCTTTTTTCTCTTGTCTCATTTTCCTTAAGATAATCTCATCCACCAATATCACTGATGCTTCTCCCACTTTGAATTTCCAGTCTCAGGTTGTTATATTTGTTTTTTTAACTCTGTCAACATAAATATCTTTGCAATGAGGGTGATTCTGCTGTATTGTAGTTTAGGCATTGCTTTAGTCCTCTTTAATTTCTGTAATTTTATTCTGAGGTTGCATACAAATGGAAGGTGGTCCCTCCAATAGTCTACACTTGGATAGGATTTACATTGCAAAACTGCATTTCTGAACCTTTTGTTGTTTTTGATTCTTTGTGTCTCCTCAAGGGTTTCTCCATGTCTATCAGTATCTTGGGTGTTCTTGAAACCAGTTGTTGGTTACTATTTGGTTGTTTGCTATGTGCCATTCAACCAATCTTTCACCATATTGGTCACAGATTTCTAATTTTAAGTTGGTATCTATGCTGTAGATGTATTGTATTTTATTAATAATTTTCAATAAAAAGAGAGTTTTATTTTTATCTGAAATTGATTAATTAATAAAATATATTCTAATGATGTATACACTATAATTTGAATCTGTCTAGTTTGTTCATTTTACCAAATTTTAAGTTATATAGATTTTAATTTTTTTCTTTAAAAACACTACAAATAAATCAACCAAACCCATTTATCTGTTTGTCAGTTTGTACACTCCACTTTTTAAAAAAATTTCTCAATGATCAATATTGGTGACACCCCCATCTATCTCTTACTGATAAGACTTATTTAGTATTATGCAAAAAAAATAAGACTTAGGGGTTAAAATGAGCAGTTGATTTACTCGTGCCAAGAAGATTAATGAAGGAGGATAAACATGAGGAAACACACTAGTAATTTTAACAAAACAAGATAAGGAATTTATTCATGAATTTACATGCCTGAAGTAGTATCAGTTGCTTGTTTCAGGAAAATAAATCAAAATTCTTAAAGTCTGTAATTTTAGCATATATTCATAAAGAGGAAATGTTCGTACAACAGATTAAATGATCTGACACAAAATAATATTAAAAAATGTTTAAAACATAGGTAAGAAAGTTTGTTGCTCACTGAAGGGACATACAGTTGTATGCATTCAAAAGTAGATGAAGAGAGATAGTTTGAAATACTAAGCTTTCTTGAATTGTTGAGAGAAAATTCTTTGAAGTGCCTTGTAAGGAGCTGATAATATAATTGGTGAGTAATTTTACACAGGTGAGTACTTCAATGCTGTCACAAGGAACTGAAATGAAACCTTTCACATGACTTCAGACACTCTTCTCCGAGTAATTTTTCTCCTCATTTTATATAAAAAAGATTTTGTATAGGTTCACTATTTTCTTTCCTTCTTCTTGGCTCACCAGTTAATTTCTGCAAAGACAAGATTTTCATTGGTCCAAAAAGAATTTCATTTAGGCTAGTGAATTTCTTTCCTTCTTCTTCTCAGCTCACCAGTTAATTTCTGCAAAGACAAGATTTTCATTGGTCCAAAAAGAATTTCATTTAGGCTAGTGAATTTCTTTCCTTCTTCTCAGCTCACCAGTTAATTTCTGTGAAAGGCAAAAATCTCATGTAGTCTTGCAAACTTCTTTCCCTCTTCTTTCTCAGTCCTCTGAATTTGAATGGAGTTATCTTGTACAAACTACAAACTATATCACTGGACTTTACATAAAGTCATCTGGTATTTGTTGGCGTTTCAAGTATTATAATTTTGTCTTGAAAAAATGTAACAAAGTTGAAATATCGGTTGTGTACACTGACTTGTAAGGTTGGCAGAGATTGGAGCACTTTCAAAAGCTCAGCACAATTCAAAATTTATTAGCATTCGGCTTTAAAATGTGACTCAATTGGCCCAATAGGGTAACCTTATTCCACAGGCATCTCAATCATTCTGCATATTCTTACCTTTACTCTTTTGTACTAAATACAAACATTGCTTGGAATAGTCATGCCAGTGGGAACTTTTCAACTTATAAAATAATTGTGCTGGTTCAAATAAAAATTCTTCTAGGAATTTTTATATAAGTTTAATGTAAACATGGAGCAAAAGTAATTGTGCTGCAGAGAAAAACATGTAAACAAATATGCATGCCATTTCAAGTAAACATTCATGTGGGACTGGGAATATTTATATGTAAACATCAAAGGAAAATAATTGTGCTGCAGAAAAATTCATGATGATGATCAAGATCACAAGTCCTGTAACCAGTTAGGGTTGTAGAAGCACATGTACTGCAGCCATAACTGCAGTGGTGTGTTTTGGCCTCACACTCTCCAGTGTGGTTTTAATTTGGAATTTTCCTTTTCCAAGACTAGGCTAAAGGCCCAAATATGTCCTGCTATTTATCCATAGCTGGACAGCTGAGGGTGGAGTTTGGTTAGGTATGGAGAAGAATTGAATTCATACCTTTTTTAAGGGTACATTTGAATGTAACAAACTTGACTAGGATTTGAACACTGCTCTTTTATTCCTCACTTCAAATAGCTCCAAATTACACGACTGTACATTTACAGAGAAAATTATCTGAAAAATAATATGCATTGTGTCATAACAAATAAGCCCTATGTTGTGGGGGGGGGGGGTTGAAGGAAATAATTTAATTATACCAGCATTTGTACTTGATATACAACCTAGATATGGCATTCCATATTAAACTTGACCTACTGTCCTAGTGGCAAGATAAATAAATCATCATGTTCAGTTTATAAATTTTGAATTTATAGAATTTTTATTTCTATACTAGAAGTTTTATCTTAAAACTTCCCAGTTAGTATGCACTGTTCTTGGCTGGTCATGTGACCTTCAACAGCCAGTCAGTGAAACCCAGTCTGTACAGAGAACAGTTTCCAGGTAGACATTGCAAAGAGAAGAAACCTTAATGATATGCAAATAAACAACTTCTTGCAACATGATGTGCTGAATTTGTGAGTAATGATAGCAGTTGTAACATCCACTAGCTTTCCTTTTCAGTATCACAGAGAAGGATGCAACACATTTCTATACTTAGAATATTGTCATGTTTTCTTTCTGGAAATTAAAAACTTCATTTAAGTCCTTTCAACTTCTCCTTAGCCATCTTTATTTTTTTATTATAAATGTTTGGGTAATTATCTGTACTGATGACAGATACAATCAAGTCAGCCCACATATACAGGGTGTGATGATAAATTATCACTATATTTTATTTTTAATTTCATGCATGCATGTTTGTTTTTGATTTTGTTGTCTTCACAGTATAGTAGGGTCAGTTAGGCACCATCTTCGGGGAAAAGAGCACCATGATGCAATTCACTTTGCCAGAAATTTGGTAACAACACGCTGTACTGCTTTCATGCCAGAAACATTTCAGAGTGTTTGGGTGTCAATCTGAGTCTGAGGACTGCAGAGGATTCGGAAAGAGTTGGATGAGTCTAATGGTGATTATGAAGGTATGGCAACTTGGAAAACTCTTTGGATAAGAAAAAATCTCCCAAATTTGTTGGTGAAGGCTTTGAAGTATTGAGGAATAATGATGAAGAAATACACATGTTATATTTAAGGAAAGAAGATAAGAAATTTATTTACAAATTTTCACACATGAAGTTGTCAGTAGCTTGTTTCAGGAAAAGGAATCTAATATTTAAAGTTTGTAGTTTCCATGAATTGTCAAGAAGAGAAAATGTTCATATTAAATCATCGGCACAAAGTAATATTTCAAGATGTTTAAAACAAATTGAGAGAGTTCAGTTTTCACATAAAAGTTATACGGTTGTATTCAACATCAATGAAAAGATATATTTTAAGGTACTTAGCTTTGGAGTTGAATAGAGTGTTTTGAAATTGCCCTCCTTTCATTTGAGGCTGATAATGTATCAGCATGTAATTTGACACCAAAATTATTCAGACGTGTGGAACTCTGGTTTTATGCCTCCTGCTTCTTTCTGCTTTTTTTCTCTCTCTGCCTTGATTCAACTTTCTCTGCCTATTTATATCAGAAAGCGATTTGACATCAGCTCATTACTTTTTTCTCAGTTTGTAAGCTGCTCCCTTTTCCAATGGTCAAAATAAATTTTCACATAGGATTGTTAAACTTTGCCTTGGTCTTTTCTTCAGCCTGGAGCCAATCTGTTTTAAATTTTTGCATAGGCTTGTGAAATTGGAAACAGTGGAGAAAAGAGAGTTATTTTTATTTCGTATTCACCAGTCTTAGATTTAACACAGAGGCCAACATCAAGTGCCTTGAGGAGGTATTGATGCCCTGAGTCAAGAGGATGGCTGCTGGAAGGACATATCTGGCAACAGAACTCTGCACCAGGCCACACAAGCAATAGAACCCAGTCATGGTTGTCAGACAATTTCAGTAACCTCATCACTTCTTACATCTGGCCACCTAACTCCTCAGACTGCAACCTGCTTAATTATTATGTGTAGGGCATAGTTGACCAACAAAACTCCTTGTAACACCAAAGATGAACTGAAGGCAAAAGATTATGACAGAATTCACCAACTTAAGGAGACTATCCAGAAGAGTTGCAAGAGATTCTGAAGTCATCTGGAGGCTGTGATTGACGCCAATGGCAATTTTATTGAATAAATTTACTCTTTAGTATTTAAATTTATTTTTGTGTAATTTTGGCAAATATATCTGTTAAAATGTGATGTCAGTGTTATTTTTATTTTTGTGTAATTTAGATGACAATTTATCCATCGCACACTGTATTTGGTAACCCAAGACTCTGGTATAACAGGTAGTATTTGTTGATCAAATAGTTTAAAATAAACTTTCATTCACTCAAGTGATACAACAAGGTTACATACTTTACATAGAACATAGAACATTTAATATCTGGACAAATAGAGAATAATTAAAAAAATTTGATAATTTAATGTTATGTTTTATTTACAGATCATGACAGCTATTATGGAGATGTGATCAAATCTACTTTAATATTTAAAAAATTATTCAGTATTATTATTGTTTGGGTAATAAGCATTATAACATAGCACAAATAGCTATAGCGTGGAAAAAGAATTTTCTGATAATATACTCATTTTTTTACATATTTATGGTTATTTTTTAACTTTTATCAAAACTGACAATCTTGTACATATAGTTATGGATAATATACATTATTTACTAATTTTTTTAATTAATAACTATTTGTGCTCAGTTGTTGACATTAATAGCTATCTGCTGATGTGTTAAAATTTTGAAATAATATAATAATAAAAATTTAAATTTCATCTCTCTGATAGATGTCGCGATCTGTTAACCTATGTTCTGCTAGAAATCTTATGCCAAATATTAACTTCAGATGTCTAAAGTGTCTCCTTTTATATACTATGTCCATTTAAGACATAGGCGATCATGACTCTCCACAGTTTCTTATCCTTTGTAGTGCTTAGCAGTGTTTGTCTTTGTGCTATATCTCTAATTTCCTATTCTGCATTTCATTTACACAAGTTCACTCGGTAAGTTAAATATTTCTCTCTATCCCTTTTGACTTCAATACGTCCTGTAAGTGTAATTCTCCAAGCCTTCTTTCCTCATTATATGTCCCAGAAACTTCAACTGTTTTTTATTTTAAGTATGATTTTCCTGTTTGTTTCCCTTGTCAATAAAACTTCCTTATTGCTTACATGTTCCATCCATGTTATTCTCAGCATCCTTCAGTAGAACACATTTCTGTTGCCTCAGGTCACTTCTTCATCTGCAAGGAAATTGTTCAACATTCATTGCCATCTAAGAGGATTGATATTGCATAACAATTCAGCACTCTTTTCTTTGTTTCTAACAAAATCTTCCTGTTTCATAATACTCTGTTTAGCATTTGGAAGTCATCATTCTCTAATCCAATATCGTTTCAGATTTCAGTGTCATGTTTTCCGTCATCTGTTAAAACACTTCCTAAATACTTAAATTTTGCTGCTTTCTTTCCATTTGTATTATTAATGTGCAGGATATTTCTCACAAAATATTATAAACTAGCAAAAAACAACATACCTCTCTTACAATGTGGCAGCAGCCTTCATGAATTTTACCAGAATTTACAAGCTTCACATTATTATCAGGCCTGCCAATTGCATTTAGCATGAAACAGCCTGTTGCCTCTGAATGTTGACTTCAATGTTCACTTTTATATTCACATACGCTCCATCTCTGATATTGAGCACTTTATCCCATAAATATAGCACACCTTAAAACTATATTTCTTCATATATATATATCTATCTATAAAAGGCAGGATGTGTGTGTGTGTGTATGTGTGTGTAATGAATGCACGGCCGCAATTTTCAACAGATTTGCACCAAAATTTACATGCACATGCCCCAAGTTAGCTGGAAGGCCAAGACCGACTTTGCATTTCCCAACTCCCATCGATAGTGGAAATAATTGATTTTTTCATGTTTCTATGGCAGTTTTTATGGAGTTTGCGGCCATTTTCTACTGGCCAGAGTGAGATCCTATAGCTGGCTGCCACGAATAGGCAGGAAGATTCTACTGGCCAGCATGAGAGCCAACAGCTGACTGACACGAATGTTAACTTGCATGCTAGCATGCAAAAAAAATCGATAGTTGCATTCATCACAAGTGGGAAAAATTTAAATCTGCATGCACTTTACTCCAATTGGCTCATTCGCTTGCTTAAACTCAACATTGATTCTGATTCTGCAGAATTGGGTTGGGTGTGAAAAAGTATTTGTTGTTAGCATTCTTTTTTTCATTCAGTTTTCCAGTTACAAGTCCTTTTTTAAAGCTGATCATTTTGTGTTCATTTTGTTTAGTACTTTTTTCATAACAGATTTAATGTTTAGTATAGTGCTTAGAAAAAATTCGCAGTGTGAGATAGGCAAGAAGTAAGGCATGTAGCAACATCAGCACAGCAAAGGGCACTCCTTTAAAGGCAAGGAAGGGCAAAAATATTTCAAGACAAGTGATAGTGATTGCTGTATGAGTTGTACGATTTTTGAATCAAGCATGGGCAACGCTGGGCCATGCTGCTAGTATATATATATATATATTTGGGAGAAAATGATATTAGGAAAATTGATGATAAAGTGGAAAAAATTATTTGTGTAATGTGATACTTCCATTTGGACTTCACTGAACTGAAGTGATACTTCTATTGATGTAACACAACACATGAAAGAGAAAGGGCACTGGAATTTTAAACTTTTAAATTTAAATTGTCTTTTATTTTTTTGTTAGATGTGTTTAGGTATAATAATCAAGCCAATTTTATTTAGTAGCCCTTAATATTTTTATGAAGAGGAGAAATAGATTGAAGATACTTTTAAGCTCCTTGTAATAGATGTGTTAAACCTTTCCGCTAGACATGTATGCATTGAAAATCCTGTTGGCAGCAGCCACCCCCAATATTCAGTTTCAATCTTTAGCACCTGCCACTTGTCTCCCAACCCCTACTACCACAGATTCAAATTTGCTTGACTGAGAAAAATGGCAACATCTCCAATTTAGAAATACTTCTTTGCTGAATAAAGAAGCATAAATTCAAGTTAATTCTTGTCTTCTTTTTGACTGACAATGCCTGACAATTTTCCTTTATGAAAAAAAAATGGAATTCCTCTCTAAAACTTTACAAAAATAAGTTAAGGTGACTAATTTATATATGAAGTCATAAAGACTATAAGTAGCTACAGATATTAGCCATGAGGCAGTTGAGTGCATATTACTTACCGTTAGTCAGTAGCATTACACTATAATGGTTACACCGATATCTAAAGAATCAAATGAACAATTATCTGTTGATAATTATGAGTATGCACAAGTATGGCTTAAGATACTAGCAGCTAAAGGTAGAACAAAAAAGCTGAAGGATTAAAGTCAGTTGGAGGAGAAAACCAAATAACTGATCTCTTCTTGGTAACTGCTGGTTGTGATGCCATTATGAAATTATCCGCAATTGCACACCCAAGACAGTTAGAGGAAATGATGTTTGACAATGTAAGTCAACTAATAGTGAAATGTATAGCACCCAATAAAAACTATATTGAATGCCGAGTAAGCTAAGTTTATGAATATTTCTCAAAAAATGAATGAACCACTTATTGAATATATTCTTTGTTTAAAACAGGCCACTAAATATTGTAAATTTAAGAAACCAGTCATTTGAAGAAAATTTGATCCAAATGAAATTGGTAAATGGTCATCAAATTGAGGCATATCAGTAAATGACTATAATGCATTTACAACTGAGAAAGTTGTCACTAAAGCAGTGTGTAGAATTTGTTTAGTGACAAGAATTGATGGAAAATTTAACAAAACAAGATTTACAGATCTGGTAGAGGAAATGGACATATATGCCATAAATAAAAAAAATAAAATAATCTGTACTTTTTGTGAATATCAACACCAAAGAGAAAAGCAAAAATATCCAGTATATAAAAAAATGTGAAAAGTGTTTCAAAATGAATCATTTTAAACGTATGTGTAAATCCAAAAAGAAAATGTAGAGATGTTCAACAAAATGAAGAGGAAATAAGTATAGACGTCTTTTCATTGAAAAATAAAATTAAAAAGGATCATTAAAAATTCGAATCAGTAATGTTTTATTGAACATGTAACTAGATGCGGAAAGTGACATGACATTGATACCCAGAAATTTCTGGAAGAAATTAGGAAAACCAAGATTAAAGAAAAACCTTGTCCAATTGAATCAGTTTGTTGTGGGTCCTGTATCGATGCAGTGCCGGCCTGCGAAAAGATGGCCTTGTGCCAGACACTACACACAACTACCGGACCCACAAACAAAGTAAAAAAAAAGAAAAATATACAAACGTATTTTGCATGATCTTTCTAAATATCCCAATTTTCTAGGTGAGGAAAGAGGAATAAGGTCGCTTATCACGTGCACAAAAATGAGAAAAAGGGTAGACAAGAGGAATGACTGAAGCAAGTCTGATAAAACACACAAATATAAAATTTATTATTTATGATTAACAAGTATTTAGTCTCGTGAGTGGAGACAATAGGTAGAATTACTGAAACTTGCAAAAGGAACGATAAGGCAGTGACAAATAGTACATCAATTTTCCGCCCCAAAACGTAATTCAAGATGGCTAAGGTGGGAAAAAGTTTACCAGTAGGAAAGTTCTGGAAGGATGCCTGCTTGAATCATAATGAACGTGAATACAACAAGGAATAAAAATACTCACTGCGAATTATTGTAATGTGTGTGTAATGTGATATTTTTAAGGTACTGGTTCATAATGGTTAGAGTTCAAAGAAATATGAGAAGTTCTCATTCTTCGTGGTCGCTGGTTTCAAGTTCCCTGGTCATGTACGAAGGCAGGCTCAAACAAGATGTTTGCCTCCGGACAAGAAATTGTTCATCGGAAAAGGTGTCGTGATGACAGTGTAGTAAGTGCTATGTTTCTCTGATAGGAAACAGAGGAAAGTTCAAACAAGATGTTAGCCTTAGGTCGATGAAATAGTCGTCAAAAAAGGTGTGAGGCGACCGTGTTGTAGAACTCTGGTAGTGAGTAGAGGAAAGTTCGAAAGTTGTTCGCTTCAAGACGGAAAGTTAGTCTTGGGAAAAAATGTATAATAACGACAGTGTATCTGTCTCTACATTTTCTAGCAGATATAGGAGGAAGGTTCAACATGTTCACATTAGGTCGAGAAATTAGTCTTGGAAAAAATGTATCGCTGACAGTGCTGCAGTCTTGACATTTTCGAGTAGAAAACGGAGGAAAGGTCAGACGAGTCGTTTGCATCAAGACGAGATAAAGAAACCAATGTAAAAGTGTGCGGGGCTCAACGCACTCTAGTTTAAAAGCAGAGGAAGGTTTGAACTGGTTGTTCAAAGAAAAGTATTGAACACACGACATGTTGAAGGTTTAAGATATTCCGGCTCGTTTATGGGTTAAGAGCACAGAATAAATGAGTTGTCCTCATAGCTTGAGAATTCGAGGAGCAACTGGTTGTTCAAAGAAAAACACGCGGGAAAAAATTCAAATTCTGTTAAATATCAGCAGCAGTCAGCTCGCTTACTGGCGAAAACGTTTACTGCTATTATTAGCTGAAAGTGAGAGGAAAGGATGAAGACTCGCGTGCGCGTCGCAAAGGAGGTGTAAATACTGTGGTATTCCACAAGTTCAACAGATCCATGATAAAAATGTTAGGCTATTTTGAAACTAAAAAATAAGTTTGACATATTACCAATTATCAAACTGGGAAAAAATCATGGTTCAATAGAAAATGATGTATTGAACATAAATTTGACAAAATTGGTAAACAAAGTTAAAGCAGAAAAAACTGGAATGTTAAAAAACTATGAAGTTAAGACTAAGAGAAAATATCCCCTCCCCTTCATATTTTGAAGCATAAAAAGTGCCAGTCCATCTACTACCAATAGTTGTAGAAAAACTAAAAAAATTACTGGAACATAGTCTACTTGAATGAGTTTTGCCAGGAGGGAGCAAATAGGCCTCCCCATTAGTAATTTTAAAAAAGAAGGATGGGGATCTGCACATTTATGGTGACTACAAATTAGGTGTAAACCATGAAATATGTGCAAACTCATGTCCTATCCCCAATATAAAATGGGCTTTGAACTTCCTTTCAGGTATGAAAACATTCTCTGAAATTGATCTGAAGTCAGCATACCATCAAATACCTATTGATGAAGACTTTAAAGAAGTCACTGTTATATTATTTTTTAATGTATACTCCCTTTGCATTACAGTTTAATGTATGCTCCCTAATGAATGTTAAAGAACATTATTCTCACTTCCTGATATGTCCATTTTCTCCCCAACCCTTTTCTCATTCTCTTTCTTCCAGTACCTAATAAACACTGGACATATTTCATATCAGCTCTCTCAAACCTGTGTCTGTCCTGTTTTCCATGACTTAATATAACATTCACAACAATAAACATGCCAATAGGCTTAAGATGGAAAAGAATGCTGTATGGAATTAAAACTGCAAGTGTGATTTTTCAAAGGACTATAGATCAAGTTATTGGTAACAATATAAAAAATATAGTATGCTACTGGGATGACTTTTGTGTTGGTGCTATTATTGATGAAGAATTAAAATAGAAAACCAGTATGATTTTGAATATGTTAAAAATGCTGGATTAATAATTAATAAAAAAAAATGTGTGCACAACATTAAAAAGATATCATTTTTGGGATATTCCATATCTAATGAAGGCATATCACCAGATCAATCACTAATTGACAAAATATTAAAAGTTGAAGTACCTAAGAATAAAAAAAGAATTGGAATCTTTCTTAGGACTTTTTGTAAATTTCTACAGAGTGATACTCCAAATTGACAAAACCTTTTGCTGCTTTAAGGAAAAAGAATGTGGAATTTATTTGGACAAAAGAAGAACAAGTGGCATTTGAAAATTTAAAAGCTGTTATGACAAAGAAGCCAGAAGTAAAAATATTCAACCCTAGAAAGGAATTAGTAGTAACAACTGACATAAGTGAACACTCAATTTTGGAAATATTAGTTTAGGATGTATCTTTTGAGAAAATTGTCAAAAGCTGAATTGAACGTATTATATTACTGAGTAAGAAGCATTGGCCATAATATGGATGGCAAATAAAGCTTGTCAGTTTTTGTTTGGAAAGAAATTCCTAAGATCTGACCATAGACCATCATATTTAATTGTAGGAAGGAACTTCCTAAGGTAATGTCTTCTAAAATTTTAAGATAGGCCTTAATGTTAATGGTGTTCGACTTTGATATTAAATATGTGAAATGCAATACCATTCCACATGTAGATGCTTTGTTGAGATTGAGGTTTATTACTTCTGAATGTGAGAAAGAGGAGGAAAAATTCAAAGATATTTTCTTATACTGGGTCAAAATGGATATTTTGTTGATCGAGATCCCATATTGAACAGTATATTGTTCAGGATAAAAAATAATATGTGGAATAATTGCTCATGAATAAAAAAGTATTTTAAAGAGCTTAAACACAAGTTAACTGTAGAAAATGGTGTAATTTGTAATGGAGATATAATGGTTCTGCAAGCACCAAAAAGGAGCAAAATTATAAAGAAGTATACATGACGATGTTCATTGCTGAATAACATCTATGCAAAGGTGATTAAAGCTAGAGGTATGGTGGCCAGGCTATTTTACAGATGTAGAAGAATACATAAAAATTGTTTCACAAGAAAGAAAATCTGCCTGCATTGTGGAAACTCTTTCTGGACAAAGTTGCAGATATTTTGGAGGCAGTTCTAGAAATGAAGCCATATGACACTCTCAAATAAAGCAATTTGTTGAGCCAAAGAAGCCATGCTTCAAAAACATTTTAACAACATGGAAATTGGAGACAGGATCCCTTCACAACTTCTGCGACACATAAAGAGCCATGTAGGACAAATTTCAGTGTCTGAGAAAATACTGTGATGACTGTGGTCGGATAAACTCCCTACTACTACAGCACAAATTCTAGCACTGATTACATATGACATGCCACTAGATAAACTAGTGGATACAGTGGACAGAATACATGGAGGACACAATCAAAGAATAAATGATGAAATCTGTCAAATGAAGGCCAAAATGGGGCAACTGAAAAAAATTACAGTCTCTCATACTTCAAAACAGTAAATCCAGGAGCTCAGAGACAATTACCATGGGAGCTTGAGTAGAGAAAGATCCCAAAATAGAACAGAGTATGCCATTACTACTCCACATTTGGCAAAGACACCAAGAAATGCATCATTCTATGCAACTTCAACAACCAAAAAATTTGGGGAAACTTTCTTTTTTTTAAATCATTTCACCCCAAGCAAGACAATAATACCACTAACATGCAAGCGGTTACTGAGTGTTAGCGAATATGAGAAAAATATACTATTAAAGAGAGAAGACAATAAGATAACAAGAATTAAGAAGATAAGCAAGTTAAGCAAGTTTGTAGGGTCAATATTATTAATAAATAAAAATATAAAACAATCATACTTATTATAAAACCCAGGTTGTGTGTGTGTGTGTCTGTTCGTTTATATATTGGATCGGATTTCCTACATTTTTCAACTGATTTCAACAAAACTTCACAGAACTATGTAAAATTACCTTGTGGTGGTTCTGACAGTGCCAAAAATTGGAAAAACACAATTGTTTTTGCACAAAATCAATCTGAAAACATGATTAAGAGGCATCGCTGTCACGAGAATGAAAGGGGGACAACTCATATCGTTATACTTATTATAAAACCCAGGTTGTGTGTGTGTGTGTGTGTGTGTTCATTTATATATGGGATCGGATTTCCTACATTTTTCAACCAATTTCAACAAAACTTCACTTTTTTTGGCAGGTAGTGTTTTTTATTGTCTTGCACACTTTTTTCTTTATTTTTACATTCAGATTGCTTTAAAAATTCCATTTACAAGATAATTTTTTATAATAAAATTCTATTCAATCGGTAGACTCATAACGATTGAAAACAATGTTTTTGTTTGAGTTTGGGTTTGACCAATTCATAAAAAAACCCAAAAAAAAACTAATTAAGACATGTGTGTCCGTCAACCTTAAACAATAATCTTTATCAATTTTATTTTTCAGTCTTTATGATGGTCGATACTTGATCTATCTCTTACTGTTACATCCCTGGGCAACGCCAAGCTCTACTGCTAGTAATAAATATAAATAAAATAAAATAAAATAAAACAAATAACATTAAAACTTTGTTTAAAATAAAATAAATAAAACCAAAATAATAAAAGTTCTCCCAGCATGCAACAAAAACTTTCCTGTCTGAAAATGGAGACTTTACACCAAAAAGTGCCAAATTCACTCTCTTCACTACAGACACTCAAAGGTCAAGACAGCCATATCCTTGGCACCTTGTTCGTCATAAGACAAGTGACTTTCTTCCTCTATTACATACAACCTTAAAACATAACTAAAATAGACACACACCAGTACAGAGAAATAAAATTATATGATTTTAATTTATAATTTAACATGCTTTTAAGTATTATTTCCTCATATTTTGGTATTCCTGTGAACACAAAGCTGTCCCTGCTGGTATGATGTGAGTTTATCCAACAAGTTCCAGTCAACAATTTTTTTTGAATCTAGTTCACCCCAAGCAAGGCAGTAAAGCCACTAAGACACACAGATTACTGGGTGTGAAAGAATTTGGAAACGGAAACATAACTAAGGAACAAGAACAAAACAAAAGAAGAGCAATCAGGAGGACAGTAGATAGCAATTGACATTGCACTTAAATTTTTGAAGATTAAAGTTGACTGGAAATCATGGAGCCAGAAGAGAGGTCCACAAGCGAAAAGTGTGAGAAAAGAGACTGTTAGCATAGAACCTATGATTACATCTAACAAAATCAACTATAAATTGGTGAAACCTCATTGCCAGTCTAGTACTGCATTTAAATTCATAAAGTTTTGGTACATTAACAAAGAGCTCATCTGAATAACTGGCAACAACTGTGACTGGAGCAAGTACAAAATGTTGTTTGTTTTATATAAAGGATATAAATAGTGGTTAGACATTTCTTGTCAACACTGGACCAGAAATGAGTGTTATTCTCCCATCCAACTGGGCATAGATTAACCCCTTCAACATTTCAACTGCAGGCAAAAAAAAACAGTTCTAAAATCTAGGCATGGTAAATGTGAACTTACCCCCAAATTACAGTTGATCAAAATGTCAAATAGCCACTTTTTTTTTTTAAACCATTGTGTGCTAATCTGTGTAGAACTTGGTGCAAGTGGGATTTTTGTTGTACCTTATCTTGACTTGCAATGATCATGTCATCAATGTATGTACACACATTGGGTAGTCATCTTAATATGTTGTCATTTAGGCACTGGAATATTTTGGTAGCATTGCTCAGACCAAAAGGCATTGGTTAGAACTCAAAAAGTTCAAAGAACATTGCAACTGCTGTTGCAATAAATGTTTGGTTGTGAAAGAAATGGAATAACAAGGATTAAGTTCATTATTTACATTATTCGGACTATTGTCCTCATCTTTGTCGCCATATTTATCACAACGTTTCGGCTGTTGTACACTCCGGCCTTCTTCAGGTAGTTGGAATTTCGAACTGAACCCTTTATTTCGCTCACTGGGGTAGACTGTTCTAGTTCTACGTGCCATGTTTGATGGATGTCAGTTATTAGTTATCTCCTGCTAATTTCCCTCTGAAAGTTCTCCATTGCCTTAACCGGGTATTGAACTTACACTCTTTGGGTTTGTCACTGGATCTAACCAACGCCTTTATCCACTGTGCCATGTGTCCTTGAGGAATTACTTCCCTACCAAAAAAGGTACAGGTGATACAACAATTCCAACATCAACCTCAGTTTGACAGTTGCAATGTTTCATCAGGCTTATCAATTACTACTGATGGTTTATTCTGAATTGCTCTATGATACTGCCACCATTGACAAATATCTGACATGACAAAGTAAAAAGGTGGAATCAGACTCACTCACTTCATGCAGAAGCACTGGATGTGTTCAACAGAGCCAAATCTGCATTGGTCAACTTTATAAAACCTTGTGAACAGCCTGAAAGAGAGGAGGAATGCAAAAGAAATCAAGCTGGAACAAGTTCAGCCTACTTTCCGAGCTGCTAGAAGAAACAATAAACACAGCCTGCACGATATCTGGAAGACAACATGCCAAATAGTCCTGGGGAGGAAAACAAGAAAACACAAAGTGTAGTTGACAACAGAATCATGAAAAAAGAAACGAAAGACCAGATCAACTAGACCCAAGACCTAGAAGAGAAGTAGGAATTGCAAACAGACTACTGGGAGGAGAACCAGGAAGTGAAGAGAAGTGCTAGAAAAGACAAGAGAAACTTCATTAAGGACCTGACACAAGAAGCAGAGACTGCAGTGGACCAAGGAAACATGAAAAAGCTGTATGAAATCACAAGGACTCTCTCTGGGAAAAACAGTAAACCCAGTTGCCCTGTCAAAGACCAGAATGGCAGTATCATCTCAGGGGACATTAACACTGCCCTCCTACCAAAAATGAGAATGTGGAATACTTAAAAAAAAAAGGATAAGAACAGAAAAGAAACTAAATTAAATTGGCAAGATTATATACCTAAACACATCTAAAAAGATAAAATTTAAAAGTTTTACATTTCAGTGTCTCCTTTGCATATGTAGTCATGTCAATGGAAATATCACTTTAGTCCAATGAAATCCTAAATGATGAAAGATATCACACAAAAAAACTTTTCCATTTTGTCATTAATTTTCGTAACATACAGTGGGGAAAATAAGTATTTCATCCCCTGCTGATTTTCTGAGTTTGCCACCGTACAAAAATAAGAATGGTCTATAATTTTCAGGGTAGGTCTGTCTTGAAAGTGAGAGATAGAATATAAAAAAAATTCTAGAAAATCTTTGAAAATTTTTAGGTCAAGGGAGAACAAAAGACACTCAATGTGTTACTGGCCCTAAGAACCTGCTGATATTTTTTTTAATGGACTGCACGGTTTAAGGGTGAACCGCCCCCACCCCCTTTGAAAGGGAAGGGAGAACTGGGACTGGACCTTAACAGCAGTTGAAAACGAGACCGCAGAGAGACAGAAGTTTTTCTCTCTCCCTGCTGAAAAGGCAGGCAGCGTTTGCCCACAAAAGAAAGATGCATGGGTAACAAAGTTGCTGAGGGCAAAGTTCCCCTTCAGAGAAAGTCCTCTTGAAGAAGCCCCGGAAAAGAAAGTTTGAAAAGAAGTCCATAAGTGGAGTTTGGAGCTAAAGCCGTTTGAGAAGAAGGAGCAAACACGTACGTTTTCAAAAAGTGTTTTAAGTAAATTTTCACCTTCTAGTGGCTGTAAATGAAAGGTGTAATTGCCAGATGGACTGGAGGAAATAAGTGAAGAAAGGAGGGAGTTTGGTCACCAAGAAGAGAACTTTGTCTACACAAGAGAGAAAAGAAAAAAGATAAAAACTTTTGAACCTTGAAAGGACTGAAAGTCTACTGAAGAGCTAAGGCTCTTCCCCTTTTTTTGTTGTTATCATTGACACAGCAGGTGGGCACTATTTTTTTGTTTTTTGTTTTTGGTGCATTGTAATTTTTAAGTTTTGTTTTCTGCTATACTTTTTCACATTGTGTTACTCAGAGAATAGGTTATTTTCTTCTCAGCAAAAAGGGATGAATTTTTGCAAGATCCCATATTTAGCTGGTTAGATATAAATATTTTTTCTTTGTAATTGAATCTGATTTGCATTTTTTTCTTTTTTATTATTAATTTGGGAAATAGTGAAAATACTGCTGCAACAGGTTTTATTTTTTCAAAGAAAATAAAATTTCCGAAAAATCATATTATATTAATTTTTGAACATTTCTTTCTTTTTTATTGAAAAAATAAGTATTTCAACCCGTAGCAAAACATAACTCAATATTTGGTGAAGAAACTCTTGTTGGTAAGCACAGCAGCCAGACATTTCCTGTAGTTGGTTACCAAGTTTTTACAGATTCTGGGAGGGATTTTGGCTCACTCTTCTTAGCAGATCATCTCCAAAATTCTTAATGTTTGTAGGTTGTCGTATGACTAGTCTATATTCCTCCTGGTCACATAACTGGTCTGTGGGGCCTGAATCATTGCTGGTTAGTAGGGGGTGAAATATTTATTTTTTCAATAAAAAAGAAATAAATGTTCAAAAATGAATATAATGTGATTTTCTAGAATTTTTTTAATATTCTATTTCTCACTTTCAAGACAGACCTACTCTGAAAATTATAAATAGTTCCCATTTTTATAAGGTGGCAAACTCAGAAAATCAGCAGGGGATGAAATACTTATTTTCTCCACTGTATATATTATTTATTTATATTATTCATAAGTTTCTGTTATTTACCATTTAAACAGTTGTAATAATAATAATCATGATAATAATATCCAGAATGTGCTTATAAAGCTGATGTTGATAAAATTAACACTCATCGATGGTTATGAGCATCTGGATTAAAGGCTGAAGTGTAAGGCTTTATTCTTGCAGTGCAAGACCAAAGTCTTTTTACTAGAAACTTCCAGGCAAATATCATACATAATAGTGTGGATCCAAAATGCAAGTTCTGTGACAAATATCAGGAAACCATAGGCCATCTAACCCTAACCCTTTTGCCAAATAAATATAAAAATCATCACAATATAGTGAGACAATATTTACATTGGACAATGTGTAAACACTTTGGTTCCCAACACTAGTTACAGAAATAGAAGACATCACAATTCTATGGGATTATACCATCTTTACATACAGGAAGACTGAAGTAAATAGGCCGGACATGATTGTCAAAAACCGTAAAGAAAGAACTTGTCTACTAATTGATATGGTTGCCCAGCAGACTAACATAGCAGCCAAGGAATTTGAAAAACTATCAAAGTATAAAAAATTGAAAATAAAAAATGACATAGAAAAAAATGTGGAAATTGAAAACAAGTACAGTACCAGTCATAGTAGGTGTGCTTGGAATGATAAAAAAGGAACACAACAACACATTGAAAAAATCTTTGGAAATCCCAGCTTAAGAGAAATACAAAAAACTGTCTTGATAAGTACAGCCCACACACTAAAAAGAATTTTGTTTATGTAATGCTAGTGATAATACTAATAAGAAAAATAATGATAATAATAATAATAGTGATATAATCAAGGATGGAACTAACCTGAAATGCAGGATCTGCGGAAAATATGATGAAGCTGTTGACCAGGATGTGCAGAAATAGCAAAAAATGAATATACCCACAAACATAACAAGGTAGCAACATATATGCACTGGAAGATATGCAAGAAGCACAAAATCAAAATGTTTTGTAGGCCTGTTACCCCATCTTCATTTAAATCTATGAAAATAGCATGAAAAATCAAATGAAGAATTTCAAAACAAATTATTTTAATTAAAATCAAAATCAAAGGTTTTCCAATTAAAAAGAGCCTATTATTTGTTTCTAGAGGAACATTTAACTTTCTAATTCATCCAAAATCTCTTTATGTTTAACTGAATAAATTTTATATTAAAGATAGTATTTTAAATGGACAAACAATTTAAATTTGATATTTATCATTTCACTGTCAGCAAAATAGTGGAGACTAAACTCATTAGATATAAATCTGAAATGTGTATCATAAAAACTATTTTATTGGATTATTTTATCTATTTTTATTTCTTGATTTATACAAATATCGGTTTTTGGCCCAAAATGTTTAATAAATCCTTAGCATTTATTGACCCCTTTTGACATCCCCATTGAACCTCTAGATAGTCACTTTGGTGGGTGAGGTTATTAAATTCTGAGAACAAATTATAATTTTAGTCTTCAAAAGTTATACATGAGAAGAATATTCTTATCCCAAAGAAATTACAAGTCATAAAGAATGTCAAAGAAAGTCATAAAATATCTTAAACAAGTTGTAAAAAAGTTTTAAACAAAGTCATAAAAAGTCATAAAGAAAGTCATAAAAAAAACACAAGAAAGTTATAAACCTAGTCATAAAGAAAATCATAAAAAGTCATAAACAAAGTCATAAACAAAGTCATAAACATGGTCATAAAGAAAATCATAAACATAATCATAAAGAAAATATTTTTAAAAATGCCTTCTAATATGACTGTATGAAGTATTTGCAGGTTGTTTACTGGATTTTTCTTTTATGATTCTCATTATTTATATCATTTCCTGATTTACAAACAATTTCTTGTAATAATTGTTTAAAAATAGTTTTGGGAAGTACTAATTTTATTATCATTTAAAACATCCTATTTTGATAGACAAAACTTGCTTTATTAGTCAATGAACAGACTATCAAGATGTATTCAATCCTCTTATTTATTTCTACCAATATTTAAATTTGATATGTCTTTCTCAAGAATTTGGAAAATCCAAGAATTCAGATCAATCCAAGGTGATATCTATTCTTAGAAGGGCCTTGGATCAACCTGATTCCTGAATATCCCACATTGTTAGACATCTACGCTAATAAAAAGGCCTCACCTAAAATAAAATTCCAAAAAGAAGGAAAAACTTGCTTAATATTATTTCCACTTCCAAAATTACAACCTTGTATTTATCTAAATCCATTAGGAATATGACACATATCAGGCAATCATTACTTTCCACTCTATGAATTCTATGAATTGCCATACATTCTTGGAAAAGTTTTGAAGTGAACACTTCCGCTTGATTTAAAGATCTGACATTCCAGCAGTGTACAATTGCTTTTCCTCCCTTTTGTTTTATATATTTTTGTATATATTTATATACACTTTAAAATGTCCATTTTAAAAGCTTTAATATGATTACTGGTAAGCTAAAACTTTGATACTTGCTTTTTAGACACAGACAAAAGTTAGCTTCTCATGGAAGAGCCTAGTTTTAGAGGAATTTTATTCTCCAATACTAAACCCAGTATTCAAAATGAATACCCAAAAAATCTTTGTCCTCCACAACCCTTGACACTTTTTTTCATCATCTCTTCAACTTTTCTCATTGCCAACCCACTGTTCTATTTATTCTTCACCCTCCTATGTAAAGGGTTACTCAGTCTGAGCCAGTTACACTCTTTAACCCAAAACTTTAGTATACCCCTGTTAACTATTCATGAGAAAGTCATTGTTAATACTAGGTACTCTATATTTGAAATTTTTGGCTGAGAATTCTTTATCCAAAGTACTTGGAATTTCAGATTTTTTTTATTTGGGAATGCAGGCTATTTAATTTATATATAGCATCTATAAAATGGGGCAGCTTGGGATTGGAACCCAAGTATAAACATGATATCCCTTTACGTTTCATAACACAGCTTATACATATATTCTGAAGGTAGTTTTAAATAAATAACATATACCCTGAAAATAGTTTTATATAAAGTTTAATAAATTTTGTTTACATACATATGCAGGTAATGACACTAGTCATGTAATGCTCACACAGATTTTTAAGGGGTGAATTAAGATTTCATGTAAAATCAATGTTTTGTATTTTCTGTATGTGTACAAAAAAAATGATAACTACTTACAAAAAATATATAAATGCTTTTGCATCAGGTGTGAGAAACTGGAGAGGGAGTGTACATTATCAATGACATCACTGTGTGTGTGTGAGAAGGGAAATTCAATAAGCTATCAGTCTCTCTCAATGATGTTGCGTTTTGATTAAAATGTTACATACAAACAGGTAGAGGATTTGTATAAAAACAAAATGTGGATTCTGATTAAACTTAAATATAATTAAAACTGAAAAAATATCAGCATTTTATTTGTAACACTACAACACAATAATCATGCTATGGGTAGCCATGTTGTTTCCTGAAATTTTCTATTTGTGGCAAGTCATCTCAGCACTGGAAAAAACTTTGGGGTTTTAGAGGTTTTCGGATGTTGGAATTTCAGATAAAGGATACTCAGATTATATTTAGCTGTATGGAGTAATTATACAAATCTAATTTACATATAATCTTTACTTGCAAGTGGAAAGAAGAAAAGTTTCCAAATGAATCTTTGGTTGTAGCAGGTGATTTAGAAGTTTTGTAAATCCATACAAAAGTAATTCCTTGACTTAGTATATCAAAAGTATTTTTATTTTTTAGCATCTCAAGTGTTTCTGAATACTTTCTGAAGTGCATGTTTCATAAATATAAGGCATTTAATAAAGAATAACTTGAATAATTTATTGAAATATTAGAAAAGCTTGATCTACATGGAAAGGATATATAAATAATCCATAATTTGTATACAATTTGACAATGAATTAAGTGAACCTGCCAAAATAGAGAAGTGTGACAAGGATATGTTTTCTCCCCAGATTTCTTTTGACCTGTACAGTGAGATGTTTCCAGAGGACCTACTGGGATTTATTATTATCAATGAACATAATCTTAGCAAAATATGCTAATCAGATGAGATTGCATTGATGGCAAATCTGGAAGGGGAAAGTGAAAGAATTATTAGTCAATGTAGTCAAAGGAAAATGACTATTTATGATCAAGGGCAGCCTGAAAAGCTGAAACATTTAGAAGCAGAATGGTTTGACAAAGTAAAGAGCTAAGTGTCTACATAATTTTAGATTTCTTTTCTTAATTTTATGCCCCCTTTAGGATGTCAGTAGTTATGACTTTACACTTTATGACTCTTTCTTCTCTATCTGTCAATTGCACATAGCCATGATTATTCTTGGGGAAGATAGCAGAATGGTTTCCCGTGACTTTCTGTATGTTTTAGAATTGGCTTCTCTTAGACCAGTGGGTCTCAGCCAGTGTCCATATAAATCCTGGGGGTCCATGTAACATTTTTGGGGTCCATACAAAAAAAAAAAATAAAAATAAAAATAAAGATATAGCAAATTAGCAGTCTACAGTAATATTTTCGTGTTCCATAGAGCAATTTCATTTTGGAATTGGTGTTACAACTGAGAATTGAAATTTCTACAGTAATCTATACCATATTAAAATACTAAAAATAAAAAAAAACAAGTCTAAAACTATCACAAAACAAGACCAAGCAATGTAAGTTAGCGTGCCTTTTACTCTACTGGATGTTTTGATTGTAAAAATTGAATAAAAACTGAAAAGGATATACAATGGAAGGATTTTATATATATATATATATATATATATATATATATATATATATAAATTATATAAAGATTCCTAAACTTATCTATTAGTAAAAAATAAAATTATTTTTTTTCACCAAATTGTTATGGGGGTCCACCAAAAGTGAAAGTGGTCTATGGGTAAAAAAACCCATTGAGAACTACCATCTTAGACTAACCAATCTACTTTGCTATTTAAATTGTAGCTGTGGAAAAAGAGAGCGTATTCATACCGTTTCTTTTTTTTTAATTAATTTAACTTCTTTTTATTCTATACTAGTTACCAACCAAGGCTAGAAAACCCAATCTGCCCTATTATTTTCATCATAACTGGTTGGTAGAAGAAATATGTTCATGATTTTTCCAAAAGTATTAGTGCAAAGTTAATGCAACAGTCTCAGCTGGATTTTGAACTTGACCTGCCAATTACATTTTCTTTACCAATAACTGTTATGCCAACCAAATATTCCATGTTTTAAGTAACCAAACAAAATAACATTTCTTACATTCAGAAACTGATGAGAGAAGTACTAACATCAAAGAATGTTTTTACACTCTCTACCCATGTATGTTCGTTTTTGTTGTGTTCATAAAGTATGTAATTGTGTTACTCACAAATGCAAATAGTCCTTTTCTTTTATAGGATACAAATCCTATATCATTCCAACAAATGACTAAAAAACTCAAAGTAGATTTGCACACCCGCAAAATCGGATCAAAACGATTAAAAACAGATTTCGCAATAAGGTGTGAAATTAATTTTCTGACCAATGAAAGGAGGCGATTTGCTAAACTAAAAAAAAAAAAGGATAACGAGCCAATGTGAAAAAAAAAGTCAACAATAAATAGAGAATCTCAAGTCAATCGAGTCAGAAGGGCGCAGAGATCACAGAAGACTGACAGTAAATTCCATCACTGACTCAACCCGACACTAAGAGCCGAAAGTGGAGTAGAAAAAAACAACAACAACAAATTTACAACTGACTCCAAAACAATTCATAAGTACATTTTCCTTTTATCTTTTATTCCTCATACACACTCTCTTTTTCAACTTAAATTGATCGCCCCTTTTTCCTTTACACCTCCTATACAAAAACAAAAGAAACAGACATTACATTACTCTGCTACTCTGTTGAAAGACAGCGAACAGACATTTTTTGTCAAAATCACACTTTGCTTAAAACGAACTAAAGCATTAATCTTTTTTATCCTATTCACAAGATAATAAATATACAATGTTCTATTTTAAACGTTCCTTATTGTGTTGTTTCTTCTTGAAATTTGCGTTGTATTTTGTGGGCAGGGTATCCCGTATTAAATTCTCCTTTTAATCCGGGTACGCTGAACCCCACACTTTTATGAATTTCTGGAACAAGGAATTATCATTATTTGCCGTCAGGTTAAATGTCCCATTTTTGCTGTTATGATAACAACGTTTTGGATGTTGTACCTTCTTTCTTTCTGAATAACCTTCTTCATGGAATTTCGAGTTTAACCCTTTTTTTTTTAATCAATAAGACTAGAGTGTTTTTCATTCTCTCGAGATATCTCGTCTGTCTTTTTTTGTATTCCTCTATTATTGCGAGTCTTGATTACATTGAGTATATCTGTACTACCAGGCCAAGGGATTGAACTCACAATTACTGTGTCACCAAATTCACTAACCAAAGCTTTAATTTTTTTTGTGCCAAAGATCCTAATCAGTAATTTGTATAAAATATAACGTTCGTATCGTTATAACTTTTGAAGAGTTATCTCCCTTGGATATTGAAACACACTGTAAAAGTTATCTCCCATAGACCAGTTTATCCAAATTTGTGTAAGTGTTTTTGTCAATATACTTTGTCTCCTTCTTATAATGACAAGAATAGAGTTAATATTTTTTAATAACGAACACTAGGATTAATTTATAATTTAAATACTGATTCTATATATTTCTGTCTATAATTAATTTCGCTTTTAATGGTTCTTACAGAAGATCGTATAATTACTTTTTAGTGAAACTAGGAATTAAAAGATGATGAAATTTAACCTCAATCAATATAACAATGCTATTGAACTGCAACATTTTTCTAAAAACATTACTGCCATTAGTTTTCAAAGTAAATCATAAAACTTCATTTTCTGTTTTTTTTTTTTCAACAATTCACTTCTAAAACTTTTATATATGTCCTGTATTACTGCATCAGAAGTAATAATACTTATCAGAGGTCAACTTGAAATTTTGTGATTTCATACTCATCAGGAACCAGACAAGAATGATTGTATTGATTACAAGTTGTATTACTATTATGTCTTATATGCGAAAGAAGTCTATCAGTCTTATTCCAGAAAATAAGTACAAATGAAAAAAAAATGCATATTTAAAATGAATGCAAAAAATGTCTACTGTAGGATATCAAAAAAAAAAAAAGTTCCTTTTATAAGAGGCTCAGTTAAAAAGAATGTAGAACCAAGAACCTTTAAAAGTTAGTACCCTCCCAACCCACCATCACCACTTTGAATATCTGATTTAACCTCAGCCTCTCACTTTTAATATTTAGTTTCATCAAATTCTATACCCACCCACTCCGGCTCCACTGCCAACTGTTATGTTGTGGCACCTAGTTTGTTATTATATATATGTCAATTTAATGGGGAGGGGGTTGGAACTAATTTCCTCACCTTTGTAGTTTAGTCTTTTCACAAACTTAGTCATCTATCATCCAGTGGATAGTATTCTCTGAACAAATTTGACAATATTCTGGAACAAAACAGACACCCTAGTAAGGCTAGATACTAGCTGAAATAAATCTGGTTAAAATATTAAAGATGAGGAAATTAATTCAAATTAACCTACATACAATGATTAAAATATCAACATTTAGACAAGAAATATATGTTTATATGAATGTAACATATACTTTAAATAAGGGAGATTTAGGCAGCAAGATTTCTTTTAAAATAGTTTTGTTAATACCAACAAGGTCTGTGTATCCATTTTTTTTTTAAGTTTTTCCAACTTCCAAGTTGTTTTATGTCAGAATTAAAATTGTTAAACTTTCCAAAGTGCATTTTTTTAATCCAAGTATTTTCAACTGTCATTATCAAGAATTAGCAATTCACAATATCAGTCATTATTTTCAATTACTATCAGTCATTATCAATCATCATTATCAGTCATCATTATCAGTCATCATTATGTCATTATCAAGAATTATCAGTCATTATCAGTCATAATTATCTGTTATCATTATCAGTCATTATCAGTCATCATTATGAGTCATTGTCAATCATCATTATCAGTTATTATTAGTCATTACTATCAGTCATTATCAGTCATCATTATCAGTCATTATTATCACTCATTATCAAGAATTATCAGTCATCATTATGTCATTATCAAGAATTATCAGTCATTATCAGTCATAATTATCTGTTATCATTATCAGTCATTATCAGTCATCATTATGAGTCATAGTCAATCATCATTATCAGTTATTATTAGTCATTACTATCAGTCATTATCAGTCATCATTATCATGAATTATCATTCATTATTGGTCATTATCAAGAATTATCAGTCATCATTATCAATTATTATCAAGAATTATCAATCATCAATCATTATTATCAGTCATTATTAGTCATCATTATCATTCATTATCTGTCATCATTATCAAGAATTATCAGTCATCATTATCACTCATCAAGAATTATCAGTCATCATTATACCATTATTAAGAATTGTCAGTCATCATTATCGATTATTATCAGTCATCATTAAGAATTATCAGTTAACATTATCATTCATTATCAAAAATCATGTTTGGTTAATTAAACTGTAGTGATAGTTAAAAGTACATGGAATAAAAAATTTAACTTTAAAAGTTTACCAATTTTTATATATATATGATATAAAACCACTTAGTATGAAAATCTAATAAAAATTGGACAGATGAACCTTGTCAGTATTTACATTGTTCAGACTGTTGTCCTCGTCTTTATTGTCATATTCACATTTCAGCTGTTGTATTCATCAGGTTATTGGAATTTAGAACTTAACTCTTTATTTCGTCCACCAGGGTAGATTGTTCTAGTTCCATGTGCCATGCCATGCTATGCCATGCTATGCCATGCTATGCCATGTTCCAATCACCTGAAGAAGGCCAGAGCATACAACGGACAAAATGTTGTGAATATAACAATAAAGATTAGGACAAAAGTCCGAACAATGTAAATAATGTAAATAATTACAATATCACATCTCAGAAATATTTGACAGATCTTGTTGGTATTGTTTAAAAAAGATTTGTTTAAAATATAACATATACATATATGTTCATGTATGCTTCTAGATTTCTAAGATAGAAGGAGTTACTGAGTGAATAAATTTAAGAAAAAGAAAAATGATATTAACCCTTTGTGCACTGTATTCATGGACAATTTTAATCCTTCTGCCTGAGCTAATGAGTTAAAATTCAGAAATATTTGGTACGTAATATTTCACGGTAGATATAAAAATAGTTACAAGTCTTTACCCGATGGCTGGGCATTAAGTCATTTTTCTCTACTACTGTTCAAACCAGTAAAGTGGTGGTCAGGGCTCAAAGGGTTAAAGAGACAGAGAGAGAGAGAGAGAGCAATAAAAAACCAGAAATTAAGAAGACTGAAGATAATGATTGGCATTGCATTTAAATTTTTGAAGATCAAAGTTGTCCGGAAAGCAATAGGCTGGGAGAGAGTCTCACAAATGACAAGTGTGACACACTGACAGCAATGTAAAGGTTATATAATGTAAAACAATTTTGTTCTACCATGTCTTTTTAAAAATGACAATTTACAAGGAATAACAATGGAAGATGAAAATGGTCAGGAGAATGGAAAGTAGCAGCAGACCTTGGTTCTGTACTTGTCTTTCCTATTGTAGCAACAAGCCAGTGGCCAGAGTTACTGTTATGGAATGAAAATGTCAAAAAACACTGTTGTTGGAATTGACAGTCCCTTGGGAAGACAATTTGGAACAGGCAGAGTAAAGAAAAGCTGAGATATGAAGACCTGGTAGACAAATGTGAAGAATGTGGATGGAAGATTGAATTCTATCATCTAGCTTTGGGATGTTGTGGTTTTATTGGAAAAGATGTTGCCAATGTGCTCAGAAGACAATTTGGCTACAACAAGGAGATAAAAAGTATGGTAGCAGGTCTTTAGAAGACAGTGGAAAAAGCATCACTCTTTATCTGGTTAAAGCGTGATGATGACAGTTGGTTGGAAAACAATTGTTGGTGGGAAAGACCTGATAGCACCAATACAGAAGAAGACTTCATAATGGAGGTTCCCTGCCATAGTAGAATGCAGTAGAGGAAAAGGGGCTGAAACTGGCTGTTATGGTTTCTCCTGATGACTGATTTTGGATTGAATCCAGAAATGGAGCTGCTAACTGGTTAGCAAGACCTTGTTTATTTTTTCAGTAATGGTTCCAGAAATGTATAAAATTGCATAAACTTTATTTAATCCATTTTTATTTTCTGCATTTCTGTAAAATGATATGCAGTTAGTGTAAGAGATATCAGTGCAGAGAGTAGAATTGGAGAGTTCAAATTCTGGGTTAGTCTTTAGCATTCACTTTCACACAAATGATCTTGGGAAAGCCATGTGGATCTGTTCTTTTCCCTGCTTCCAGCTGTATAAAACTATAGACTAGGCTCTCTAGACTTGAGGAGCAATCAGTCAGAAGAATTTTGAAACCATTGAGAAGGCAATGGGAAAATACTCCACTATATTTCCCAAGAATGAATGACAATTCAGATAATAAAAATGTGTACAGTAAAGGCCAGTACAAGGGTCTCATGCCCCTCCCCAAATCTATGATATAGGGCCCCCGACTTTACTACATTTCAATTTTCATAAGGTAGTGTTCATATAAAATTTTATTGTAGCCTAATTATGTACAATAGTGAATCTTATGAAATATAGGCGAACAACAATTCAACTCAAAAAATTGAAAATAAATACAAATTATATATATATGTATCTAAATACAAATTATATATATATATATATATATATATATATATATATATATATGGTGATTGTCACTTCTTGAAGAAGACCATCTCCACAACAAATTTATTTCATTCTTTTTTTTTTTTATAACTTTCAGACTCACTGATCAGGAGAGTGCAGATGACTTTTTAAAACAGCATTAATTTTACAAGCTTTTGTGTAAATGTTGCACCTGAAAGGGATTATCCCTAAGCCCAACAGGCATGGAATCAATGTAAATTTTGATGTGTCTTGCTAATCCAGAAGCTGACTTGCATACATTGTGACAGAGGGTACAAGAAGGTACAAGGAGTGATTTCTGGCTTCTTTCAATGGATCGAGACTGATGAGACTAAAGTTGATTTTGAAGACCCTGCCTTTGAAAGAGAAAAATTACCACATAAACTATATACATGCTGGAAGATTACCTTTAGGAAGATTGCACTTAACCTTAGCATGTTCCACCTTGTCCTTTTCAAACTGGTTACAATCTTAATGAACTGTCATTCTCCATGAAGGTTGACATTTATCCTACAGTTCCCACGTATCAACTGATATCCCAAGAGCTTTGAGATTGGTTTTGATGCAATCTTTAAAGCACTTTCTAAGTTTGTGTCTTGGATTCTTGCCTACAGATAGTTATATATATATATATATATATATATATATATATATATATATATATATATATATACACACACACAAGTAGGTAGAAAAAAGACAATGCACTACTGGGGCCTCCAGTTAGGTAACCCCCCCCCACCCACTTGATCAAAGGGTCTGGGAGTAGTATGCACCGACCCTGTGTAGAGTTATGATCCAGTTTTATGTTAACTCAAATTTAAATTCAATTTTTTCAACTGTCAAGTTAATCCCTTTAAAGCAGTTATAATGATATAGGATTATGCTTATCAGATATGGTATCAGAATATTGACTCAAGAATATCTGGTTTTGGACATTTCCATGGCAACTGGATGCAATAAGATTAGGTCAATTATAAGAATTAGAAAATCAACAGCTAATTTTAAAGTATATTGCCACAAAATAGAATCACCATGTTTCAGAGACTGATTCTATAGTAATGGCAATATTAGCTATTTCCTTATAAGGAAACATTCAGCTTTCAATAAATGACCAAGCAGCCAGTGTTACATTCAGTTAAAATTTAAAAAAATCTTTTAAACAATTTTTTCAGAAAATAGGTTTTTCAAATACTGGATTTGAAAAACCCATTTTATTATATTAATACTGTTACTGTATATGTTCTGGTGGCACCACTGTTCATCTTGATGTTCTCAACAAGATCCAAAGACAGATGTGCAATGTGATCAGCTGACTTCTCAACAACATAATGTGGCTTCCCTCTGTCTTTTCTATAAATATTTTAATGGTATCTGCTCTGACAAGCTATTTTCACTAGTGTCCTGACTGCATATATTTGCATATATTTAAGCGTGCTACTAGGTTGGCATCTCGGTCCCACCTTTTTACTGCCAAAACAGTTAAATGTAACCACTGGCTATACTTCAACAGTGTCTTCTCTTGCACTTCGTGACAGTGGAACTCCCTTCCTCTTATTTGCTTCCCTGATAACTATAATCTTCAAAAATTTAAATGTAATGTCAATTCTGATGCCTTGATCCCTGTTCTTCTTTTTATTCTTCTCCATTGTTCTTTTTATCCTTTCTTTAATCCCCTCCCAGCCTTTTCCTTTACTTTCACTCTCTGTAGCCCTTTGCATACTAATGGCAGTCCAGCCTTACTTGGGGTGAAATGCTTAAAAAAAAATCTAAAATTCAAAGGTATACCAAATTAAAAATAAGGATAAAAATAGTATAAAATAAGCTCAAACAGCCCTTAAATGTTACTTTGTAAATAAGAAAAATAAGAAAATTTTATATTATGTTTACCTTCTAAATCTCTCCATTGGTAAAATGGCAAAAGTAAATGAATCCTCATTAGGTCTTTAAAAAACATAATTAGGTAATATGTTCACTTATATACCGAAGGAAAAGTAATTGCTTTCATATGATAAGTAAGTCCTATGCTTGTCCATATGTAACAACATTCTATTATAAACAGAATGTCAATTAAATACTGTGTCCTTCCTTGCTTTAGTTATTCACTTTTAACCAAAATGACAATTACATATTATGTCCATCCATGTACTGTGTAGTGTTATATAACTTTGGTATATATATTTCATTATAACCTGTATACCAATTACATATTAGTCGTTTTAACCCATGAAAATTTCATGGTTTTCCTATTTTAATATTCTGATGAATCTTAATTCTTAAGTTAATGATTGAATAAGGTTATGGTAAATTCTACAGCAATAAAATATCTGTAGAAATTCTCTTATGGCATTGTTAAATATTAACTTAACAACTTTATCAAAATATTGCAATAACAAAATCTGAATGCTAGTTGTTATTTTAAGAAGTAGGTAGAAATGAAAAGATCTGAAATTGATAACTTTTTCCATTTCACTGGAACAGCCGTTAAACACTTCTATTTTTGCTTCTTTTTTTCTTTCATTCAAGTAGTGTCTCTCCACTCCCCCATCTGAGCAATCAAAAGAGAATAGCCCATTATCTATGCGGTATTGGCAGGTGACATTAAACACTTCCATCTTCCCGTCTTTATTTCTTCTTTCTTTCATTTTCTCACTGAAACCAAGTAGTGTCTTTTCCCCTTTTTCCATGTGATAGCCTATTATGAATGAGGTATTGGCAAGGCGTAATGGTCGTACGAATGAACAAAGTGAAGAACAAGCACAATTATAATAGGATGTCTATCCATGGAATATTAAGTTTTTATTTTATTTAAGTATAACAAGAATGACTATTACATATTGTATCCTATGTGCTTGGGTAAGCATTATATGTATTTATGCTATGTTCAAGCATATTTAGAATGATCATTAGTGTTGTGTGATCATTAATGTCATGTGATCATTAGTGTTATGTGAACATTAATGTCATGTGACCATAAGGTTTATGTGATCATTAGTGTTATGCAATCATTAGGGTTATGTAATAGGAATCTAAAAGCTATTTGACCTTTGACCATACATAAAAGTTATTGTGCCATTGAAGTTCATAAAAGTAGGACTATTTAAATCTAAAAAATATTTTGACCATTCTAGAGGAATTGTGGAATAAACAATTAAGGAGTGCTAGAGAAAAGCAATGAATAACAATACAAAAATTGCAATATAAGCTCTGGTAAAAAATATGCTATAGTAATAATGGAAAAATTCCAATATGAGTACTGGTAAAACCGGTTGCTAAGACATTAGGTTTATTAACCCAAGAAATTCATACACAGATGTCCTCAAGGACACATGGATAATGGCATTGATTAGATCCAGTGACTATACCCAAAGAGTTGTGAGTTCAGTACCAGGCAGTGGAGAACCAAAAAACTTGGAGAGTTGAGTTAAAGGGAAATAACTGAGACATCTGGAAGAGGCACGTGGAACTAGAACACTCTACCTCGGTGGACAAAATAAAGTGTTTGGTTCGAAATTTGAATCACCTGAAGAAGGCTTGAGCGTACAAGAGCCAAAATGTGAATATGGTAACAAAGATGATGATAACAATAAATAATAATGTAACTAAACAATTAAATCATTCTGAAATGATATTGACACAGATAAAGAAACATAAAAAAAAGCATTCATGATAGTTATTTGTTCTTTTCAAAATTGGGAAGACTGTCCAGGTGTGATATGGAAAAATAGGTGCAGGTGTTTGTAATATGTTCAGGTGATAAAATAGAAGTCTCAAAGGTAAGGGAGTTCTTAAAAGAAGGCTTATTAACGTTGACACTTGTGTCTCTGTAAGTAAAATAACTTTTATGCATTCAAAGAATCATATTTTACTTCATCTGATGCTCATTGAGGCTATTGAATATCGGGTAGACCAAACACCATAAATTCTATATACACCATTCAGTTTTCAAAAGTTGACACTTTTCTTCAAATATAGCATCTGCGACAAAATTCACTTTCACACATAAATACTGTAACATGAAAATACTCAATAATAATATATATACATACATATAAGATAAAATATAATTTTAAGGTATGCTATATTAATAGGAAAAAGTGCTCAATATCAGGGATAGAGCATATTTAAATATAAAATAGGCACTGAAGTCAACACCAAGGAGTGACATTCAGTTTCATGCTTAAACGGAATATTCAGGGTAATCTTGTTACTACTTGGATGTGTGTGTGTGTGTATAGTAAAGGTAATAAATCCGTTGGTATATAACCCAAGTGGATCCTAGTAATATAAAATATTAAAACTGATCCACAAAAAGAGCTCGATGTATTTATTATACAGAGCAAATAAATAAGCCCCATATGAGGTAATTTTGGATTTTATGGATTACTGATATATATATATATATATATATATATATATATATATATATATATATTGTCATCCACAGACAGACTGTATCATAGCTCATCAGTGTGATTAGACATGTGATTGCTTCAAGCTGGGATCAAAACCCGACCTGTTTGGCATCAGAGACTTTCACCCTTAGGCCATCAGCACACATGGTAGAGAAAGGGAATTCTTAATGCATTATATACGAGATATAAGCATTACCAGCTACCAGAGTGCACAATTCATAGTGCAAAGCCTTTAGTGTTAATTAGAACATGCATATATATATATATGCTCTTGTATCAGAAGCAATTTTTAATATTTGTGATTTCTTACTTGAAAAGACCCAGACATCAATGATTGTATTAATTTCAGAATATACATTTTAATATTTTATAAATGTTTACATGAACTATATTTTGAAATATAGAAATACTTTCTACACTTACAACTGCCAATCTTGGTAATTAACTGAAACAAGTGAAAATTCAAATATTCACACACACACACACACACACACACAAAATAGTGGGTGATGAAAAATAAGCAGTCTGAGAGCACATGGTTCTTAATAAAGCCTAAAATGGCCAAAACTACTTGAGCAAAAACAATAGTACAAACATGAACTTTGGAATTCACAATTTTGATCCAGATATACAACAGCTTATTAAAAAATTTGAAAAACACAATAAAAAATTTGATAGTTTGTTGGACTGACTTTAATTAAACTTGTGTATATATATATATATATATATATATATATATATATATATATATATAAATGGCTGGAGCGGTGACTTCAAATGGGTGATAACCATGGACTCGACAAGGGTATCAAGGGATGAACATGAGATTTCTGTCAGTGCATACTTTTTTCAAAGGCTGGCCAGGTGAATCATGTGAAGTCAGATAAAAAGAAAATTGCTCTTGACATTCACCAGACACAAAGTGTCACAGACTGCATGCTGTGTGACAAGATATATAAAACCATCTCTGGACTGAAAAGGCACATGATGGTGCATAGGAATCAGGCACAGTGGTGTGAATCCATCAAGTACCTTTTTTGTCTATCACTTGTGTAACAAACATGATTAGGTGATCATCATCTGTGATCTGTGAAGATGCAGCAGATCATCATATATATATATATATATATATATATATATATATATATATATAAAAGTGAAGTTTATCATGAAACAGTCTTTTGCATCTGTGTGTTGATTTAAATGTCTACTTTTATATTTATATATGCTTTATCCCTAATATTGAGCAGTTTAACCCATAAATTTAGCATACCTTAACACTATTTTATCATTTTATCATAATTTATTTTCTGACAAAAAAATCCCTATTAAAGCAAAGGAGTGAATTAACTGTAAATTGCCAACACAATTTATCTTCTACCGTAAAATATAGTTAAATTTAAAAAAAAACATATTACCATTTCTTATAGCCATAATGTATTATTATATAATGGTCCACCTTCTATGGATAATAACCTTATTATTGCCAATACATAGTGATATTAAAGTTGAATAAACAAAATAAGGTTATTACCCATAGAAGGTGGACCATTATATACTAATACATTACCTTTAGGAAGATCTGCCTTTGAAGTATTATTAGTTAGTATTATTAATATCTTATATAGATGTTCCACATTTTTAGTTTTATCTACAGCCCCCTTTAAGAAGCTTCCTGAAACTAAAATTTAAAAAAAAATTTTTTTTGTTAACTTTACGTCTGATTATCCTACTCTTCAACACCCTTTCAAAAATTGAACATGCCACATTTGTCTACAATCACAATACATTTGTTGCTTACATATTTTCTGCAATTGTAAATTATAGCTTGTCTATGTTCTGTTTATGATGGCATGAAAAAATAAATCACCCAACTCTACCCACTCAGCTTACTTTTCTATTTAGTACATATCTGACATTTAATTGGTTAATCAAGACATACCCACAAGTCTACTTTTAATTCTGACCTTATGTTTCCACCCACTTTAACTTTCAGAAAAGGGGTAACACTTTGTTTTTAAATTTTCTTAAAAATCATTTATTTACCAGTTACTTACCATCACCTGAAGAAGTATAATCAAAGTATTGAAACATGAAAGCTTTTGTGTCATGATTACACCATGTTATTATAATTTCTTATAATAAAAAAAATAATAATAATATATTGCTCTACTTTGTATTGAGCACATTTTTTAAAAAGTAAATGCTACAAACAGTGGAATTTTACTTCATCTGTTCTTTCTCTCATTTGTGTGTGTGTACATATATATATATATATATATGAATAAAATAAGCATCACCTAAGAAAGTCTCCTACAGAAGCACAGCAGAGAAAGAGACCTCAATGACATATTTACTCTCAGAGCCTTAATATATATTAATTAAGTTTCCAGTAAACAGTGACGGACAGCAGCTAACAGGTTCATATGTTCTCATGTCATCATCAGTCAGTCAACCTAATGATTATGTGAGAACACATGAAACTGTTAGTTGTGGTCTGCCACTCTTCATGGGAAATTTAATTAAAGTATATATATATATATATGTGTGTGTGTGTGTGTGTGTGTGTGTGTGTGTGTGTATTTTGGCAGCATGTCATTATTAAGACATGTGTTGTTAAAGACTATGGAACTTTTTCGTTTAATAATAATTTACAAACTCTTGAAGACATCCTAATTAAAAACCAAAAACTCAACACAAATAAAATAGCATTTAATACTGGCAGAAACATCTTAAACATATTTAATAACTAATCCTTCAAATAATAAACACTAACCCCAACTCCTTATTAATAATGAACTAAACCAACCACATTGTCTAAATATCCCAAATATTATCTATAAAACTAAAATAATAAGCAACCTATATCAAATTAAAACATACAGTCATGATGACGGTTGATGATAACTTGAAGTGCTCAGCAAAACACTATGGACTAGGGTCTTATTTCAACAACTTAAAAAAAAATCTTGTGAGAAAGCAAGAAAATACAGAAAAAAAGATTATTAAATGGAAAAGTTCCATAGTCTTTAACAATACATGCCTTAATATATATATACTAAACTTAAAGAGTCAATCCACACTTTTAAAATATTACTAATCTAAATTCTTTTAGCTGATGGTTACATCATTCTTTTTTCATTTTGTTTTAAATGTTTTTATCTAATTAATCTTTCATCCAAATACTTTTTACCAATTCTTGATCATTCCTTTTCACTTTTTAGTCAATTTCACCTACTACAAGATCCAAAAGCCATTTATGGTAAAGGGTTACAGTCAAAATGGTAATGAGGTGGGTGATCTAAATGGTAGAGAACATGATAGGAATAGAAGATTCTGAGGATGTTAGATAATGATTGACTCTTGATTTGAAAGGTCAGTATTAAATTATTCTTAGAAGAACCCACTTAGGAGTTTTCCCCACAAAGTGAGAGTTCATAGAAAAAAAGTCCTCCAAGTAGAACTTTCATCTTACATTTGAAAAACAGAAAATCTCTGAACTGGTGGAACTAAAGAATGGTGCTCATCTGAATATTTGCCATGGATTTATCAATAGGGTAGTGATAAGTTTGCAATACTGTGTCTGTGAGAAAAAGGCTGCAGAGTGAAGAATATGTCTTCCTCCCCATGACTGATTAGTATAAGTAAAGGTACCTTGTATAATGGTATGGAAAATGTTGATCATCTAAAAGATTTTTAATTCAACTATTACCATATTACTTTCATCAAATGGAGTACTTCAAGCTTGTCTCAATAGATCAATTACAACTGCATAGTGAGTTTGATCCTCACTGGGTGCCCCATACATTCAGCCTTATGCCACATCTACGCTACAGTTAGAAAATAACCAGGGCACTTTGACATGGTGTAATGGTTAGCAAGCTTATCTCACTCAATTATATTAGGTTGGTGCAAAAATAATGACCTAATAATGTCGTTTCTTGACGTTAAAAATACGTCAAAAAACGACATTATTACATCATTATTTTTGCACCAACCTAATAACTGCATAGTGAGTTCCATCCTTACTGGATTCCCCATACTTTCAGCCTTGTGCCACATCTAAGCTATGGTTAGAAATTCACAAAGTGCTTCAACATAGTGTAATGGTTAGCAAGCTTGTCTTGCTTGATCAATTATGACTGAATATTAAGTTCACTTCTTACTGGGTTCCCCATATATTCAGCCTTGTGCCACATCTGTGACATAGAGAGAGAGACCCTCCCACCCTGAGGTGGATTTAGTAATCAACAGTGCTAAAGAATTAGGATGAAGGTGCTAATTACTTGGGTAGAAGGGATTCAGGAATAATTCCAGAAATAAGTTTATTTTTTTTATTTTTTTTTTCTCTTAATAATTGTTTCTGGGGTTGAGTTATTAGTTAATTAAATGTAATAATTCCAGAGTGATTAAGAGACGGATTCGTTAAAGTAGAGTTTGTGATAAATGGCGAATTGGACTTTTGGGTGGTTTGAATGGCGGAATTCAACCAGATGGGATAAGTGGTTTTGGCAAAACTTAAGTAGGCATTGGCTGCGGAAGACCCAGCAGGAGGTCCAAATCCGATTTTAGTATCTCCTGAAAACTGGGTTCCTGCTGAGTTTCGGGGACAGGAAAAGGTTGCATGGTGGTCAAAGGCGATTTGCATATTAAAATTTGGGGGCGGTGACTAAAGATGGTTTAGCTCCGCCTCTCTCTATATAAGCTGCCCACACGCTTGAGTTAGTGAGATCACAGATCGGAGAGAACACGGACAGAGAACGTGGACAGAGATTGGAGAGAAGCGGCGGAAAACGGCTTGGAGGATTTTGCTGGTCTGGTCTGTTGGTTGTCCTGCATCAAGAACACCAATCCGAACCAAGAGATAGAAATAGAACCCATATGAATCCAGATAACTTCATCAACAAAGCTGTGAGAAAGCAGACTGCTATATCGTAGAGTGCAGACGAAGATCCATGAATTATCTCCCTTAGATCGGCTGAATTCCTATCAGCATAATAATCGCCTTTCTCTCTCTGTGATTTTCCGACCCAAAGGAGTGAATCTTGTTAAGACACTTTGTATTCGTGCAATTTCTTTGGTAGTGACATAAAAGCAGTAGCCTTAAAAGGCTCTTGTACAGGAACCAAAAGAGGTGCTTATTTTTTCTTTTTCATGTCTTTGCAGCTACGACAAGAAACTTTTTCTGCATGAATAGTGATTTCCTTTCAGCGTAATACCCAGCCATTTAATTCATCCTACCTCTGGATCGTTCTGAGGGATCGAAATACTGCTGTTTGGATCAAAAAATTCACAATGTGGCGGATAGTGGTGATTCCTTCAGTTCACCAGGGGAGGACTGGGTGGTTTACTTTTCAACCAGAACCACCGGAGAGACAGGACAGAGCTGCAACAGGCAGGGTTTATTATGTTAGAACATCTAAGCAACACTATGACTTTATCAAATGACACTGTGATCATCTAATAGCCAGCCAATTCTAAGTTCATTTCACATAATGTATATTCCACTCAGATATGTAAAGAAATACAAATCAAAACTGTGGATATTAAAAAATCAATAAATCATTAAAAACCAGTATATCTGATTAGGAAATAAAAAGTTAGCTTTAGAAATCTTTGCCATAAACATTTAACATATAAACATGTTTTAAAAATATGTTTAACATATAAACATATTTACAAAATCATCATCTGCTAAAATTGTGATTACTGTGTAGTCAGAGGTTATTTTTGGTAAAACTTACACATTTGTCTATATTGCTTTCCATAATGTGAAGAGTATTGTGTTAGAAGTAGATAGTTGTCTTGTATGAGTATTTTAAAGTATCAAAAAGTTAATAGTTTCAATGTAGTAAAGTAAAATTATTATTCAATTTGATTTGATATTGTCTCCAGCTCGTAGATATTTTGGCTGGCTGATGATGATCATATCTCACCTCCACTCTGCAGACTCTATTCTCCACACATGAACTGTTCCAAGCAGCACTGCCATCTTCATAATAGTTCATCTGGAAATAGTTCCAAGTGTACCAACCACAACTTGAAAGTTGCTATTTGGTATATTTTTCTAATTTGCACTTCCAGGTCTTGGTACTTTGGTTTTTGCACATGTTCTACCTTCATTTCTTCTTCTCTTATAATTCATTGTTATAGTAAAAGTTTAAATATAGTAAAGTAAAATGTATTATTTAAAATTGTGATTGCTGTGTAGTTAGAGGCTATTTTTGGTAATACTCACACAGTTATCTACATTACTTACTATTATGTGAAGAGGTTAAAGTACTTCATTAGAAGTAGATGTTTATGTAAGAATATTTCTAGTTAATATTCTTTA
Organism: Acanthosepion lycidas; assembly: GCA_963932145.1. Lineage (NCBI taxonomy): Eukaryota > Metazoa > Mollusca > Cephalopoda > Sepiida > Sepiidae > Acanthosepion > Acanthosepion lycidas. The sequence goes on from OZ010580.1 coordinate 60,152,269, forward strand.
TAGAAAATTGTAGAAGAAAAAAATCTAGTAACTGAGTCAGCAACAAGTAATCTTTTTTAAAGTTATGTGACTTCTTTTGTGTTTTAGGTGAATATTATCTGATTAGTTCAAAATGCTTATAAAAAACCCACAAGCAAAACTTGAGAAAATTCTTTTCTTTATTTTTTGTTTTGTATTAAACTTCTTGACACATGATTCCTGCTTCCAGATTTAATCATTTTGTATTTTTTCTTGAGAAGCACTTTGCAATTTTCTACACCTCACTTAACTTTAGTTCCATGAGAGAAAAAGAAGAAATTAAAGAAGACTGTAGGATTATTGTTATAATGTTAATGTAAATGTTTCTAAAAAAAAAAAAAAATTTGGATAATGTTAGCGAAATCTTATAAGTGTATTTGAAGCTTACCAAGTTTTTATAACTTATGAAATTAATCAATTTTATAGTGTCATTTATAAATCTAAGGAATAATTCAAAAACTAACAAAATGGCTTCCAAATATATCACAGAAATTCTTTTTTCCTTTCATGTCAAAAAATATCATTTTTAGATGACAAAGTACTGGAGGCTTTAATCCATTACTACTCAAAGTGGTGGCCTGCAGACCAGTGCCAGTACACAAAACATCAGCTACTGGAACACAGCCAGTGTCCAGGCCATGCTAAGGAATCATGGGAATGAGAAATGTCTTCTTATCAAGCATCTTAATTTAAATAGAATCTACTGGGGAAAATATCCATCTTTGTTTTTAATGGGATTTAAACGGAATTCTTTGAACTTAATCTGATTATTCCTGTGTGAGTAACTTGCTTGTTTGAATGATGCATTGCAAAAGAAAATGTTATTTTGTGGAGAAGGAAATTGACTGATAATTTTAATGTATCACAATGTCAATTCTGTTGTTGCAAATGTGATGCAACAATGACAGTAATGGGATGGGAAGTTCTGCATGCAGTATATTCTCTAGACTTACCACTTTCAGACTGTTACTTGTTTGGCTCCAGGCAAGATACTGCAGTCAGCATTTTTCACATATTAAAAAATTCATGAAACATTTCATTAAATCAAAACTAGAATAGACTACACAATTTTTAAGCAAAGAGTAAAATTTCATCACCCACTCCTCTTCAATTAGTTTGAGGTATTGTCATCTGCTTCTGATAAAGCAAAATGATTTTCTGGGAAATTCTCTTCCAATTTTACACTTGACTCTTCAAGAGTATCATTGCCTGATTTTCCCCTAGAATGGAATCACTACTATATGATAGGAACATAACTTTATCCATGGTTTCTACTATCATCTTCAAACTAGATCCCCAAAAGGCTTGTGGAATTGAGTGTATCCCTGAAATTGTCCTAAAGAAATATGCTCCTGAACTGGCTCCTGTTCTCTCCAAACTCTACAACAATAAATGCCTTGCTGCTTCTTGCTTTCCAGCTTGTTGAAAATCCTCTTCTGCAGTTCCTGTGTTTAAAATCTCTGGTAAATCTTCTGATCTCTCAAATTATTGTCCTCTTATTCTTTTACTTCATTTTGGCAAAGTGCTAGAGGCTTTAATGCAGTACTGCTCAAAGTGGTGGCCCACAGACCAGTGCTGGTACATGAATCATCAGCTACAGGTAAATGACCAGCATCCAGGCCATGCTAAGGAATCATTTGTAAAGATTAAGGTTATATAATTTTTGCTTTTGTGTTAATAAATTGCTTATTTTTTTTATTACTTTTTATGTGTTTTCATATTGAATTTTTTTTGCAAAATAAATGGAAGATAAAATATGGTCAATTTTTATTATATTCTTTGTATATAACATTTCCAGTATAAATTAATATTACTACGAAATATTACAGGTACATGACACATTGTGAAAAAAAAAAAAGAAAAGCTGGTCTACCATATCAGATAGCTTGAGAAGCACTGCTCTAATCAACTCTGAATTGGTTAATTACTTTACACTGCTTTCTTTCAGATAAACAATATGGCTTTTCATTGATGTGTTAATGGTTCTTACTGAATTTGTTTATCAGCCTTTAGATAAGAATGGTGAGGTTGTGGATTTAAATATCTCAAAGTCATTTGACAGAGTTTGGCATGTTGGCCTTCTCCACAAGCTTGAGGGATATGGTATCTCTGGCCAGATATTTGACTTAATCCAATTACTTTTAATGAATTTGGTAATGAAGGTGATATGAAACATCCATACTCCAAGATCATTTCACATTAATGCAGGGCTCCCCCAGGGCTCCCCCAGAGCTCCCCCAGGGCTCTATCCTTGGACCTACATTGTTTCTTATCTTCATCAACAACTTTCCTGATGTCATCAGTTCCATTTAGATATTTATGTTGACAGCACAATTTACTGCTGTCTTAATAATAAGCAATATGTCCAAGAAAGTAAAACTGGTAGCTGCTCTTGAAAATGACTTCCAATCAGGGTTGTTATCTTCATCTTCATTGCCATATTCACAATGTTTCGGCTGTTGTATGCTCCAGCCTTCTTCAGGTGACTGGAATTTTGGACCAAACCCTTTATTTCATCCACAAGGGTAGATTGTTCTAGTTCCACATTACATGCCTCTTCTGGATGTCTCACTTATTTCCCTTTAACTCAACTCTCCAAGTTTTGGTTCACCACTGCTGTGGCCTGGTATTGAACTCACAACTCTTTGGGTCTGGTCACTGGATCTAACCAACAGCTTTATCCACTAGTCCATGTGTACTTGAGTCACAAGAAACTAGAACAATCTACCATGGTGGATGAAATAAAGGGTTTGTTTCGAAATTCCAATCACCTGAATAAGGCTGGAGTGTACAATGGCCGAAACATTGTGAATACGGCAACAAAGATGAGGATAACAGTCCAATTAATGTAAGTAATGTAAGTAATCATAATACCTTATCTCAGAGATATAGACAGATTTCCAATCAGTTGTTAACCGAGGTAAGAAATAGCTTATAAATTTTAACACCTCCAAAATGAAACTGCTATTCTTTAATTATAATTTTTGCCCTCCATCATCCTGGCTGATGCCAACCTCCAAGATAGCACCATATTGCACTTTCTTAGTCACATGTTTTCTACTGACATGAAGTGAAACAAGTATATCAAAACTGCTTGCTCTACTGCAAAGAAGTTTGGTTAATTGTGTCATGCTAAACAACTTTTCTTGTAAGAATCCATCTTGCATATTTATCAATCTACCATTTATTCATTAATTGAATATTGCTGCCATATCTGGTCTGGTGCTCTGCCTATATATTTCAAAATTTTCAACAAAATCCAAAGAAAGGTGTGTAATGTGATCTGGCATCTTGGCTTCAGTCATTTTCCCCACTACTTTTCTATGAATATTTTAATGGCAGTTGTTCTAATGAGTTCTCCTTGGCACCTTAATGTCATGAATTTAAGCGTACTACTAGACTGATCTCATAATTTTTCTGTTGAAATACGTAGATGTAACTGTATGTTCTATTCTAATCATTTCTTTTCTCACATTTCTCACCTGTGAAACTCTCTTCCAATTTCTTACTTCCCTAATGATTAAAAAAAATCTGGTGTAGTGATTCTACTTTCTATCTAGAGATTCTTAACAAAATCCCAAAGAGGATCTGCAATGTTATCAGTCCTGACTGGGCATCTTGGCTTCATTTAATTTCCTGCCATTGTAACATAGCTTCCCTTTGCCTTTTCTATAAATATTTTCATGGAATTTGTTCTGACGAGCTTTATCTTTAGTATTTCAACTTCATGAATTTAAGTGCAGTACTAGATTGGCAGTTAGGTCTCATAATTACACTGCTAAAATTGCTAGTTGTATTTGTAAGTTCTATGCTGATAGTTTCTTCTCTCACAATCAGCACTTGTGGAATTTTCTTCTGGCTTCTTGCTTTCCTGTCAATTAAAACTTTTAAAAATTTAAATGCAACATCAATCTTTTGTCTCATTGAATCCTGTTCTTTTATTGTCCTTTCTACTCAATAACATATTTTCAGTTCCTTTCATTCTTCGTAACACTTGCATCTTAGGTACTATCACCTTACTTGGGGTGAAATGATTAAAGTAAAAAGGTTTTATACTAAATGCAACAAAATTTAATAATGGACATTTGGGTCTTCCATACAAATATGGTTTCCACTATGAATATGATCATCTGTCCTAGATAGAAACATATTTGACAGCATAAACCTTTAACAACCATATTTGTGATTTGTTAGTTGCAGAGATTTAAAAAAAAAAGAAATTAAAAAATTTGTATTCCTCTCAAAGGATACCAGATGCAATATGTACTTAACAAAGTACAATACACACAATATATACATTTTCTGGCATTGGTACATATAAGTTCTCAAATAAATAGTTACATCAGATCAAAAGCAGAGTAATATCTGTTATTGAATCAAAACCAATTGTCACATATGTTAAAATGGTTTCTTTTTTAAAATCAAACCCAAATGTCACATATGTTAAAATGGCTTCTTTTTTTAAAAAGTTAAAATCAATTGTCATATATGTTAAAATGGCTTTTTTCTTATTTTTTAATTCCTGGAAAGCTGAAGAATATATCAGTGAAAACTTTGTACTAAAAACAAAACAAAAAATATGATGAAAATATTAGTACAGAAATTTATTTTAAAATAATTCTGTATTTGTTAGCATCATTCAGTCAGAAATAAGATGAACAAATTCCTTTTATTTTGAACTAAACTGTCATGGTCTAGTTAGAATATATTAGTATGAAAAGAGAAATAAAAAATGGGATCAAAAAAGGTGCTTTACAAAAGTGGAATTCATCTCTACACACTCGACATGACAGAAGCAGAGAACAGCTGCACTTCTATCAAAGCTAATTATTTTATTATTTATTTAGCTATTGGCTAAGTGGCTTTGGGGGCTGCTCTTTTAAAGGCTCATGCAGAACTAATTATTTCCAAACTAAAATAAACTAAAACAAAAAACTGAAGTATAACACAGAAAAGAAATCTTAAATGTTCTTTATTTGTTGTTCTTTTCTTTCATTGTTTTCTCATTTATTTTTAAATTTAAGAAATGTTATAAGGTTGACATTTTAAGATAATTTCTGGACAAAATCAGTTTTGGTAGAATGAAAGATCCATGAAGCATCCATCAATGAGTGAACCAGTAATGGCTTCTAAGACAAGCATGAAAACTATAAATTTATGACAGGTGCTAAAACTTATATTAATGTCTGGATGTTAATTTGTTAGCAAGGGAAGCGGTAATGTCTGTTATAGCAGTACAAGATGATACAAAAGTTATGGATAATTCATGAGTTTCCCACGGTATCAAAATATGATGGAAATATTTAAGTTTTTGATATTTTTTAAGTATAATGGTAATAGAATTGATAGGTTTAGCCGTTTCCTCATAAGGAAACATTTGGCATTCATTGACTGATAAGGAAGTTCTACTTTTGGTTGAAATTTTTAAAATTTTTCTATCAAAGCTATTTTTCAGTGAGATAGGTTTCTCAATTCCACTAACTTTTATCACTCTTTCCATTATTAATGGTAGTTTCCTTCCTAACTTTTTGTTTGAAATAGTGTAGAATGTTAACATCTAGATTATGTCATTATTTTCTCTCTAAGTTACATATGATATCCTGTGGTGAACATGCTTCAGTACAGATGCAAAAGAGGCCTTGGATCACATACAGACATGTTTGTCAACACCAGTTACATCTGGGTTTTTCCTGTTAGTATTGGGACAGTTTGGCATGTCTAGCTAGATATGAGCCTCTCTACAACTGGTCAAGATCTGGATCTTTGTAAGATGCCTCATGCCAATAAAAGCTGGGGGAAGATAGCAGTTGGCAGGACACAATGTCTTGTGAAGTCAGTCCCATGTACATTTTGTTCCTCAAGTTGCTGTGGTTTCTAAGGCAGTGTTATTTTCTGTTACTTCTTGTCTCTTTCTCATCTCCCCCTATTACCCCTGTAGTTGGTGGGAGAGCAATTGGTTTTGTTTCCTCAAAATCTCAACAGACTCTTTGCTTATATTATAACATATCCATTTGACTTGTTGGTGCTGTTGAAAGTCCTCAAGTGATGTGATTTCTGCTATTTGGTAAAGTTCTTTGTTTGTGATTCTTTAGCCCTAGTCCATGAGATTTGAAAAGGTTGGTCCTCACTAAGACCTACACTCTTGTGCAAATTAATTGAAGAAATCACTTTAGTTTCCTTTCTTTCACATTATTTTCATTTTTAGACCCACTGGAGTGATAGAGTGCAATCGATTTCTATTCTTTTCTAGATTAGGTCATTTTCAGTGGTTTGCAGTAATATAAATCTATTTTTGGGGTGTATGATGAAATTTGTTTGATCTTGAAAAATATTGCATCATCTGTGATTGCATCAGATTTTTATCACGTCCAGACGCTATTGTCTTGACTGTCGGTTAGTTGTTTTACAGTCATTGTCTACGATGGACATTACTCAAAGAAAGCATATGAAAATTGTAACGTTGCATGAACACACTGGCAAGCCCTGCCAGTGAGCAAATGAATGTACTATAGACTGGCCTGAAAAGTCTTCGGATTTAAATCCAATCGAGAATCTGTGGTCAATCTGCAAGGAATGACTGTGGAATGGACATACAAAGTACTAACATGTGAACTGGGTCATGTTTCATTGAAAAAATATGCAAAAAAGTAAATAATAATGGAATTATTCATCTTGTTTCAATTAATTTGCACAAGAGTGTACATGCTTCATTTGCTTGAAGCCATTTTTAATCAATGATCTGAGAAAGTATTTGTATAAAGTTGATAGTTTAGATATTTCTGAACATGTTTGGCACCATGCATCCCATTCATATAAACATCTCAATCAATTATATTCCGTGCTAATAGGAATATATACTTGACAAACATGGTGGATAGAATAAGTAAAGTTTAATGTAAAAATCAATACAATAAGAATAAAGATAACAGTTATGCACAAGGTCGGCACAAGTCAATCCAGTAGTGAGTGCTACTATTGGAAGGTCAGTAGTTCTTGTGTAAGACTCTGTAGTTTGTTGATTTACAGATACTTATAGGTAGTTACTACCTATAGTGTAGTCACTCATGGGGGTGACAGGTTATTCCATTACATCACAATCCAACAAAACTATTTAAGAACATGGCTCGGGTTTTTAGGTGAAGGTTTGGGTTTTGTAGCAATTTGTGGTGGTGGGTGAAACTACCCCGGTGTTGCCTATTCTGTGTTCAATTTCTTTCTTTCCAATACTAAATTTGTTATAACTGATCCACATACCAAGATATTTGAAGTGTTTGTTATTATTTACTAATCCCACATCCTGAATTTTTATGATGGATTCAGTGCTGGTGCCATCACTGCTTTCATTTCAATTCCAGATCATAGTTTATGCTTTGGAAATGTTTATCTCCAGTCTTATCTTTTGATATACTTGGTATGCTTATCTCAATTATGAATACCGATGTCATCAGCCTAGCACCCACATCATCAGTACATTAGCCTTGGGTGGGGAAGCAGGATCACTGTTTTTTATTAGTAGATTCAGTTGGGATGTGGTATGGAATGATTAAATGATGTGCGGTTTTGTGGACCAATATACAGATCTAGACATTCAGTGGAATAAGAGTTTGGAAAGAAATTTCATATGGAGGAGAGGAGGAAGTCCCTATTGATGTGGTGACATTACAAAATTCACATTTTGACAAAGCAAAATGTGAATTTTTGTAATTTTGAACTCATATAAAGGTATAATCACAAGTCATCATTCAAGCTAGAGAGTCTTAGGAATTCTTCCAGACTAGCCAGCCATGTGTGAAAATTAAAAGAAAAATATAACAAAGATCTGATTGTAAACTGGGAAATTTAAAAAAAAAGCCAAACCTTACAACAATTGTAGTAATATCTGCAACCTTTGTCAACAAGAAAAATTAGCTATAAACCCAGATCAAAAAATTTTTGAATGAGAGATCAGAAATTATGACTCGTTGCATATACACTAAAAACTTCCTTTTGAGGATGAAAAGAAAGTATGTACATTTCATTTAACTCCCGACCGAAACATTTCCAATACCTTTGCTTTCCTCCTCCTCTTCTATCACACTTCACATCATGCATTTATTTGTTTTTAAATAATATTAAGCACTCATTAATTTTTAAGAAAATAAAACATTAGAAAATCAGTTGACCAGAATCACTTGGAAACACTGACAGACTGAAACCAAGACAGCAGAATCAGTTAATCTGCTAATTTTTATACCTAAAAGCTCTATATGTTAAATTTTTATTTTTTTTATATATGTATTGAACACTTTTTAATTTCTTCTCTGAGCATTAACTTTTTTATTTTATATATATATATATATATATATATAGTAGATAACAGAATGATAAAATGGAAATGTAATGTGTTTTGTCCTCTAAAACAATTTCATCAGATTAAAAAGTAATGTTGTTATTGATATAATTTTATATATATACATGTAGGGGGTTGGGTGGGAAACATGGTTATAATCATGCATTGAGGGGAACACTAAAGATGTAGGGAGGCTAAATTTTTGTTATTAAATTTCTGGCACCCAGACACACATCTGATCACATTCCATTTCCCAACAATTTTGCTTTTTATTGCCATTGTTTTTAAATCTCCCACATTGATTTAAGAAAAGTGAAAATGTAAGAACCTGGATGCAATTATATCGTGGAAGCCTCAAAAATCAGTGTCCTTCCTATACATTTTCACCTAAAGATTACTTTTTTTAATTAAAGTGGCATTTTTTAAATTGAAATTATGGTCAAATTCATTAAATTTATACATATTCATTGTTCATTAAATCTATCTATCTATCTATCTATCTATCTATCTATCTATCTATCTATATATATATATATATATATATACAAATTAAATTTACATTTCATATTTTCCCATATATATATATATATATATATATATATATATACACACACAAAGATAAAAACTTATGGTTAACAAGAGTTAAATCAAAAGGAATTATAAAAATACAGTAATATTCACCAGCACAACCTGGGTTTCAAACTTATACTCTCATCTGATGGAATGGTGAATAATAAACTTTGCATTAAAAATTATATGTATAAATAGGAAGTGGGGGCAGGTGATGTTATAAAAAAAAGAAAAAAATTACTGTTGAGTACATACTATTGTGGTCTTGTTAGGGTCAGAAATAAAGACACAAAAGAGGAATTGAGTTAAACAAATATATTAACAGAAACAGTAATACAAACATATACAAATGAGAGTGTTGAAGCAAGAATGTTCAGTCCGACTGTCAGAGCTGACTGCTGAAAACTTCCATCTCCAAAAGGTAGTACCTGCTCCTATTTATAGCTGGGAGAGTCCATACATGCATAGGTAAATTACCATAACACATACTCATCTCAGTTCATACAAATTTAGTGTTTTTGTTAGTGTTTCTACACTTAGACAAGAGCCTACAAACGTCACTGTGGAAGCTACAGGGCTTAACTCTTCTCAAGATACTCCACTTAATGTCTGGGCTCCTGTTCCACTTATCTTTAAAATTCCACACATGGTTTGATAACTTGGTTCAATGTCTATGTTTCTTCAGCTTGTACAAAGATATGTGATTGTACCAAATTTTCTTAAATTTGCCTTCCATACATCTCACATAGATCTTATTCTTTCTGCTGAAATCCTCCACCTCTGCTTTATAAATTGCACCCATGGAATTACAAGTGCCATCTAATGGACACCTGCTTCTATCTCTGCAGTTACAGGGGTTGATGTTGGTGTTGTTACTATCTGTTTTGGAATTCCTCAAATTACATTTCTTAATAATTTTGTCTAAATTATCAGTGCAGCAATAACTCAGTTTCATCATGTTTTTGTTAAATAATTTATGTAGCTCTGAATTTTTTAGGAAATGTTTAGCAAGTAAATTAAAAAATATTTTCCCAATATTTGTTCTTACATTTAAATTAAACAGAGGGTTGGACCAGACAATCTCCCTTTTTTTCTAATTTTGCCTTTATTCTTCAATTAATGATTCAACTGAGGGTTGAAATTCAATTTTATTTTGTGCCCCTCCTCTTTCAAAGCTGCTTCATATTGACTGTAATGTCAAAATTAAGGTCATGGAACAATTTGAAAAGCAATTTCGTAATTTTGTCATTTGCTTTCCTATTATTGGGTACAATAATCAGGCCATTATCTTGGTAAAGTCTGTGATTGTCACTGTGGACAATTTTATTAATTTTACTCATTATGAACAGCCCCATTATCTCAGAAACCTCGGCAACATCAAAAGATCCTTGTTGGATGTCAAAAGCATTTGCACTGGACTTTTTTATCCATATTTCTCTATCATGGTATAAAATACACTACTTCAATATCATCACATGGAATATCAATAAATTCTTTATCATATCCCAGTGTTTCTAGTAAGCTTTTTTCTGATATTGAGGGGTAGACTTCCTTAATATCATACTTTATAAATACTTGTTTACATTTATTTTTAATTTCATGGAACCAGGAGATACACCATTTCCATTGATTTGACTTTGTGGCAATTTGCAGCAAATAACATGCAATTTTCAAAATTTTTTGGCTATTGATTCCCACTTCTGACTTTGTAGAACTTATTCGACAGAATGAAGGGTTTTTTGGGAAGTCATTTTTGTGGTCTTTTACTGTAAGGAAAGCTTGCTTACCAGACAATGAATTTATCCTATTGTTGATTCCAAGCAGGGTCATAATTTTCTTGACTTACATATTGATACTATCGATAAGCAATGCTGGTGTCTTCCTGTATTGCTTCATGACTTCATTGGTTATCTTTTTTTTGTATAACTTTGGGCTCATTGCGTTTTTAGTTTTATCGTCCTTGACAAAAATTTTTTTTTTTTTATTCAATTCTTCAACCTCTGCAGCCAAGGTCTTTTGAAAACTATTAATATTTTTTCATGAAAACTATTTTGTCCAATATGCCAATCATTTCACTTTTGAATTCAGCAAGCTCCTCAATGGGGGTAGGGGTATCTCTTGCTTTTAAACCTGAACCTATTTTCACAGGCGTTACTGTTGGCATATTTTTGTAACATGAATAACACTTCCCAGCACATCCTTGCGAGGAAAGTTTCAATTTTATTTAATGTAAGCATATACATGTGCTTGTTAGGCACTGGGATGTTCTTAAGGGAATATGGTATATTGACTTTTTGCATTGTTTTGAAGCAGAAGAATATTTAATATACTGGGAAGAGGAAAACAGGAAAACCTTGCTAATAATTTAATACGTTCCCAATGTACGAAACATTCAATGTGTAATTGGTGGTAAAAGCACAGTAAAATAATTGAAACCAAAGTATTCATCTGCCAGATGTAAGGTCAAAACGTGGGTCATGCCGGTGAATATTATTGTTTTTTATCATTATACTCTCGACTCTCCCGATGAATTTGATATATGAGGGTCAAGCAGATCAGTTCCTAGGAATCAACAACCTGACACCAGCACATGAGATTTGATTATAGTGGTGAAAGTTTTATGCAGAACCATTCACACTTTTTGAAGGGCCAAATACAGAAATCTGGTGCACAACATGCTACAAGGTCCCCAAATGACCTTCTCTCTCTCTCTCTCTCTCTCTCTCTCTCTTTATATATATATATATATATATATATATATATATATATATATATATATATATGTGGGTGTATCTGCTTATATTTCTGAGATGAGGTATTATGTACACTATTTACATTATTCGGACTGTTGTCCGCATCTTTGTTGCCATATTTATCACAATGCTTCAGCTGTTGTACACTCCGGCCTTCTTCAGGTGGTTGGAATGTTGAACTGAACCCTTTATTTCACTCATGTGCCATGTCTAATGGATGTCAGTTATCAGTTATCTTCTGTTAATTCCCCTCTCCAAGTTCTCCACTGCCTTAACCAGGTATTGTACTCACACTCTTTGGGTCCTGTCACTGGGTCTTACTAACGCCTTTATCCACAGTGCCATGTGTCCTTGAGGGAATTAACTCAAACAAGTGAAATAAAGGGTTCAGTTCATCATTTCAAATGCCTGAAGAAGGCTAGAGCATACAAAAGCCGAAATGTTGTGATAGATATGGCAACAAAGATGAGGACAATAGTCCGAATAATGTAAATAATATATATGGGTGTGTGTATAAATTTCAGATAAAGTAGTATATCTGTAAAAGGACAATATAAATAAAGGAAAACTTACCTTAGCTGATGTGTTTCATCCTCTGAGGGACTTTATCAGTTTGCCTTGATAAAGACCTTCACAGGACGAAATGTGTCAACTAAGATAAGTTTTCATTTTATCTTTATATATATATATATATATATATATATAGATAGTTTACTTTACATTTTAGTTTGGTTTTTCCTTCTGCTTGTGCTGTTAGGCATCACAGGGAGACACAGTTGTCTGTCAGCAGCAAGGTGAGTGGTCTGGAGGAAAGATATCTCATGGGCCCTGAGAGTGTCCGCCACTGAGTTACTCCGGTGTCTTCTTGGTCTGCCTCTCACTCTCCAGCCAAGTACCTGAGGGTGTATGCTCGTAGGGATGATTGGTTGATAGGCATATGCATGAGGTATTGCTCCTACCATATCTCTTATTGCCTCATTCCTGATCTTGTATTACCTGGTGTTGTTCACTGCTTTCCTCAGGCATTTCATTCCACAAGTGATCTGATTCCTCTCAAGGGTTTTTGTTAGGGGCCATGTCTGGCACTTGTATGTCAGCGTTGGTAGAAAAATGGCATTGATGAGATTTGCCTTGGTGCTCATGGAAATGCTAGGATGTTTTAGAAGAAGAGCAAGTTGGTAACTGATTGAGTTGGCTTTTTGACATCTGGTCTCGATTTCTCTGTCTAGTTTGCTGTTTTCAGTAAGTATGCTGCCTAGATATTTGAATTCACTGGCTTGCTTTAGCTGGGTCTCATTGATGTTAATGTCCAGTTTTTCTGGTCACTTGCTGACGGTCATGACCTCAATCTTACTGACACTGATCTTCATGTCGTATTTCTCACAGCTTGAGTTGAGTTGGTCAGTGTGTTCCTGCAGCTGGATCCTGTCATTTTTCATCATTGCCTGGTTGTCGGCAAACATGATTTCGTTGAGTGCCTCAGAATCTGGATTGGACCTCTTTGTAATCTGGTCCATGTAGATCACAAACAGTAGCCTCCCAAAGCCCAACCCCTCACCTGCGTCGTGGGAGGTGGAAACAAGTTATGCTGGCCAATAGGCTACTGGGAAAGCTGTGACTGGGTTAGCAGGCTGCCAGTGGATAAAAATCGCTCAGGGAAACAAAATATATATATGATAAAAATAGATTTATGGTATACTATATTTATGTTTATACATATATATATATATATATATATATATATATGTATGTATGTATGTATGTGTGTGTGTGTGGTGTGTATGTGTGTGTGTGTATATATATATATATATATATATATATATATATGAGAGAGAGAGAGAGAGTGCAAGCATAGGAGTCAACCCTGTATGGTGACTGTCAGTTTCATGCCTTAAGTGGTCGTCAGATCATCTCAACTGCAGATTATGCGTAAGACATGATTTGAAGATTGCTTCAGGTGTGAAACTGACAGTGACCATGAACAGTTGATTACTATGAGAGAAAGAGAGTGAGAAAGAGGCAATAAAAGGAAGAGAGAGAGATACTGTATTTTATATATATGGATGTATGTTTAACTTTAGCAGCGGCAATCAACCTTGGTACCTCTAATTTTTACAAAACCAATAAAAGTCTTAGATAGCTGTAAAATAAAATTAGTTATATATATATATTTTTAATAGATTTCTCTTCCATTTGGTAAATTATAGGTAGATACCTTTATAAAATCTCTCTCTCATGCACACACATGCACAAACACACATTCACATACAAATATCTATATGTTAATTTCATTTAAGTTACTGACATGAAGTAGAATGATCTTATTGAATCAATTGCTAGGTCTGCTGCCAAGAAAGTTGGTTCAATGTCATGCTAGATAATTTTTCTCTCCAGAATCTATCTTATATATTTACAAGTCAACCATTCATTCAGGCTTTGAATATTGCTGCTACATATGATCTGTTACTCCTGCTATATGTTTAGAGATCCTTGATAAAATCCAAAGAATTATCAGCAATATTATTGGTCCTGATCTGGCATCTTAGCTTCCGTCATTTTCCCACTGCTGTAATCTAGCTTCCTCATGCCTTTTCTATGAAATACTTTCATGGTAATTGTTTGTATGAACTTTCCACTATGGTACCTAGACTTTATGAATTTAATCTCTGTATAAGATTGGCAACAAGGTCTCATTAATTTGCAGCTGAATTGGTTAAATGCAACCATAAGTTCTATGCTAACAGTTTCTTTTCTTGCATTTTTCACTTGTGAAACCCCTTCTGCCTCCATGCTTTCCATCTCCAAAAATTTAAATGCAATGTCATTCGTCATCTACTGTCTTCTAGTTTACTCTTCTTTTATTGTTCTTGCTTTTTAATAAGGCTTCTCTTTTTTCTTATTTTTTCACACTTGGTAATCCATTGTGTCTTAGTGACTTTACTGCCTTACTTGGGGTAAAATGATTAAAAAAATTCTATCTGTCATTAGCCTGTCATATGCTAGCCAGGTGGTGGGGCTACCACCTTTGTAGCCAATAATGCGGTGACCTTGCTCTCTGACATGGAAGGGGTGGAACTGGTGCAAGTTGGGCTGATGCGATTGTCCTTCACCAACCAGGGAAGGCCTAACTGGCTACCCACATGTATTTAGGGCAGTAGGACAATGCCATTGCTTGGGGTGTGGTTGCCGTTATGCTAAATGGTTTCAAGGCACCATACAAGAAGGCTGGATGAGGTGGTAGATAATTTTCTTATTGGTTACTTAAATCCCCAAATTTTGTTGATCTTAATTTTGTGTGTGTTTGTGTACTTGTCAGATACATAAATTGTATATAAAATATTCATATTAATTCCTGAACATTAACAATTCCCCACTTTTTTCTGACTTTCAGTGCATAATATATGAATTAAACTGAAAGGAAATTTTTGGTAAAAATAATTGCAAAATTCAGAGCTAAGCCCTGCAATCTCACTTTGAAGCATTTGACACTAGTGATGTTCATTTATTCAATGCCCTGTAAATGACATTAGACTTAATATATTAGTTTACTATCTGTGCCACCTTTTACAGATATATTTAATACATTAAATGTAACACATATTATGGGATAGAAATAACACTATTATACTACTTCCATCCCATAATAGTTGTAACATTGTATGTATGAAATTTGTACTGAAATAATTGTTATACAACCACTCTTCATTTAACAATTGGCTTCCATTTGAATGAGCTGGTTACTAAGTTGTACCTGTCCACTATTTCAGGCATGCTGCAATTTTTGCTGCATGTGTAATCGGTTTGAGTCAACCAGCTTCAGATAGCTTTTGCACCTTTTGTTACATTTCCTAACTTATTTCAAAATCTTTACACAGGGCAGTAGTCGACCGTAAATTTAGAAATAATCCAAAATCATCTTTATATTCTGTACAAATATTACTCAATTTGTGGACTGTAAATATGGTACAAGTAAATTTTAATTTTTTTAATTTAAGGTGTGAAACTGACAGTCACCATGCAGTGTTAATTTTGCATAAATTATCTAGATTTACACTCTATCTTTAAACTTTCCTATTTCAGTTTATTTAAATTTTACTTATATATATATATATATATATATATATATATATATATATATATATATATATATATACATACATACATATATATATATATATATATATATATATATATATATATATATATATATATATATATATAAAATATATTGTATATCTGTGTTTTTAATATTTTTCTCTATATTATCAATATCATGTCATATAGGAACTATCTAAATTATTTGCCAGTATAAATAATATTGCAAATAAATAGATATATAATTTTTTTTTTTTTTATAAATTTCAGAAAAGTACAACCTTCACTTAACAACCACATTTTATTCCAATGTACTGGTCACTAAGGGAAAAATTGCACCTGTCCATTATTTCAGGCATGCTGCAATTTTTGCTGCATGTGTAATCGGTTTGAGTCAACCAGCTTCAGATAGCTTTTGCACCTTTTGTTACATTTCCTAATTTATTTCAAAATCTTTACACAGGGCAGTAGTCGACCGTAAATTTAGAAATAAACAAAAATCATCTTTATATTCTGTACAAATTAATATGGGGATTATTAAACAGGTTAAGTCATTAAGTGAGGAATGGCTGTATTTGAAAATAAAATAAAAAGTTCAATGGAAATAATTTCTTGATTCAGTGTATAAAACTATTAATTTTGAATAACATTTAAATAATTTAATTAAAATTTAATTGAAATTTAATAGAAATTAAATAATTTAATTGAAATTTAATCATTTGTAAAACATTTTTTAAATAGAATCAAACTTACATTTAATTGCTATATATCTTCCATTTTTAGGACATTCTAACAAATAAGATTACTAAATTATTAGCCCAGAGCCAGCTCAAGGCACTGGCAACTCGGGCAGTTATATGGGATGCCATAAGGGCGAAGGACATCATCATGCCACAATATCATGTGTTTGGGATCTTCCAAAATTAAAGCTTATAAAAACATACATCTGGTTGTCCATGACTCAAGACATATTAAATTCTTTGGCTATTTTGTCATCAGAAAATGATCTTGTAAAGAAGATAGGTGTAGAAAGTACCATGAAAAGATTTGCAGATTTAAAGGTTAGAATAAATGTTTTTGGTAGGATAATGAATGTTTTCTTTAGATTGTATTAAGTTGTATATTGTAATAAACTCATTATTCTACATTTTCAGTTTTTCTCCTAGTGAAAATTTAAAAAAATTATACTTGTAACCCTAGAGATGTCACTGGATATGTCTGCATGTAGTCAAGTAAGTTTTCAGTATGTTTCTGCACTGTTTTTAGTTTGACTAAAAGCAGTAGTAAAGAAAATATACACATGTAAGTAAAGGATCGTCATTGCTAGAAGAGATGAAAGGAAATAGAATAAATTTCAACAAGGTGATACTTTCATGTGTTTTCATACAATAGAGTAAAAAAGAAAGAGAATATACTGGCATACTAGAAAGAAAGAAGACATTAAAATTTAGGAATTATGTGGGTGATAAACGTATGCGTGTTTCTGTTTCTGTGTGTGGAAATGTTCAGTCACTAAGGGAAAAAGACATCCCCATGCTCAAGACAAGATCTTGCATAATGTTACTTTTCATGCATGTTAGAAATAAAAGAGAGACTCATTGGTTCTGTGATTGTGCATGTAATGTCTGTTTTTGGCAATGGGAATAAGCATGATATTCTAAAATCTGCAGGTACTCATACGCAGTGTACAATGTGACATGTGGTTTGCTGATGACAAATGATTCTCCCAGAAGTGAAACAAGGCATATTCTATCTTTAAGCTATCCAGAGATAGAGAGAGAGACACTTTAGTGCCATTTTTATATACTACTTTTGGCAATTCCATCTATCAGTTGTTTCTCCTTAGCCGTATTTAAATTTCTGCATAAAGGTATCTACCAAAATATATAAACACATTAAATGTAATTTTGAAAATTTCATTTTTTCCTTCCCCATGAAAAGTTTGATTGGACACCTTGTATTATTAAAATAAAAAAATTACTTCTCTCAAGTTTAACTATTTAGCATTCAACCTACTCAAATCCACCCCATAAATATTGACTCTCAATGTTCAACAATCTGACCTATGTATACACTGCCATAATATAAGATGATATCAGCACAAATAACACAGAAAGTCATGCAAACAATGAGACTTTGACCACAAACGGTGAAACTTTCAGAGCCAATATTTACAGAGCGTGTTTGAGCATGTTGAATGCTAAAGGGTTAAACGTAACAAGAAAGACAAATCAGCCTTTAACCTTTAACAAGTATCGACAATAATTAAAAGAAAAGATACAAATATCAAAACTATTATGGGACAGAAATAGTATATTTTATAAGAAGCTGGAAAACATCTAGAATTTAAGTGTTCTATGGGATGGGTAATCCCATAGAACACTTAAATTCTAGATGTTTTCCAGCTTCTTTAGCTGCCAAAGAACTTCTGCTAGATGGTGTTGCCAAAAGCAATATAAAAAGTCTCTCTTACTATTTCTTTTTTGGCCACAAGATACCTTAGAGATAGGACATGGCTTATTTCACTTGTGGGAGAGCCATTAGTCTTAAGCAAACCATAAAACCATAAGTAGCATTGAACATATAGTACACTGTTATGTATTTACTGTAATACCATACATGACCCCTGTGGAGTTTAGCAAAAATTAAAATCTGGATGTCCTGTTTATTTCTGTGGCCCAAAGTAGACATTATATAGGCTACAGCAGTACCAATGAGAATTGCTTGTGGGAACATGTAAAAAGTAGTAGTAGTCCACTTTCTTGCTCTTTTCTCTCTCTCTGGACATTGGTCACATGGTTAAGCCTTTTTTCATTGGTTCATCACTGTAGAAAGACATTATGTTGACAGCCCTCAAAATGCAGTCTTTACAACTAGGATGTATTTCATAGTCCTGAGAAAAGACTCATAAAATTGTACATTTCAGATACAGATATTTTATACACCAACCACACTTGTGGATTTCTTTTTTATTATTTGTTTGTTAGAAATTGTTTTCTGTGTAGCTTACACTGAATGGCTTGGCTTTATTTACTTATTTATTGGTTGTATCCCATCTTGTATGGTTTGCCTTTCTCTTGCTTTCTCTCTAAATCTGATTTCTACAGCTACTAGGATTAATGGAAGCAGTAGACAGTAACATTGCTTATTACTTTCAGGCAGCATGAGCAATATGCCTTTGTTTGAATGAAGTTTGGGGAGTTACATTACAAAGATTTAGTTAAGGAAAATATAATACTACAACAGGTCCCTTGGTCATTATCTGATTAACATTGTATTGTAGGCACTACTGCTACTGTAGTAGTTATATGAATTGAATAGTGCTGCCACCCTGACCATTTTACTCACTTCACAGGGTTTTTGTTTTGGCTTATTTTTTATGTGTAATTCATTACACAGTTTCTTTTTCTCTCCAGTGGCGTATTTATGAGTAATTGTTTTTTCTTTACTCTTTGAACCATCTGAGGATCATTTTGTGCCCAAAACTAATAGCTATGGTAAAGTCCCATGTTTGTCAGTCTTGATTTTTTGGGGTAAGTGTTTCTTAGTCAGGCCTAAAACTTTTCAGCACATACAAGTATGTATGTTTGCTATGTTAAGCCTTGTTTTTCTTGTTTTGCTAGCATCTCTTAAGATTGACTATGGGAAAAGCCGATTTTGCTTCTAATTCTATGGCAGATACATATAGCAGGTTGGTTTGCCAAATTGCTGACACTTTTTTTGTCAGCCATTTTAGGATATGAGTAATATGATATTTTTTCAAGATATGCGGTAATAAAACATATCACAGGGAGTAGTGAACTCAAGCTTTCCCAAGGACATAAGCTTTCTCAGTTGAAATTTTAGCTTTGTTTGTCAATTCTGTTGCTAAGACAAATATGAATGTTTGGTTGATGACAACAACCCAATATCAATAAAATTTAACTTAGTAACAAGCATACTTCACAACTAAGAAAATAAAGGAAAAATAAGAGGTATATCAGTAAAAACCTGATAAGACAAAAATCACAAGATATCACAAAAAATGTATCAAGACATGATACTTAGAAACTATCAAAGAATGTATAAAGAAAAAATTATTTAATAATGTTTTATGAAAGACAAAAGTGCTCAGGAGACATGTTCAAATTTACCATGATAATATCTGAAGCCAATTTATTTTTTATAAATAAAAAAATTAAACAAAAAACATTTGTTGTTCTTTAACCAAATGTGTATAAATGAGAAATTGCTGCCCAAACACTCCACAAGTACACACAGACACACATATATTTATAGTAAACCTAGCCATTTACTTTTACATATAAAGGCCCAACATTTAAAATGGGGACTGAACTGCTAGACTACCTACACAGATGATTTGATTCTACTGATGAAAGTGTGCATACAATCAGACATACTTTTTAGAGGAACTGTTAACAGAGAAATAGCATAGTGTTCCACAAATCTCCAAATAGCTGTCCTCAGCTATGAATTCAAAATTTTCCTTATTTTAAATGAGATGCTACCCAGGGCAAGAGAACTCAGTCTGCCCTGCTATTTAACCCATAGCTGGAGGAAAATGGATCTGTGCCTTTTTCAAAGGGCAAAGTAAATGAAACAGAATCACCCAGAACTTGAAACTTGACCAGCAATTCAACTTTCTTCACTGATAACCATTACAATAACTGCACAGTCAATATATATATATATATATATATATATATATATAGATAGATAGATAGATAGATAGATAGATAGCCATCTACCCAATTTCCCTCAGAATGCTTGGGTTAACCCATGCTTTAACTTTCAGGCAATTTCTAAAGTATGACCTCTCCATATTGATATTATTAAGAAGTTACCTTCCTTACATATCGACTATGGGGAGATTCAAATATTGGTCTCATAGCCAGAAAGCAAATGTTCTGACAATTCGACCATCAATGGTTGTGCTGGCACAAAGTCATAAGTTATTATATAAGTGCATAATCTTGTTCACACCAGATTATGCACTTTCTGCCAGACACTGTAACTAAGGTCCACTCAGTATAGTTGCAGTATAAACCATGGGTTGGCTCTGTGGGTTGAGCAGGTGTCTGCAGTAGGGATTTTCTAGCTGCCCTGGTAGATGGGCGTAGTCAGAAAATGAGTAACTGACCATTATATATATATGTATATATATATATATATATATATGAGAGAGACATCTTTCTAGGAAAAGCAAAATTCTGATTTAAAACATGTGATCACTTCAGCACCTGACCAGTACAGGCTATGCAGTTTTGATGGAGGTAGTGTGCATTGTGTTGCACAAGCAATAATCATAATAAACAAGTCATGTGCAGGTTGTTCAGTAAACACTAGCAAAATTACTGGGAATGCAAATCAGAGCAAAGGAGCTGTTGCCTGTCCTGCTTCTCATCTATACAAGGGTTTGAGTAAGGCCGACTTGAACATCAGGATCAGCTGCCGTCAAATATTAAAGAAAGTTGGAATGCTGGTCCCGCCAATGACAACCTTGCCTGTCACTGTGGCTTTGTCATATGCAGTAAAGCAATAGAAATATGCTCATAGAAGCATGTGGCAATTGATCTTCAGCCATTCAATTAAAATGACCCAAACACATGATCCATCTGTCTAAAAGTTTGCAAAACACCTGCAGGCCTTGGAAGACACATATGTGATCATAAAAATTGAGCACCTCTTTACTTTATTAAGCCATCATTTGTCATCCATGATGAAAGAGTTCACTATATATATATATATATATATATATATATATATATAAGCTGAGTCATTTTCCAAAGTTTGAATGAATGATTAGTTATCAGATTTTATGGGAAAATCTCTTCCTGTTCAGGCCCAAACTGACTTTTTCAACCGACCCTCATATATATATAACATATTCACTTGCTTATATGTGTCACTGCATATGTATGCATATGGCAGTCAATGTATAGAGTGTAAGAGGTATTTGATATTATACTGTTTCAAATTAGACCTCTTTCTCATTTACTCCACACCAAAACCTGTCAGATAGATGTAAATTCTATGAAGACAAAATAAAAAATAAAAATGTAGTTTTCTACACTGGGGCTCTGAGCATCACAGTCAACCCATAAAACAAATCCTAAAAATATAAAATAAAATCTAAATGTTGGAAACAATCATAAGTGTTGCCACTAAAGCAAAATCATGACAAAAATGCAGAGTCATGTATCTACTCTAACTGCTCAAAATGACCCACTTGGTTACATTTAAAGCACTAGGCAGGCAGTCAAAGAGTTCACCAGTTGCCTCCTTGCTGTCAATACAGATAATTTTATTTTAACATCTCTTGTCTTTTCTTTCCGTCTCACCAGCAATACTTTGATATTTTGTTTGTTACTTTTGCAACTATACACAATATATGACATTGAAAAAACATCTTCAACAGTTCATGAATGAAAGATGAATTTATATAGTGTTGTGCAGCATACATTAAATTTTAATATTCTTTTTCCTTTTTCAGATGTTATCAAGAACATTACAATGGCATTCTCTATTTGGACACAGGAAACTGCTTGTAGCAACAGTCACCAATCACAGATTCAGAGACAACTAGCTTTTTGAAAGTAGTGAAGTCTATTGTTTTTAGGGTCAGGAATAAACTGGAGGCTATAGTCAAAAGAAAGAAAAACATTCTAAGTGGTCAGATGTTGTAGGGACAACTGAAATTGTCAAGTGGATCTAGGACTATCAACTAAGATCATAGTAAATTGATTAGGGTCAATATACTGCCTACTCTGCTGGGCATGATGGCCAAACCTTGGATCATGTAGGTGTTCCAGTAGGGCTCTGCTCTCTCCCCATATGGATTGCTTAACCAAGGAGTAGCTGGCTAAGAATCTTCACAATCCTGCCACCTCTAAAATGTAGCCTACTAGCGTTCCTGATTTGAATTACATGGATGACTATATCTGGGGCACCATCAAAAGAAAGACCAACCAGCAAATTCACAAAATCAAAAACTTGGACATGATGGCCAAAATTAACAGGAACTACCCAATCCAAGTATACAGTCACTTCTGAGGCTGAGGGTTGGTTTAATGAATAATGTTTTACTGTCTTTCTAAGTTTTTCTAAGAGGAACAAGTGTACATTTTTTGAACATGCTGATTTTTGTTTTCTTAAAGCAATAAAAATAGACATAATTAAAAGAGACAAACAGTGGAAAACAAAATAACAGAAGTTGGCAATATGAAAATAAGAGCAAGAAAAAAGAAAAAAAAACAGAAAAATCCTGTATGAGATTGTCTAATTTTTTCTCTCTTTTTTCTTGTACCTATTTTCACATTACCAACTTTCATAGTTTTGTTTTCTCTTTTAATTATGTCTACTTTTATTGTTTTGATTAAATTTTGTACTATTTTTCTATTGAATATCTTCATCTTTACAATGTGTTCTCAATTACCTGGTACATACTGTAGATATTGAGCCTGTAAGTACTTACTTGATTCCCTCTTCAATTTTTTTAGTATCATTTGAGTCTTGTGCAGAGAATGAGGTCACAACCCCAACCATGCCAGGTGTTGTAGCTGTTTCTATAGTAAGTTTTTATGGGGTGGAATTGCCCAACATTTTTAATTCAAAGTTGTCCTTCTCCTAGACTGGTTGCTAACCAAGGTTAGACAACCCAGTCTGTTCTGCTGTTTAATCCATAGCTAAGAGAAGATGGATAGGAAGAGAAGTGGGTAATTGTACAAAAATGATTGCAACAAGGTTTGACTGGAATTTGAAATCAGCACATCAATATCACTTTCTATACCATGATATGTCACCTACGATCTTCAAAAGTTTAAATGCAACATCAATAACTATCTTCTGTCTTCCTGAAGTCTGTTCTTTTATTGTCCTTTTTCCTCACTAACATTTCCTCATCTTCTTTCACTCAAAAGTATCCCTTTGCATCTCAATGGCTTTATTACCATGCTTGAGGTGATAAAAAGTATTTATGAAAGTATATAAAAGTTTCCAAAGCCTGTTTTGAAAACTAAAGATAGAATAGATGACAGAAAATTAACTTTAAAAAACCTCTAAAAATGCTAGAAACCTTTGCACACAGCTAATAAAAATTTGTTAGATTTCTATTTCTACAATTTGATTTTTTTCTCCTGCTAGTCAAATTAATGTACCTAAACACACAGTAATTAACCTTTTCTTCATGCATAAAGATACAAGGTTGTCAGAGTTTCAAAGAATTGTTAAAGATGCTATTTCATGTCATTTATTTTATTCATTATTTAAGTTCACATCTCCTCCCACCATCACGGCATTGATTTCAACAAATTTGAAACCTACAGCTGCCCAATTCAAAGAAAACCCACAGACACCTGTGACATACAAAGTTTCCACTAAAAATAACTTGCAAAAAAACACTAAAATATTCCCTACTCCAGTCTCAACCCTTTAGGAGATCAGGGTCGGTGGTGGCGGCCAATGTGGGGAGACAAACATTCTCCTCTCTTGTTTATTCTTATAAAGAAACATCCAAAACAGTGAAATTTGATGCTAGTGTTGGTTTAAATGGTCCCTATCCTCCCTGATCAGAAGACAGTCTTGCTAGTACCATGCTCATCTCCAGCCCAGATAAGAAGACTCTCTGGTCCATATAATCTAATGCCGCTATTGCAAACAGAAAAGCCCTCTACTTCCTTTAAAAAGCATCCCAGCCATTGCAGGAAAGTATATTGTTTATATGAAGAAACTAACTTTAGTAGAGTTAAGTGACTAAAACAGCCAAGATGTTTACACAAGATATCTACGTATTTTTTGTTGGACATTTTGTTTTTTTGGGAGGTAGAGTTACTCCTCACTCTAGTAAATGCATTTATCAGATGAACTATACCCACCAAGACTGCAAAGAATGTAAGTAGATATTTATAACAATTCCATTAATTAATAACTGTTGATTTGAAAGGATTATGATTGCATATTGGATATAATCTAGGTAGGATAATCTCATGACCTGTGTTTCATTTTTTAAAGCATGACCTTGCATCGATTAAGAGAAAATTCATTGCTTTTATTTGTGTTGGTTGAAAACTAAATTATCTGTTTAATAAAAAAAAGACAAAGACGCATTTAAATAATAGTTTTTTTAGTGGAATATCAACTCCTTATGGGTCATTTAATGCCAAAATTTAATATTCTTTGGAGCCTCAGTAATTTCTTTTACAAAAATGAATTGCTGGTAATTTTTTTCTTTAATTTAGAAAAATACATTACTGGTAACTTTTTTACTATGAAAATCCATTGCTGATATTTTTACTATAAAAATGTCTTTTTATGCTTTCATAGTTTTTTGACCCCAGTTTGAAGGTTAACTATTTACCCATAGTTGGGACCCTAACAGGTGCTACCACAGCAGGTCTGGGTGGACCTGGAAACAACAGCAATTAAGAGGTGGATCCACACTCTTCAAAACCTCAGAGGCCTTGCTGCCAGATGTAGTTTATCATCATACTCAGGACAATTTAAATAATAGATGATCAACTTAAAAATTCATAATCATTGATGTGAAATATATGAAGAAAGAATATAAGATGGTATATGTTTGGATGCTTAAATTGTTTATTTTTTGTTAGTATTTCCTTCTCTATGGGCATTCACAAAACAACTGAAACTTTAGAAGAAAATTATTACCATGGCAACACTACTATTTAAAAATTCTGTGGTTAATTTCAAAACTTTTAACAGTTAATAAAATTAAAGAAAAATGTCAGTAAACAAATTAATGAGATTTCAACATAGGAAATATATTAAAATCAAAATTTAAAATATGGTTATTTGAAAATAAAATTATGGTGAAACAAATAAAATGTATCCAAAGAAAATATTGAATACTTACAATTAAAAATCTAATTTATAATAATATATTATTTAGTTGTTAAAGAAAATATAGAATTTATAATACTTTAATGAGGGTGCTAGGAAGAATCATTTATTCTTCCTTTGTATTTCCCTCATTATGGGTATTATCAAATCCATGATATAATAACACTGTTTTTCATGGATGGTATGAAATGGCTGAAAGAAAAAAGAATGGCAAACATGCCTTGTTCTCAGAGATACTTTTATATCATTAAGACATACATATATACATGTGTCTCACTCGGAGAATACTATATCACATATATCTGCAAAGTAAAGCAGAGCGTAAGGAGAAGCAAAAAAGAAGGGCCTTACATATAATATGGAAATACTTGTGTACCTAGAGAAGCCATTTTTAGGACTCCAGATTCAAATGGGCCAGATTTATCTATGTCTCAGGTTAGGACATATTCCATAAATGGAAACAGCGAGTCATGTGTTTTCCCAAATTGCAAGCTGGAGTTTCATTCCATATCAGGGAAATGATATATTCCCAAAGAGAAACAGCCCCATGGACTTGTAAGCTTCTGGGTAGGTAGATTTAGCCTCAGGCTCAGGCTAAAAGAAAGAGACCACACATGGTAGTTGCTGTAAATGAACTGAAAAATGACCAGGGCTTTCATCACTGTATGGAGTAACATCATTAAGCGACTGTCATGTGACCCATATGACTTATCTCTACCAAAGGGAGGTAAGCACTTTCTGTATCCTTATGATACAACCAGTTAAATATATTTTTTAAATTTACAAAAGATGATATAACACTACCTCTATCTAATAATAAGAACATGTAATTACTTCATAAAATAAACTTCACTGCAAGGAAAATTGAACATTTTATTGTCATGGTCAGCCTGACTCAACCTGGAGTCCTTTCCACACTGGTCAGTACTGGTGCTGGTCAACTGATAGTTATCTGTTGATTGCTTTGTTTCTTCATCCACTCTGTCCCATGTTGTGATTAGTTGATCACAAGATAGCAAAGATTAAAATTTCGTCTGCACTTAAGCACTGAATCAAGTTTGTGGAACTGTGCTATAAAAACCAAAGGACAAAGATATATCCACTATTGAAAATGCAAAAAATAAATCACAAAGAAATTTGCTGGGTTAATTTTCATTTAGTTTTATATAAATGTCGATACACAAAATTAACCCTTACTCTGGAACCTAGTGACAAGGAATATTCTGTTTTACTAAACTTGGAGTGGCCTAGCCATTCACATGAGATGTTAGGTCATCGGGACTTTGAGTTATTAATTCTTCATGTCAGATATTTTCTTGTCCGGCTCAACATTAGCAATACTCTTTTTGGCAATTCTTCTCAACAGCAGGAGATGCGACAACTTCCAGTGTCTTCCGGTATCTTCTGGTGTCTCCGGAACATCGCTAGGCTCGAGCACCTCAAGTTACTTCTTGCTGAACTGCAACTGCTTCAACTCTTTGCTTCAAATCTCTCAGGCTTCAAGTGGCGTACGGTTTATATGCATCTCACATAACTCTGACCATGCCTCCAGATTCATTAATATTCATTTTACTTGACCTTGGATTTACAATGCCTGACTCTTGATAAAGGGGTCAACTATTCAAAACAATATAAATTTGTTTTTACATTCCTTTGTTACTCCACAATTGCTGTTTACAAATTAATTTTTGTATATTAAAATTTATTCCACATCAGCAAAGAATTCACTCTGCTTTTAGAAATCCTTCTCTTTCTCCAAACAATAATTTCTTGGCTTCAATAAATTCTTTTGTCCATTTTCAAAACAATCACCAATTGTTTACATTTTCAAATGACCCAAATATTGTCTGTGTCAATCAGCTGTTCTTATCAAACCACAATTTCAAATTGGCTAAAGGAATTTATCCATTTTTAGCAAATAACTATGAAATCTTATTTCCCAAAACAACCGATTTCAAACCCATTGTTTTATATTTTGGCTTTTAAATAATCTTCTGAGCAGTCAAGAAAATCATGCTTCATAATTATTTTCCTGACCTCATATCGCAATGTTTTCACTTCAATAATTTCCACATTGCAGCCCTCCTAATGCTTCAATTCTATCTGGGGTTCTCACACAAACTTTTAATCTTATGTCACATTCCTTCCAACTACTTCCAGTGACATTTAAATAGTGTCACAATTGTATGAATATATAAATGTTATTTCAACTGACATTCTGCTTCTACTTTTCCTTGTGTCATAACACACTTCTTAGTGTTTATAATATAAGTAATGCTTCGGCTACTTGCCATGATGCCAGTATTAATTAGTCTGAAGACTGACTCCAAGCAGATTCTTCTTCCTTCCTCTGACCTGGAACACTTTATTTATAACTATGGACTAGTACATATAGTCACTGGGGGTGTACTATTTACTCCACAAGTCCTCCCTTTTGAGATTAATACTTTTTATAAATATTTTATTTTTTATTAGTATTAGTATCTTTTTCTAGAGAATTTGCCAGTGTACTTGACTTTGTACTATTTCTATCTCAGATCCACTTCCAGTTCTTCAGTATGTTTTCTTTTTCTGGAATTTGTCCTTGTATGTTCCACAACTTGTTGTGGTGCTGGCACATCAAAAACATAATATAACATTTTTATCAGTTCTTCCAATGTTTCAGATCTTTCACTGACGAACCTGTTTTCAGCTGATTGTAGTGGCTTTTCTGTTCAAATCTTTTCCCTTTTACCATGTAAATCCACTTCCCACATGATAATCTGATCCATTTATAGCACCTGCAAAATATATATGCTGTCTTGACCATGGCATGTTTGTCTTTGGCCAAGGTTCTATCTTTGTGATAAATAGATTTGCTGCCAGAGCACAACCTCTGCAAGTTTTCACTATTTTTTCAATATCTTGGTCCATTCTGGTCCAATATATGAAACTTCTCATCAGAGATTTTATCATTGAAATACCAAGATGCTCACTATGAAAATCCTTCAATATTTGCTTCTGTCACATAATAGGTATTACAATCCTTTGCCTGAATATTACTACACTGTTGTATAGCAAGTAAGCATTTAAGCCTGGATTTTGTTCTTTGCTACTTTCTTTCAATTGTTTTTTAATTTTTGCAATAAAAATGTCATTTTTGTCTTTTTTTTTTATTTCTTCCAGGATAACTGGTAACTCTTGTACTACTTTGCACAAAATGTTTTTTTATTTCCATTTGCCTTTTAGTGCTGCAATAACCATGTCCTCAAATGGTTCTGTATTTTTAGGTATAAATCCTGATAATCCATCCTCATGTCCTAATTTTTTAGACAGTTGGTACTCCATTGTAAAATCATAGTTTAATAAGATGGTACCCCAGCATTGTAGTCTATTAGATGTATGCATAGGTATTCCTTTCTTTGAACTATATATTGTTAATAGAGGTCTGTGGTCGGTTTGCAACTTAAAAAAATTTCTTCTATGAATAAATTTATGAAATTCCTTCACAGTAAATATAATTGCAAGAGCCTCTTTTTCTATCTGGCTGTAATTT
>OZ010580.1:60186426-60268926 GCA_963932145.1 Acanthosepion lycidas
GTACAAGACAGAGCAAGAAAATAATATAAAAGACTCAAACACTAATATTTCATGGTTAGAATTATAACCATGGAATATTAGTGTTTGAACCTTTTGTATATATATATATATATATATATATATATATATATATATATGGAGTAGCAGATGATAGCAGCATGAATTGAGGAATCAGAGAGCTGAGTTTGAATTCCAGTCAAATCCATTACATTCACTTATGTGCTAATACCCTTCGGGAAAGGTGTGAATCCTCTTCTTCTTCCTCCAGCTATGGATAAATAGCAGGACAGACTGGTTTCTATAGCCTTGGATAGTAACTGGTCTAGGAGAAGGACAACCCTGAATTCAAAACTTGCAGAGGGTCGTTTGGGGACCTTGTGGCGTGTAGTGTACCAGGTCTCTGTATTTGGCCCTTCAAAAAGTGTGATTGATTCTGCACAAAGCCTTCACCACTATAATCTGGTGCTGGTGTCTGGTTGTCGGTTCCTAGGAACTGAGCTGCTTGACCCTCATATGTTGAACATGAGGGGAGAGTACACCACCACCAAACATATATATATGTCTGTGTGTGTATGTGTGTATATATATATATATATATATATATATGTGTGTGTGTGTGTGTGTGTGTGTGTGTGTGTGTGTTGTGATGGGTATTAAAAGCAGATAAGCTAAACACGCATATACGCACATATGAAGGTTAATTTCGGCCTAGCAACAGAATAAAGATTACGTGAAGTCTTATGACATTTTGGGAAGGCAGGTCAAAAGGGTCAACTGACCCAATTACCCGTAAAGGAAAACGTCTAGACAGAAGCTAGACAGGGGACGGAAGTAAGTTAGAATTCGCGCCCAAAACCTAAGTCACGTGACAGTCAAAGATTCACTCGAGGATCAGTTGTTCTCTGGACCTTGAAAAGGCAAGACCGAAGCCAAGGCGCTCAAGTGGTTCACGAACGGAAAGATAAGACGCATTTGATAGTGATGACTTATCCAGTTCGATCCAGGCAACTCCGGACAGAAGCATAAAGAAATATTCCTGTTCGAGAATCCCAATTTGAAGACGCGGATAAAAATATATGCTGGTGGTTCAATCTGGTAAAGAAAGTGTACATCCCTGTTGCAAATCGAGTCGTCTGCAGAAGAAAGGAAGGAAAGAAAAAGACGAAACAAAGAGAGAAAGAAAGTGTATACCTCTATTACAGACTAGCAGTGTGTGAAATTGTGTTTGTGCCGAGAAAAGGAAAGAAAGGACATTGATATAAAAAAAAAAAAGAAAAGAGAACTGAATACAAAAGATAAGTAATCACATTTTGGACCCGTAGTAGAAAAGATATACACACACACATGAATATTATGTTTTTTTTCGCAAACACCTTTCCACATCTAAAATAATAATTGTAACTCCTCTCCCATCTCTTTTGTATATGTGTGTTGGCTTCTGCATTCAATTCCTAGTAATTCATACTTGTATTTTGTATGTTCAGGTTCAGTTGAGTAATCCATTTGGTGTTTGGCGAATTTGATATCCCAAAATAAGTTCGAGATCCGATCGTCGGATGTTTTAACTCATACTTATCTTTTCGTTTATTTTTGATACATATATATTTGTATATATTAAAATTATTTATCAAAAATTGCTAAGCCTTAAAGTTCATCCTTGTATTGTGGATCAGTACTCGTGTTGAAAACGAAGCTGACCTGGGAAAGATTACTGTTCGATTATCCCAATCGAACAGTGGTCTTAAAAATATTTTGTTTACCAATTGTCCACTCTCACGATCTGAGAGAGATAGCTTGTATCTCTCCACAGGTGTGAGAGTGTATATATCTCCTAGTTGGCGTATGATCGCCCTATAACCCATTCGTCGACTGGGGCATATGACAGTTGTGCTGTTTCTTATTTTATTTTCCACACACACATACACACAATAAAAATTAACTCACACCACGTGTATCCAAAAAATTACAATTGCGTGGAAACTCTCTCCTTACCATACCCTGTGGGGTCAAAAACAAGGACGGCGCACCCAAAAGTGTGGACGTAGTGGAAAGCACACCACGTGATCAAAAATATGATTTATTGACCAATCAGGGCTCAACATAAGAAACCCATTTCTTAATCTCCCCGGAGCCTCATCATTCAGATATAAGGAAGATAAAAACTCTCATCAGCCCAGAGGGAGTACAGCGACAAGCTGACATCACGGCTTTACGGACAATTCCATTGTGTAAAAAAAAATAATTCATATATATTTTTTTTTACGAAAATAAACCAAAGTTTATTTTACTTTATTTGTAGTGTATTTTCTTTTTATTATTTGTTTGAGGGACTTCTTTGCACCCTCTACACAGTTTATATATATATAAATATATATATATATATATATATATATATATATATATATATATATATATATATATATATATATATATATATGATGATGATGGACCCCCTCCCGTCATTTTTGACATATGTCTTTCAGTTCAGTTTTTTTTTTATAATCCAAGTGAATCCTAATAATATAAAATATTAAAACTGATCCACAAAAGTGAGATCAATATATTTATTACAGCTCAATATATTTATTACAAGCATGTAAATGAATTACATATGAATGAAATTCAATTGTACCTCATTTAGATTGCATTTCGCTCCTTGAGAAATTTCTCTACTTGAGAAACTCGCTGGAGCTTGTCAATACCAAAACGTTTGATAAAAAATATGAATCATAAGGTTTTTTTTTTTTTTTAAATTAAAAATTAAAAGAGATTGGAAGAAAGAGGAAAAAACTGCAAATAATCGAAAGGCATTTAAAAGGGAGATAGGAAGAAAAAAGTGGGAAGGTAAAACCAAAATAGTGAGGGGGATACAAGAACTGGGGAGGAGACAGTTTGACTAGATATACATACAAGTCTAGACAGAAGTGAAAAATAGTTGAAAATTAATATTGACCCATATTTAAAATGTTAAGTCATGTTCAAATAGGAAATAATTAACATAAAGAATTATGATCTTTAAAGTTAAGAACGAGATTTTAAGGTTATAGATTAAAGAAATTTTAGAATTTAATATTAATACTATTATTTAATTTAAATATTATAAAAAGGAATTTAATATTACAATAATAAAAGCTAATTAAAACATTATTAATATATAGACAAGATAAATCAGAATATTAATGTTAATAATTAAATAAGTGCATTAAAATAAATGGATAAGTAAGATTCCTAAAAATATTTTACAATATAAGGGAAAAAAATTTATATAGATTAATAAAAGATAAAAGTAGATTAAAATTTAGGTTAAATTTGCAGGTTATATAGATTAATTATAAATTAAAATTAGATAGAAATATAAAGAGACCTTTAACAGAGGGAAACATCAATAACAAATAACTTAGGCCATAAACTAAAATTGACAAAAAGCAGCTAGCCATGAATCAGGTAATTAAAAGTAAATATAAATATTCAATATACTTAAATGCACATAATGTATAAGATTTAAAAAAATATATATATATATATATATATAATGAAAAAAGTTTTAAATATTAATATTAAAAAATATTCTTATAGGATATGAACTATAGAAAAATATTTGTGAAAAAAACCCATTTTAAAAACAATTACTTTTTTTTTTAAATGATATAATATAGGAAAAATTAAAAAAAAAGAAGAGGCATATAGAAAAATAACTTTTTAAAGAAACCTTTTGAAGTTGGGGGAAATAATAATATAAAATCCATATTATTAAATAAATCAAACCATATCAGTTACACATAAGTAAATTATATAACTTAAAAATAGAATAAACAGAAAAGAAGGAGGGGTCTCAATCACAAAAACTACAGATATAAAGGAAATTTGACGATAAACAGCTAGCAATTAAACAAGGAAAATTAAAGGTAAATAAGAGAATTATATATACGTAACATAAACCAAAGTATTACATATAAAGAAACTAATAGGAAGAGAATTAAATAAAAGGAGTAATCAGGAAAAAAGAATTACATGTATAGAAGATAAGTGAAGGTGGAAAGTGTGAAGTTGAAAATATATTATTTCAGTTGGAATTTACTTCTATGATGATACTTGAAAACCAATTTATTCCTTTGATTTAGTAAAATGGTTTGATTCTTAAATTTAATAATTCTAATTTTCTCCTCCAAGCATAAATTGCATCTATCCTTAAAGTCTGAGCAAAATCTATGAATTCCCTGTCAATTTGAGGGTTCAGGTCTTTCTCCTTAAATTCACAAAAATTTTTGGAGACAGCAGTTTGGTTCTTAAATATTGGGTTGGAAAAAGAGTGTCTATAGTTATGTAGTCTTTATACGAAAGACGCATATATCTTATGCAAAGATCATAAGCCCAATGTCTCAAATAATACTCAATCTAGATTGATTAATCCCACTAAATCTAAGCTATGTATAATTTTAAAAAATATAATTAAAAAAATTATTGACAAACTACTAATTTCAACTCAATAGGCCTAGCATAGAAGTAAATATAAGAGTTGTTAATAAATTAAAAAAGGAGAAATGGCAGCAAGGCTTCAAGAACAGCTGCACCAACAATAAGAAAAGAGAATTTTGAATGCAGTCAAACATGACAAGCAATAGCAGTGCCAGCAGAAAGTAGATTTGGTTTAAAGCTCCATGTTTAACAATAGTGTTGGTTTCAAAGTGTTGGTTCATGAATTTGATTACATAGTAATTGTGAGTTCAATCCCAGGGCAAAGTAGTACAGTGGAAACAGGGTGAGCAATAACTGAGTATTATTAAATAAGAATAAGAAGAATGAGAACAACCTAATACAGTAGATTAAATAAAGGGTTTAGTTTGAAATTCCTTGAAGGTTATTTGGATTGGCAAGCACCTGATAAAGGCCAGGGGACACAACTGCCTAAATGAGAAGAGGACATTAATCTGAATGTAAATAATGATAATTCCTCACCCCAGAAATTCAGACAAAAATAAAAGGATATAAAATTTAACTGAAGATTGAAAAAAATGAACTAGCAAAAGGAATAAAATTACTGTCAAATAAAAATACAATAAATAATGTAACTTTGAAATTAATTATGTCAGTAGTAATCTGAGCACTGGCTGTAATCTTAAAATCACTTAGGAAAAGAATGCAAGTAATACAAACTGAAGTCTTGCATGATACAGAAAAAATATTGAAGTAAAAATGTCAGAATCTTTTATGGGCTTTGCTGACTCTTAATTTTCTTCAACACACTGCAAGAATAATCATACAAACAGATTTAATGGCAAAGACAAAACAAATTAAAAGTAAGAGCCAACAACTACACACATAAAAGAATTAAAATAGTAAAAAATAAAACAAAGTAGTAATAAAAGGACTATTGTTTAAACTAAAATTCTTGCAGCATCAGAAATATTCAGGATCTAAAAAATAATATTAGCACTGAGAAAAAATAAATTAAAACAAACAAGGTCTAAAAGAAGATTGATTGATTTAGGAATGATTATCTGGGTGCTGGGGACAAAACAGCCTGTTGAAAGCTGATTAAAAGATTGTCAAATAATGCAAGAAAAATAAGAAATAAAAAACAGAGTAATTTTCAATGAGATAATGTAGTCTCACATATTGACTCATTTTAAAATTTATTGATAGGAATTTAGTGTCAACTGATGCTCAGCCAAATTGTTTGTATTTTAATAATTAAACTTCAGTGAATTCAGAATTTGAATAACAATAACTGGTTTAAAGAATTAGGAGATTCCTTAATTTTTTAAGAAAAACAACTTAGTATGGAAAGAGATACATTTTCCTTTTATATTATTTAAGGAATTTCAACTGTGATATTTATTTATTTTTGAATTCCTGCTGTGAAAGTGATTGGTTAAAACCAGTAGAAAAACACATTCATAATTTCATAACTGGAATGAGAAGACATCATTAATAATACAAATGGTGAAAAAAATGATAAGAACAAAATAGAAATCAGAGGGAAAGGTATAAATTATGCTTGAAATTTGAAATATCAACATTGAAAGACTCAAAATAAAAATAAAAAATGGTTTACTATCCAAATTTATTCATTACTCCTTGATTTAAAAAGAAATATCATGTTTTATTGCAAAAAATATCCTGCTGACATATATTTCTGAAAATATTTTTTGTGTTTAATCAGTTTTATTTCTGTAACTATTTGATTGATTAAGATAGGTTGATATTATCTTTCAATGGTGGAATGAAGGGAAGATTGAACTCAAAGGATTTCTCTTACAAAGAGGAATCTTCTTGGATTAGGCTTTCAAATGAGTGTCAGTAAAGTACTTAGAAAATCTGTATTTATCCAACAAATTCAATGTCTTTTTGATGGTAAAATATTTTATTAGAGTAACTGTCTATATTTCTGAGATGAGGTATTGTAACTACTGTAATTCCCTATATAATATACATTTTTTTCTAAAAAATAACAAGCAAAATTAAGGGTGTGTATTATGCACAGCTACAAAAAAATCTTTAAAAAATTATCATTTCATAGGTCAATTTGAGTTGCAAAATGACTACTCACCACAAACATATGACAATTTGACAATTGCAACCTCATAAGGATGTCAAATACAATTACATGTACCTAACAATACTTACAAATGGAAAATAAAATAAGAATTATCATAAAACTAAATTAGAATAATATTCTGTTTAAAACCATTTTTTAATAAGAGTAGGAAACACTGGCCATAATAAAATTGGAGGAGTATAATTTATAGAATTTGATTACCAAACAAGGGGTGCATATTATGCCTGAGTAGAAACATTTTCCCACACTTTCAGCACAATTTTAGTGGTGTGTATTATGGATGAAGGCATGGGGAATTATGGTATTTACACTATTTACATTGTTTGGACTGTTCTCATTTTTATTGCCATATTCATGATATTTCGGCTTTTATACACTGACCTTCTTCAGGTGATATACATTGAAATTTCAAACCAAACTATTTAGTCCACAGAGGTAGATTGTTCTAATTCTATGTGCCATACCTTTTTTTGGCTATCTCAGTTTCAATTAATTCCTTTTAGTAATTCAACTCCCAAGGCATGGCACATGGAATGAGAACAATCTTCCCCTGTAGACTAAAGGGTTTGGTTCAAAATTCCAGTGTATATCACCTGAAGAAGGTCAGAGTGTACAACAGCCAAAATGTTGTCAATATAGCAATAAAGATGAAGGCAACAGTTCAAACAATGTAAATAGTGTAAATAGTTACAATCTTTCATCTCAGAAATATAGACAATAATAAATAAAATGTTTTACCATCAAAAAGACATTGAATTTGTTGGATAAATACAGATTTTAGAAATACTTTACTTATACATTTGTAAATCTAACCCAATATTTATTGGAGGCTATTTATTTTTCAGATTTACCTGTACCACCAAAAATCTGACAGCCAAATTTAAGTAAGTTTGAAATTGCAATGGCTATATTTTCTGCATGAATAATCTAGGATTTTTATCGATACGATTAACTCTATTGTCATAAGCAAGAAAGAATTCTGTTTTTAAATCAATAAAAGTACAAGTATCGAAAAAAAAGTTAACATGACCTATTCTGCCCAAAAGGACATCCATATTTAAGTAATATTGCAATTGCAGTGTTTATATTTTCTGCATGGATAATCTAGGATTTTTATCAATACATTTAAATCCATTGTAACATGTAAGAATTTCTTTTTAAAAACATTACAATAAAAATAACTAGAGAAAGCTAACATGACCCATACTGTTCAAAATGACAATTATACAGGAAATTTCAGAAAAGTTGATATTATTTAATAATCTATTAACGTAACCAATTCTCCTTCAAATGATCTCAAATTTTAACAGCATGTGTAGAAAAAACTGTAAAAATTGTATTTTTAATGTTTTATGTTTTTTCATTTCAGGTAAAGAAATGCCATTCATTAGAAAAAAAGGCATTTTGTGTGTTAGGATATTTGTCCTTGCTTTGAATATTGCTGCTGCATCTGGTCAGGTGCCCCTGCAATGTTATTGGTCCTGACCTGGCATCTTGGCTTCAGTCATTTTCTCACCACTGTAACATAGCTTCCCTGTGCCTATTTTCATTATAACTGTTCTGATGAACTTTCCACTATGGTACATAGAGTTTATGAATTTAAGCTCAGTACTAGATTAGTGGCAAGGTCTCATCATTTTACAGTTGAAATGGCTTGATGTAACCATAAGTTCTATGCTAACAGTTTCTTCTATCACACTTCTCTCATTTGTGGAATTCTTTTCCAGCTCCTTGCTTTTCATTCAAATTTAAATGCAATGTCATTTGTTATCTTCTGTTTTCTTCATTCTTGTTCTCTCTCCTTAATAGTGTTTTTTTTTCATATTCTTTAACGTCAGTGTGACACTATAAAAGGTCACTGTATAGAATTGGAGCATTGGAAGAGTTGAAAACATTAAACAAGGAAAATGCTAAGGTGAAAAACAGGAATTGAAATATGAAGTGAAGGAAAAAGAAGAGAAATGTTTTTTTTCCCTTTCTGATAAACAGAAACACAAATAAGAATTGTTATGAGTCCCCAAAAAGGCCGGTATGTAAAACAGTAGAAAAAGTCTTTGCCAATTTGAATTAAATAATTTTGTTTTGAAAAGTTGACTGTTTGGTATTTTAAGGTCATTGTTGACCAGGGAGTGAATTTTGGTAAACCCAACAATGTATACAATGAGATGTTGAATCAGTCAGTTTGGAAATCGACTAAGAAAGAAATTGCTGATTTGAAATAAGTTTTTAAATACAAAAATTTATTAATGAAAACAATAATTGTGTAAGATGAATGTGGTGACAAAGTTTATTGTTTTGAAATACCAGACCACTTTTTTTTTGGTCAATGTCATGTCTCCAGGGCTGGAGAAAATAATTGATGAATATGTAATGAGCTTTGAGGGACAGTAAGAGATGGGCAAGATGCATATAAGCCAAATGCTGAATTGAAGTGAGAAGTTGCCATTGGAGAAGGCTGAGACAAATCAACAGCAGCAAACAAGGGAGCTGTTGAACCCCACATGACCTGCTGCTGAGGATGCCTGACCTAACATCTCATATGAGTGCTTAACCCACTCCAAGTTTTAAAAGCAAGATATACAGTGTCATGATAGATCAGGAAGGATTAATTTAGTTGTATCAATGATTATATAAACCAATTGAAAATTGACCCAGTGGACTTCTTTGTTATTTGTTATGATATTTGTACTTTCCCCAGTGGAAGCATTCGTGTCCTTTTTCATAGCACAGTTCTGCCAACTTGATTCAGCACTTAAAGTATGGACAAAAATTCAATCTTCACTGCACTGTGATCAAAGAACACAATGTGGGTAGATCAGAATGAATGAAGTGGTGAACAGATAACCATCAGTTGACCAGTACCAGTGGTGACCAGCATGAGAACAACCCAGGATCAAACTGGACTGGCTGCATTATACAGTAACTCCTTGCATCTTAGTAGATATATTGTCTTGCTTTGAGTAAATTAATTAAAAAATAAAGAGATGGTTGAGTGGGTTCAGGAAACATTTTTGTGTTTTTATATTAAAAATTACCAACAATACATATTTATAGCAAAATTACCAACAATTCCTGTTTAAAGTATATATTTAGCTGAAGCTATCAATTGTGTTCAAAATATTTAGATTTAGGCATTAAATAACCCATAGAGGTGTTGATATGCCATTAAACCAAATAAAAACGATAGCTCAATATTTGATTTTGAGAAGGTACAAATGGCTTAACAGTTAACAATTGATAGAATTGATAAACTGAGTTTAAACACTGGCTGGGACATTTCATATTAATGTCCTTAACCCTTTGAGCCCTGACTACTGTTGGGGTGTCAGAGAAAAAATGACTTAATGCCCAGCCACTGGTTGAATGGTGGGTAAAAACTTGTAACTATTTTTATATCTACTGTGAAACATTACATACCAATTACTTGTGATTTTTGACTCAGGAGCTCAGGCAGAAGGGTTAAAATTGTTCAGGAACTCATGGTTCAAATGGTTAAGAAAGGCATGAATCTATGTCTCTCTTTCAGCTATGGGTAAAACAGTAGAGCAGTTTGAACTCTTTAGCTCTGTAAGACATTTTTAATACTAAAGTTCATTTTTAATACAGGACACAAGAGACAATCAAGATGTTAGTGAATGAGGTATTTGATATGAATGTAAGTGTGTGGGGGGTGGTAAAAGGAATTGAAGATAAAGAAAATAGATAACAACTGACCTTTGACTTGAAGTTCAGCTTGATGCTTAGTGAGCAACCTGTTTCCATAAAAATTCACTTACTACTAAAATCATAGCCATATCACTTGGTATGGTTGCACCTTTATGTATCATCAGTATCTGCAGGAATAATGTCTTGATTTTATTTTTATTTATTTTGATAATTAAAGATGTCATCTGTTATAATTTTGTATTATTTTAGTTAAAGAGAAAAGACATGGAGCTGGATATCTGTGTTACAAGCCTTTGTTTAATTATGTACATTTCAGGAAGCAGTCAGAAATCAAACTCACAAAACCCACCAGTGCCACAGCTTATAAAACACAGGCAATACATTATCCAATTTCAATTAAATAACCCTGGATAACAGAGATTTTCTTAGTGGTGTGTGTTTTAGACTATGGTGAGTACAAAATAATAATAATTCCCCTCACACACTGCCTTCAAATTTGGGTGAGCTGAGGAAAAAGACAGAAAGCCCATGTGAAATTTTCTTTGAACCAATGAAAACCTTGCCTTCACCAAGATTGGCTGGTGAGCTGAGAAAAACACAGAAATAAATTTGCAAGAAATTAGCCATTCAATCAAGAAAAAGAAATAAAAGAAAATAGCAAATTTATGCAAAATCCTTTTTGATATAAAACGAAAAAAAGAATTAAATTAACAAAAGAAGAGTGTCTGAAGTCATGTGAAAGTTTTTTTTCTGTTCATGCATCCGGCTTGAAGTTTTACAAGTGTCAAATTACTCACCAATTATATTATTGGACTTAACCAAGCACATGGCACTTCCAAGAATTTTCTTTCAACAATCCAAGAAAGCTAATTATTTCAAACTATATCTCTTCATCTACTTTTGAATGTATGCAACCATATATCCCTTCGGTGAGCAACAAACTCTTTTACCTTTGTTTTAATCCAATGTATTAACATTTCCTCTTCATGAAAATTCATTGAAACTATGAACTTTAAAAATTTCTGATTTATTTTCCTGAAACAAGCAACTGACACAACTTCAAGTGTATAAATACATGAATAAATTCCATATTTTGTTTTGTTAAAATTACCCATGTGTTTCCTTCTCATTCATGTGACACTATTTGTTATTGGTAAATAATAAGGTGTTTTTGAATAGAAGGAACAATATACTGACAGACCCCTGATAAATAATAAGGGTTAATGAATAGACCAAACAACATACCAGTAAAACCCTGTAGGAAAGATTGAAGATTTTATTTCTCAAAAGGGCCGAGAATCAGATTACTGGCAAAGAAAACAACATTCAGCTACAACAGGTCATATGGCAAATATTTCAATCTACAGCTAAGAATAAGTGCTGTGAAGGCAAAAGGAGAGATTTGGATAGGATTTTAAAATCATAATTCAGAGATAAGGATTTTATTAGAGAATGCCCCTGATGAAACCCAATTGTGTAGAAAGCCATCTGGGTTGTGTTTCAGTTTGGACAATGGAAAATATGGGGTTGATGTGGAAAAAATTTTCTGCGTAGATAACAAACTTGGAATTAATCTTTTGTTTTGTCTTCACCCTGAGGCAGTCAACAACTCTTGGTTGGTCAGTGGCCAAAGTAGTGGGTGCAGATGAGACACCAAGGAAGGTGGAGGATCTATCCATGCCCACTGAGCAGTATTAGTGTAATATGGTAATAAGAGAAGGTGGAAATTTATGTAGTCTGTGACCATCACCTGTGGAAGAGGGGAATTCCCCAAATTAGGAAGTAATTTAATTCTCAGAACCCAGATAATGAAGACAACAGGTGGAGAAGATACAGAAACCAAGCTGCATTGTGCCCTATACCAGTTTGGGTGAATGTCAATAAATACAAATGCCTTGAATGAGAAAGCAGAGATCGTCTCAAGAGATTGCTACAGCTACCAGACACAAGATACCCGATGTGACTATCTGACAATGAGAACATCCAACATCAGCTTTGTGCCAAACTTCACAAAATCAGCCAAAAAAATTTTACCAAGTGTTGTGTCTGACTTAAGAAGCAGGTTGGATTAATAATTGTCTGAATGCAAACTTCTAGACTTTAACAACATTTAACCTACTGTGATACGAAAGACTTGATATAAAAATAGTATTTATTTTTTTTTTATTTGAGTGTTATATTTTTTCTTTCTTTGTATCTTCATGTCACTTGGACCAGCCCAATATGAAGATACCTAACAATGATTTGATCTTGGCCCACCTTATGGTCAAAGTAAATCACAACATGGAATAAGGCATGGTTGATGGCAACATTATCATTCTTCATTAATATTCATGGTGTGGCTAAATCAATTGTTCATTTTAACTCCTAAGTCCCTAGGTGCCACTATAAGACTAAATTGAATATATTGATTCTGAATCCTTATTCAGAATAGTTCTAGGACTTTAGAATTTAGTATTTTGTGAATGCACATGATTATAGAAACCTTGTCTTATATTAATTACACTAGGCATATATATGCAAAATAAAAGAAGAAATTGATATGCCAGGACAATTCTGAGTACATATTCAGAATAAGCAAACTTAATTTAGTCTAGTACAACATCATTTGTCTGAGTAGAAGACAAAATTTGTCTTTTACCCAATGTAATAATCATTGTATGAAATATATATGAAAAGGTAACAACAATTATAGGACCAGATAATAGTATTCCAGATAATTATTAGAAAAATAATTAGAGATGTTAATATTACAGGTCCTTGAATTATGACAGTTCCATTTCTACAATGCATCATAACTTGATTTTCTGTGTAAGCCCAGACATATCTGTAATTTGCTGTGAAGAACCACTTAAGTCATTCACCTATGCTAATACAATAGTTAAGTAATAATCTAGGACATAACAACACATTTCTATGACATATGTTAACATAATTGGGACTAAAATACATATTGAAGACATAACTATAATGAAATATAATGAAATGAAATTGTTTTAAACTGCTTGTATATTTATTGCCAGTGATGTCATTGGCTTTTGGTAGATGAGATGACAAGACATAAGATGTTGCCTCTCTTGCAATATTTGGCAAATCTTGGGAATTCATGAAGATGTCCTTATCTAGTCAAACAGCTTAAGTCAAAAGAAGATTAATGGAGTTTGTATGATAACCACAAATTGTAATATTAGGTTGGTGCAAAAATAATGACGTAATAATGTCGTTTTTTGACATCTTTTTTAACGTCAAAAAACGACATTATTACGTCATTATTTTTGCACCAACCTAATAGGTTGGGACTTTCATTACCCAAGGACTCACTGTATTTATGTAGTGATATAATAACAAGCATTTACAAGTTATCTTCTAGATAAAATTTGAAATTATAATAAATATTAAATGTTTAAATAAATATTCATTTTGACATGCCTTTGATTTTTAGACAATGTGATATTAATATTTCTGTGTAGTTATCAGCCCACTTATTTCCTCAGGTATATTCTCGATTATTGAGCCATAAAACACTTAGTCAATAAGAAGAACAAACAAAATACAAATAAGAGTAAAACAAAAATTCTAAATTCTTTAAAATGGAATCTGTTCTTTTCTTGCATCTGAGAATCATGTGGTCAAATGAAATGAAATGCGAGTCACATTTTTGTAGGTAACTTTATGTTATAAGAATGTAGTTCTTTCTGTATAAATATTTTTAAAAAGTCATTCTAAAAATAACAATAGTGTAGGTAAGTGGAAGGATTGTGA
The DNA here is from genome assembly GCA_963932145.1 of Acanthosepion lycidas. NCBI lineage: Eukaryota > Metazoa > Mollusca > Cephalopoda > Sepiida > Sepiidae > Acanthosepion > Acanthosepion lycidas. Next base: position 60,200,414 of record OZ010580.1, read on the forward strand.
TAATATAATTTATTATGAGAATTTAACAAGTTTTTTTCCCTTCAAGCAATATCAAATGATGCAATGTAATACTGATATATACTAATTGGTAAGATTACCTGGTAGTGTTTGATCTGAAATGGATTTTTTAAAGAAAAAAAAAAAAACTATGACAAGACTTATTTGATTTAATCAAAGAGAAAAATTCATGATAATATTTCCAGAGCTTCTGAAAGGTTTCATGTAAATACAAAGTTCATTTTAGTACTGCATTTCCTTCTCTATGAATCATCTTGTATTTATCCCTAATACTTTTATACTATGAGTTATAAAATCCATACAAAATGTAAATGCTATTCTTCAACAGCTCCCAGAATATTCCCAGTCACCTTTGTCTTCAAGAATCCTTTTGGATCTCTAGGTCCAGATATGATATTCCCCTGTACCAACCACTCATAGGCCTTGGATGATTTATTTCAGGGATTTACACAACAGTTCATTTTGGATGAACTAATAATGAAAGACATTAAAATGTTTGTAATTTTTCCACATTAAAAGGCAACATATAACAATTATTAACAAATTAAGTGCAATTCTTTTTCTCTCTTACCCAAACAAATTCAACCACCCCAGATATTTTTCTATTCATTTATCACTGTCAAAAGAATGTTGGGAACAAGTTCAGCTATTCATTTTATCTGTGGTAAAGATTATTTTTTTTGTTTTTAAGGAGAGGGGCTTTTTTTGGTGGTTATCTTTCTGTAATTTTGTAAATTTCCTGTAGCGTAAAAAAATGAATATGAACTACAATTTTGTACTTGTAACAAACAAACCATGTGACAAAGAAGTCACAAGATGAATAGGTAACCTTTTTTTATATGGCTTATGATATATGACCAGGAACCAAATAAGGATGTGGTTTCTACTAAATAGGAATATTGTGTGTGTGTGTAAATTTAGTAGTGCATGTTTAATATGTATGTATATTGAGTTCCTAATATTTTAATTCAAGCAGATATGCATGTGTGTGTTTGTGCACACATATATATTATATGTGGGTGCTCATATATATATATATATATATATATATATATATATATATGTGTGTGTGTGTGTATATATATAGGAAGACATAAAACATTAATATCTATAAATATATTATGATATCTTATATCTATATATATATTATAATATATCTATATATTATATATATCTATATATATATTCTAATATCTATATATATATATATATATGTATATATATATGAAGACATAAAACAATATCTATATATATATTATGATATCTTATATCTATATATATATATTATAATATCTATATATATATTCTAATATCTATATATATCTATATATATATTATATATATATATGAAGACAAAACATTAATATCTTTATATATATATATATATATATATATATATATATATATATATTTGTGTGTGTGCTATACTAGCTTAAATGCCACCCCACCATCCATTTTAAGCTAGCTCCTGTGGAGGACTCTTGGTTTGGCCATCACCACAATAGCTAGGGAGGAGTAGATGTGATAGGCATCAATAAACTACAGAAGAACTCAAAATTGATTGCTGCATTTAAGTATTGAATTAATGTTTAAGCTTACCTTTTAAAAGTTCGACGATAATTCTTCTGCTGCCACTTAATTTAAGGACGATTTAATTTATGTAGAACCTTATTTTCTATACAAACAATTATTTTTATTTCATGGTTAATGAACAGGGGATGATTTATAAAATAAAATTAATATAGTGTAAAGACGGGAAAATAGAAATTAGAATTAGTTATACATTCAACATTTGAAGAGTTAGAGAAACATAATAGCTAATTATATTTCATAATATAGGTTTTAGTTAATTAGCTATTATGTTTGTAGAGTATTTGTAATTAATTTTATTGAGGTTTGGTTTCAATTTTTTGATATAAATAGCTTTGAGAATTTTTAGCTTTTGGAAAGAAATAACTAAACTCCAAAAACAGTTCCAAGACAGCTTTGTCCTTAAGTTTACATATGAACTTAATGCTAGTAACAAAATTTCTTTTCAATATACTGATTAACACCAATAATAATAAGTTCACCATCTCCCCATATAAAAAAACCTACTAGCATAAATTCCTGTACTCGTGAATGTCCAAATTACTATAAAATAGCTATTATAAAAAACGTAATAAACCGTGAAAAAACTAATTCATCCACAAAACAAATCTTCTACAGCGAACTTAAAAATATAAAACACTCATCAATAACAACTTCCCCAACTTCATTGTTGACGAGCAAATAAGATGCTCCATCAGAGACCTCTATACAAAACCTATTGAACATGATACCCCTCCAACTAACCTTTTATATCATGACCAGATGCATGCTAATTATAAACAAAATGAAAATATTCTAAAAAAATTAATAAAAAATCAATACATCCACCACAGACCCTAGTAAAAAAAATCAAACTTAATATATACTACACTAAATCCACTATATCTAATAAAATCATTCATAATGACTCTTCCTTGGCCACTTGCGTTTTGCAGGAAATCAACATCATTTATAAATTTAAATGTCCTCTGGGAGACTGCATCTCCAACGATAAGAATAATATCTATGTTGGACACATGACAACAATGCTTTCACATTAGATAAAATTTTGAATTTTTATAATTATTAAATCATATATTTAATAAAAGGCAGATGTTAATGAAATAGTGCTTACTTCTTTGTCTTTTGCTGTTAATTTAAATTTTAACATTAGTTTTATAATATCTACTCCAATAGCTAACAAAAAAACAATGATTTATGTGAAGTCAAGTACTTCTGTTTAGAACATGCATTTCTGCAAATAGTCTAGCAAAAGACTCCAATTAATTATCTATGTAATACTAAAATTCTAATCTGGTATGTATGTGTGTTTGTTCCTGAAATAAAGCTTAAAAGATACCTAATACCTTAAACAATTTAGAAGCATATTGTACCTTGGACCCCTACTGAGTACAGTGCCAAATTTCATTAAAATTAGACAAGAGGTTCTTGAGCTAGGGCTGTTTTTCTGTTTTAAGGCATTTTAATAAGAAATTTAGTATTTATTTTCGATACACATTCTTATATCAGTCTACATATATAAACACATACTTGTATATTATATTCCAATTATTATGTATGTCAAAAATAATAAACATCCATAATACATTATAACAACATTATTAAATAAATTTAAATATGCATAACACAACATATATTTATACAATTCACTACACTAGAACATTTTTATAAACAATGAATAAAAATAATATAATTTCTCTGCTAACATTTTCTTTTCTCACACTTCTCAATTTTGGAACTCTCTTCTTGTTTTCCAGCCAACTTTGATCTTCAAAAATTCAAATGCAATATCAATCATTATCTTCTGTCTTATTTTATTGATCTCTCTCATTAATAATGGGTTTCATTTTTGTTTTTTTATCCCATATTCTCTTACATTCAGTATCTTAGTGGCTTTATTGCTTTTATTGGCAGTAGTTTAATAGCAGGAGAAATAACTTTCAATCAAAATTTGTTAAGTCACTGGAAACTGTACTGCAGCTCATTGTATTCATATCAGTTTTGATTTGCCTTGAGGCATTATGAAGAGATCATTCATCACATGTCTTTGAAAAGCTAGTTTATGGGAGGGGGGTCAACTGGCTTTTTTGTAAAACAAAAATATATTTATTTCATGATAAACCATCAAAAATCTAAAGCTTACATTTTTTAGACCAACAAAGCCCTCTTGAAACTGTAACTTCATCTTGATGGTGTGTTATTGAAAGGTTGCGGTCACTTCAGACCTGTCATTAGAGAATTTTGAGTTTTGGAGACGAGGCAGTCTTTAAATAAGGGAGACTGACAACTAAGAAATTGTAAACTTGCACATGAGAATTATCCATATCATTATCAAGGGATGGACTGGATTTTCTGAGGCAGGGCATTCTGGGTAACTTTGATGGGTTTTCAGCATACCTGGATGAAGCGAATCTTGCTATTTATCAGCTACTTAGGTTAATATCACCATTTATCTGTGAGAAATCTCAGGGATGTGAGAAAAATAGAACTGTTTTGCAATATTGTCCACTGTATTTTATTCAGATAAAGATATTTCTTCAATAACTTATTTTTATAACCTATTTCAATGAAAGCCTTGTTGCACATGTATCTAACGAGAGATATATTTTTTTAATAAACTGTGACAGTTCAGTTACTAATAATAACTAAGTTTGAACAAACTCTTCTCTTATTTTAACTGGTATAATATATATATATATATATATATATATATATATATATATATATATATATATATATTCAGTTGTATGGATATGAGTTTGTTACACAGGGTTTCATGCTTTTTTGATCATCAAACCAACTCTTGTTAGCTCTATCACTGACATTGAGCACTTTCCAATAAGTACCACACATATATATCGAAATTATATATATATATATATATATATATATATATATGAAGGGCACCCAGAAAAACATGGAAAATTTATTATCATTGTTTTAACTGTTTTGTTAATTGTTTTAACTTTCAGGAATAATTGACCTTGAACAACCTTGGATAAATTTCTTGAATATTCATGACCTTCAATAATCATTTGACTTTCACATAATTACTTAACTCTGATTGGTTCTTTTATGATTGATTAATTGCTGCTCCATCTTGTGATTCATCATTTAAAGGTTATTTGCAGACAACTTTCGTCTTTCCTTCTGCCTTCTCGTATGGTGAAACAACTCACTGATTTTGAGTGTCAAGTTATTGTACTTTTCAAAGAAGAACACCTGACATGGTGAATGACAAAATGTGCAGAAATTCTTCCTGAATTTTTCAGTCACATTAGTTGTCACTAGTTTTTAATAGTTGTCTCACATCTTTCTGAATTTACCACTTTCTACAGGACACCCTGTATATATATATATATATATATATATATATATATATATATATATATATATATATATATATATGATAAGAATATAATTTTAAGGCATACCATATTATGGGTAAAAGTGATCAATAAAGAGATAAAGCATATGTAGATATAAAAATATAAAAGTGGAGAATGAATAATGTCAACAGTATTTCATGCTTAAATGCATTCAAGCATAAAAGAGACTGCTGCCACTTATATATATATATATATATATGTGCATGATTTGCAGGCAGACTGTTTTGCTGTATCACAGCTTATCAGTGTGGCTAGACATCCGATTGCCTCAAGCCAGGATTGAAACCCAACCGATTTGGCATCAGTCAGAGACTTTTCCCCTGAGCTATCAGCTCCCGGCAGAGAGGAAGGTGAATAGAAGAGCTTTTTGCATTAGCAGTAGCAATCACTGTTTACAAATTTTCACTTTTCCCTCTAAAGTGCTTGACTGAATTTTATTTTTTTGAGGGCATATATATGTGTGTATGGGCATATATATATATATATATATATATATATATATATATATATATATATATATATATATATATATATATATATAGTTTAAAATTTATATATATATATATATATATATATATATATATAGTTTAAAATTTATATATATATATATATGTATAGTTTAAAATTTACTACATTTAACAGGGGAGAGTACAAGCTTGTTAGAACAGAATGAAATCCAATTCCATGGCCTTTTCAAGGAACCAATGAATGACCATGTTTTCAAGGGTGTAGCTATACTCATGCTTAGCAGGTTGGTGATGCTATTAAACATATAGTTTGAGGTTTTGAACTCAAAGTTGTCCTTTTCATAGATTGGTTGCCACCCAAGTCTATATAACCCAATCTGTCCCACTATTTACCCATAGCTAGTAGGGAGAGGAAATGAATTCATACCTTTCCCATGGGCATTTGCACATAAGTGAATATAATGAACCTGACTGGAATTCAAACTCAGCTCTCCAATTCCTCAATCTGAGCCACTATCCATTACCATATTGTGGCTTCATTACAATATCAAGGACAGGGTATAGTGTGGGCATAGAAAACAACACTGCAAGGTGACTGACAGTTTCATGCCTTGTGTTATTAGATCATATCTGATGCTTTTTCAAGGTTTGAAACTGCTAGTCACTATGCTGTGTTGATCTCTCTCTCTCTTTCTCTCTCTCTCTCTCTCTCTCTCTCTGAGTTCTTATTTTAAATACTTTTTTCTAGAGTTCAGATCATCTTTTTAGTTTCTAGAGAGAATTTGAACATAAATTATCCAAAGTCTTATGAGTGCTTTTGACTTCCATAAGTCATTATCAAAATTGTTTTTTCGTCTGTTGATACATTTCTGTTTATAGGTATGCATTTTGTATCTTTGGTGATTTTCAAGTGTTGCCTCTTGACCTGATGCTAGTTGTCATGTTGAGATATTTTTTTGATTAGTGCATATTCCTACATCAGTGAAAGAGGCATGATACATACCTGTAAGCACAACCCTATCAACATGCAAAAATTATTTGATACTGGCTGGCAAAAACTGATTGTGCTCAGAAGTTGATTTATGTTCAAATTCTCCTCCAAAGCCAGAAAGATGGTGCAAATCATAGGAAATTTTTTCTTAGTCTTCAACTGAACTTGTATAAGTTAAAAAAATGTTACCTAAGTACACCCCATATATATTTATATGATTAATGTATATCTGGGCAGCAACCATTCATTTAAACATCTTCCATTAAATATGACAGACAAGGAAAATGTTATTAATTAGTTTTTCCAGTGTTCTTACATTTTTTTGTCATTTAGTGGGAGTGATGGATTACAATACTGTCCATAATGTCCATTGTCCCAAGTGCTTTCAGCCACTTCCCTAACCATTTTGTTTTGGAGTTGTTAGTTTCTTTTCATGTTTTGACTGTGAGAGATGTATTATTTGTGTGGTTTTGAATTCTAGTAAGAGAGTTAATTCTGAGCCATCACATGTTGGGCATTGCTAGAGTTTGAGTGGATGACTTTCTATTTTTAAAAGACTTTCAGCATGCCACTCTTATTGTTAAACAAGATGAGATTGCTGGTGGGGGAGAGATGTTTGATGTACAGGGCCTCTCTTATAATGAGATGTTTTTCAACCATTATTTTTTTAAAGTATTGTAGATTATGGGCTGATATATATATATATATATATATATATATATATATATATATATATATATATATATGTGTGTGTGTGTGTGAAAAATATATAGAAAATAGGAAAGAACTCATTAGGTAAATAATCCAAAGTTCTTTAGTATTTTTGTTTTTTTTCAAAAATAGTGCTCGATACAAAAGTAGACCATAAATATAATTATATTATATAGCATGTCGGAATCATATTTTTTAATAAATAATTATATATATATATATATATATATATATATATATATATATATAGGTGCATAATTATAATCAACATTTGTGTTTATATTTCCTCACTCCTTCCTAAATAGATATGATTCCATTAGTTAGTTTGATGAAATTCTTCTAGAGAATGAAATGTGTTACACAGAATCTTTTACACTTTGTCATTTATTTTCCTGATATTGTTTTGATATATAGAAATTTATATATCACATTTTGTCATATTTATAAATGTAAATATATATTTATAAAATAAATGACAAGAGAAAAACCTTTTATATGAAATGTTACCATTCATTGAGGAACTTTATCAAGGTCTGTATAGAAACTAGTTATTTAGTAACCTGTATTTATGCACAGAAGTAATAGAGAATAATAATGTTAAGTGTTCAAATTTTGATTTAGAGAATGCTCTAAAATATTCTAAAATCTTACTGCATGAAAGAAAGGTAAACTATGCAGGACACTAAATGATGCAAGTTTTTGGCATATTAAACAAAAATGAATTAATTAATTAATTTTTTATGTAATTATTATTTATTTATTTTATGTATTTTTATTTTATTTTGTTTATTTATCATAAGTTAACTGTTTTCTTTTAATTTTAAAAAATTCTATGGTCAAGAAAGGAGCATTTATTTTAAGAAGGGAGATATTTGAAATAATCCATCACATAAGCTAATATTCTGTCAAGCGTCAATTATTGCACTTTCAAAAACTTTTTTAAATAGGTAAATTATTTTCTTTCTTAATAATTCTTATGTCTTGTCAAAATAATATCTAGATACAATGTAAAGATTCAGTTGATGGGGAGGGTATGAAAATTTTGGCCTTGTCAAAATATACAACTAATTCACAAATGAAAGAAAAGGAGAAAAAAAAAAAGCAAATAAAGTGTAAATCCAATTCTTTTTATATTCCAGAAATAGTTATGGTGATTTATAAAAATTGTTTTTTTTTTTAATTTATTTAGCTCAGTTTCTTCTTATGAAGACAGTTTGTATGACAGGAAATAGCTGAGACATAGGGAGATTTCTTAGTGGCATTAACTCAGACTCTTACATCTGCTTGCTACTCAGACTATCATGAAGACTTTGACTTGGACTGCTACTTAGAAAGAATTGCCTACTCAATACATTGTCCTTTTATTTATACATTATGTGAAGACATTATAGTAAACAGAAAATGTATGCAAACATTTAACAAAAAAATTCTTGGATCAATTTTAAAGGGGGTTACTTGAAGAGAATAAAATTTCTAATAATCTAATAACTATACATGTTTAAACTCTGTAGACTAATAAAATGATATATGTTTTAAATACTGTGTAATTTTTATTTTTCTCTATAAATTATAATTGAATTAAATTTTAAGTTGGTGTCGACTCAGTTGGGATATCATATCTTCATAATTTTCAGTAAAAAGCCATTTTTATTTCATCTGGAAATGATTAATAGAAAATATTTTCATAAAGTGACTTCTATGATTTCAATCTGTTTAATTTGTTTTATAAATTCATATTTTATATAGATTTTTGAATTTTTTTTCACATATGCTACAAATTCAACACATTATCAACCTCACTAAAAACCTACAAATTTTGAGACTTTTTAGAAACTAGTAAAAGCCAAAAACCTACATTGGGGCTAAAATTAGTAGTTGTAGAAAACATGGTAGTCACAGTTCTAGCCATTCTTGAGTTATGCAATGAAAGAAATTTGGTTAAGTTATGGTAAAAATGTGTGTGCATGCACATTCATTTGCAAACACAATCATACAGATATATTAATGTATATTTACACATAAAAATCCAGATGCATAATTGTGCAATTATTTTTATATGTAGATACATCTATCAACTTAACTCTGAAGTGAATGATCAAACTTAGTCACTTTGTGTTTATCTCTGAAACATGCAGTCTACTTCATGATTAACAAATCTTTCAAGGATACTTAATACATAGACACACACACATGCGCGCGCACACACACAGATACACGCACACGCACACATATGTACAATTTATTGATAAAGTACTATTATCTTTAGATTTATATACATACATGTTCACAGAGTACTATTCCCTTCCGTCACTTTTCTACCAGAAAAAATAACTACAACCTGAACAGTAACTAAAAGATAAATAGAAAATAGATAAGTATATATATATATATATATATATATATATATATATATGAACAAATGATAAGGACTTACTGAGTCTGAGTTGGTGAAGGAATCAGGAAGCCAAGCCCTGGTTTCTTATTTTTATCAAAGGTTCAGGTTTATCAAAGGTCAAAGAAAAAGGATTCTTTTTCTATGCTGCATTTACAAACTTTCGAGTGATCTCATCGTAACTCAAGATGTCTATGAAAAACATCATGTATTTCCAAAAGAGGAAACCTTGAAAGCATGTTTTTAGAATGTGGATTATGTTTTTGAGTTAGGAACAAGGGGTGTATTTATTTCCTGAATGAGATCATTATATTGGGCTGTTTTCTGCAGGCTAATTCATGAAAAATATGAAGCATAGCTTCTTGTAGAAACTTTCTACCATGATTCTTTGTTTATCTTATTATCTATCAGAATATGAAGCCTGAAAAGTCTCTGAACTGAATTGTTACTGTTAATGTAAGTACTTTTATTACCTAAGAATAAACAAAAGCAATTTTGTAGTAAGTTGAATTTTATCTGTATACAAATCATTTTCAACTAACCTCATATTCTATATATATATATATATATATATATATATATATGTATGAGTGCGCAGGTAAGCAGAAAATAGAAAAGAACACGTTGGGTGCATAATCCGGAGTTTCTTAGTATTTTTGTTTTTATTTTAAAGAAGACAGTACTCCATACAGAAGTAGAGCTTTATTATAATATTTTTTGTTTAAAAATATGATTCCTTCGCTCATGGTTTCGTCTCTCATTTTTGAAACATGAGAACTCTTATGTAGTGAAGGAATCATATTTTTAAACAAAAAAATATTATATGATAAAATATAGTTTTAAGGTATGTTATATTTATGGGTTAAAGTGCTCAATATCAGGGATTGAGCATATGTAAATATAAAAGTGGACATTGAATCAACACTCATCATCAAGCTATGTGTGTTGTGTTTTTGCTTGACTACTTATATATACAGTTCAGTGATGCATCGTGGGTAGTCTATTCTATTGCATTGTGGGTAGTCTATTGTATTATTCTAGCAGTTATTTTGGTGGTCGGTAATAGTTTTGTTTCAAATTATTCTAGGTGCTATTGAGTGGGAATAACTGTGTATCTGCAAGCAGCTTTTGGGCTATTTATAGTGATGTTCATTAACTTTTTTTTATTATTATTGATTATTTTATTATTGGTTGTTATTACTACAATTTTTTGTGTTTACCCATCCATACATGATTTGTTCATTATTTACCTAGTTTATTTACTTACATTTACTCAAGCAAACAGTGGATATTCCCACATATTATTAAAATGAATTAATTTTCCTTATGTTTTTCGATGTTAAACTTTCTCTTTTTTGTGTGATAGTGACACAAATGTCTTTCTTGGGCTGGCGGTGAGAAAGTTCTTCTGCTTGAAGGGTAATAAAGCAATTAAGATTGGTCTGAGAAAGAGTGAGGAAAGATATCTGTAATCTTGTCTTTTAATGACCCCTGTGTGTTCTTAGACCTATTTCCATTTTTTGTATTGTGTGTGTTTTTGCTAGTATGCATATGTATGTGTATATACCCTCTCCATACATACATACATTATTATAAGGAATTAGTATATATATACACCCACACACCCATATATATATATATATATATATATATATATATATATATATATATATATATATATATATATATATACACTTATATATGCACACATATATATACATGCATATATACATACATACACACACACACACTTCTTATGTTGTGTAGGGTTCGTGTGTGTGCTTGTGAGTAGTCTATTTGTTTTTACCAATATGTCTTATATATATATATATTTGTGCTCCACAGATATATATATATATATATATATATATATGATTATGAGACAAAGTGGAAAAGCTTCTGAATGGTACATTTTGCTGACATGATGTGGGTTGGGTTTGGCTTCTTCAGGTTGGAATAAAAGACAAAACTGTGTGTAAAGAAAATTCATTGTGATTTTTGAGGATAAGAGGAGCAATAAATTAAAAAAAAGTCCCAATGCATTTTCCTTACAAACAGTTTTGCCTTTCATTCTGAGCTGAAGAAGCTGAACACAACTCATGTCACATCAGTGAAACGCATTGTTTAGAAGTTTTTCCACTTTTATCTCATCATCTTCACTTTTGTTTTGGACACTATCATATATCTTACGCACAGACACACACACACACACACACACACAAGCATGCATGTATGCACACACATACATGCACACACATGCACTCACAAGCATACACACATTTATATCAATTAGGATTGAATATAGATAAAATCTGACAGAATGATAGAATAAGAAACAAATAGAAAACCTGTATAAATTTAGCATTTCACTTTTATTTAAGCTTCCTTATTCTATCACACATATATATATTTATTAAGAAATATACATAACATCTTACATTAATGTAATTATCTCTATTAATTACATTAATGTAATTGTATCTTATTAATGTATTATTATATCTTACATTAATGTAAGATATTATGTATACTTCTTAATGTATAAGTATAATAGCTCTGTTATTTTACATTGAGCACTGTTTTTTCTTACACTATAAAGAATTTATATGTATTTGTATAGGATCATTTGCTCATATACCTACCTATACTTACCCATTTGCTTATATATATATATATATATATATATATATATATATATATATATATATATATATATATATACAATTATAGGATTGGTGTATACAGAATAAATTCTGATAAGCCAAAATTACTATTCTTAAAAGAGTGCTCAATACAGAGTAAAGTGAATATAATATAAAACCCTCTGTTCTACATTCAACATCATCACTTGACAAGACACCAGAGGTGTTGAAACAAAATGGTTATTTTTGTAGTGATTTTATAACATATTTATGTTATAATTTTCAAATAAATAATTATATATATATATATATATATATATATATATATATATATACTGAAACGTTCAAATATTTTTAAAAAATCTACACTCACAGAATATAGGATTAGGATAAATATGTAAGGAAACAAGATAAGTCATTAAAAGTATCTTTTTGTAATGCCAGGCCACACACAAAGTGAGTGAAAAGATATCTGGAAAGCAAGTAGCTAATTAAAACTGACAGTCAAAAGATAAACGGGGGGGGGCCCTGGTGCAGAGAATCCAAAAGAAAAAGTGACAAACAGATCATGTGGAGTGAGCTTGTCCTTGTGCTGAAAGTAATGTTATAGACTATCAAAATAAAACCCAAAAGAGGGGCTGCATAATGCAACAACAGAAATAGTGAAGAATACATAGCATCCTCATTTTAATTTTAACAAATCACCAACATGATCCCCGAAAAGAAGGGCCAGAGAATGCAACTATAGAAATGTTTTGGTGATCATGTCAAGTCATTGTAGGGTTCTGTATAAGTTCCCTTGAAAGGTTTCTTTTTTTAATTCAAGCCATAGAACATAGATTCAGGTTTATTACTGATAGAATAATGTCCTTTTGCAAAGTTATGCAAATCAAATTGTGACAGAACTGTCACATAAATTCCCAAATGTTACTAAATAAACAAATGAATATTACTAATTAAAGTATCTGGCAATGTATTGGACTGATTAACTAACAGCTGGGGAATTAGTACTGATGACTTGGTGACCAGAGTAAAGAGTAAGAAACCAAATTAAATATGTATAATAATGCATAAGCTTAGTATTATAATTGGTAATGCTAGGAACCACAACTATTTATGAACTATTATTAATATCTTAATCCTCCAGTGTTCTCACTCAATCAAACCATTATACTATGAAAACCAATATTTCAATATTGCTCTCAGAAGAACAATGCTCTTAACTTGGTCTCATCTGTGGAATGGAGCTCCAATTCTGGTCACCCATGCATTCATGAACACTTCGGCTACTGATCATACTGTAATTCAGATTAGCAGCTGATCTTCCAATCCAGCACATTAACCAGTTGATATATATTAAAAGATATTAATAGCAGCAGAAGTAAGGATATGAATGATTTCAGATTGAGGAAATTATCCCAAAACCTGTCTATAAAATCCTGAAACAGAGTGATGGATATTTCATAATCTAGGATTTATTTGGGATCTTTAACAGATTAAATATCCTGTATAAAATTGTTTTATGTGTTTGCCTGTATTAAGCCAAAGGTATCTGAACTTGTTCAATTTTATGGATAATCCAACACCAGGAGGAGATAATGAATACAAGCTATCAAAGATAGATTGTCATAAATGTTTTGAGGTGAATGGTTTTTTTTTTTATCATTTCACCCCCAAAACAAGGCATTAAAGCCACTAAGATCCAATGGGTTACTGAGTGTGAAAGTATGAGAAAAAGAAAAACATTATTAAGAAAAGAAAACAATAAAAGAAAGGGAATTAAAAAGACAGAATTACATTTCAATTTTTGCTGAATAAATTTATAAGAGCAATAGAAGGAGTGGAAATATCCTGCAGTATTGTAAAAATTAGACACTGAATTATTTTGGGTTAGGGTACATTTTAATTCCTTCTTCTTTTGATAGTTCTTTCACAGTTTCATGAAAATTCAAGACATCTACCTGTACTGCAGATAACAGACTGAACATTGAATTTTCGTAACATTTTATGTGTGTCGCATTAGCAATGCCTTCAGTCACTGTTGATATTAGGTTGGTGCAAAAATAATGACGTAATAATGTCGTTTTTTGACGTATTTTTAAGGTCAAAAAACGACATTATTACGTCATTATTTTTGCACCAACCTAATATATTTTTTTATTTTTTTATTGTTTCACTGCAAGCAAGGTGATAATGTCACTAGGATGCAAGGGATTACAGGGAGGGAAAGAGATTGAGAATATTTTACTGAGGAGAAGTGTGAGGAAAGGGCAATAAAGTGACAGGGTTCAGGAAGACAAAAAAAAATGGTGAGTGACATTGCATTTAAATTTTTGAAGAATGTAGGCGTGGTAAGGAAGTAAGAAATCGGAAGATAGTTCCACAGACGAGAAGTACAAGAAAAGAAACTTTTAGAATATAAGTGGGGTGTTGCATCTAGGTAATTCAGCATTAAAACCTAGTTACAAATCCATTTGTAACCTAGTTACAAATTCATTTGTAACCTAGTTACAAATCCAGTAGCACCCTCATGTAGTCAAGGAATGAGGAAAAAAATCTCATCTGAACAGTTGCCATAAAAAATATTTGTAGAAAAGACAGAGTGAAGCTACATCATGTTGGTGAGAAAGTAATTAATGATGAGATACCAAGTCAATATCAGTTACATTACAGACCCTTCTTTTTGTCAAGAACTCCAAGAAATACCAAAGTTGCACCAGACCAGATATGGTTGTAATAATCAATGCACAGATGAATGTTAGATTTATAAATGTGCAAGATGGATTCTGATGAGAAATTTTTTGGGACAACACAGTGAATCAAATTTCCTAGACATAACAACTGAGTCAATATAGTGGCTCCACCTCATGTCAGTAGAAAAATGAAACTGACAAGTCATAGAGTGTTGCTCTCCTGAAGTTTAGCATCAGCCATAATGATGGAAGGCAGAAATGTATCTCTGTGGTGATCAAATGAAAGCAATTTTGTTTTAGAGGTATTAAAATTTACAAACCATTTCTTGCCCCAGTTAATCACTTATTGGTTGTCCTTTACCAGAACAGTTGCAGGTTTTACTTTGTCAGTTCTGTCAGACTTGCTATTAAGATATATGTTGTTGCTAGCCTGATTTTGAAGGAGTTAAACTGTAGAAGGGTCCTGTAGTAGGAAACTTTGGATTCTGTAGCACAGACACTGGTAGCACACTCACACTGGATTCTGCTTCAGTATTCACTGACATGACTTGTGCTGAGCACAAAAGCCTACTTACTTCTCAACAAATACTTGCCTTTTTATATGTTCTTGCCAAGTCAGAGAATTTGCATACTGAACATACTGCCAGCCTTGATCTGACTCAGTGATGCATGCACCTTGTCATTCCAGTGCTGATGCTCAAACTGTTTGCCTTGCTAGCAATTCACTTGTCCTATATGCACATTTAAACTATGTTACTCTAGCCCTCTTGGACCTCCAAGGTAATTCTCCAGTACAGGTCCATATAAAGATGTTGATTCCAATCTGGTTAGGAATGACTGAAAAACACTTGCCCCTTCCCATTTTATAGGCAGAAGCACACAAATATATGCTGGGATTTTTTCCTAGCCAATAAAATAAGCTGTTTATCAGTTTCATCTGACTCATTCTCACTTTCTCTTATCTTGAAGTCAGAACACTACGTTTACTTATCCAAATTTGCTTTTTTGTGTGTCAACCCTAATTCTTAATTTGTGAACATTTTGCCTTATTACTATTGCTTTGCCTTATTACTGTTAATTTACCTTGCACCTTGCATATATTGTTTGCTTGCTTCATATTATTATTTGTCCTGTTCTTTTCTTTTTTTCATTGTTGCTTATTGCAAACTTTGTCAGTTCTGTTGGACAGTTCTGTTACTTATTTTGTGCATAACCATGGCTACTCACTCCAGAAAAGGCTTGTGATCAGTCAGTAAGATCCCATGGCAACATTCAATGAGCTTGTAAAACTGAATAAACTGCTAAATCAACTCCTCATAACTCTCAAATGCAGAGTATTTACCTCTTTTTTTAAGTATTTTATAGTTATGGGTTTTCAATCAATAACATGATGCAATATGGTGCTAACTACATATTAACTACTGTCACTGACTAGCTGATAATATATAATAATAGATTGTAACTAAACTAAAGAAGTTCTGTCATAAAATTACTTCACAATGTTATTAAGGATTGTTTTTTTTTTTTTGCATCTGTCAATTCCAACAAAGACTTAGTGAATGATCTTATATGGTCTGATAGCGGCAACACAATTTTTGCATAATTAGGGATCAGTTTTCTGTAGAAATATATTATAGAATTATACCCAGAAATATGTGCATGCTTTTAAAATGTTTGGGTAGGGGAATGATTTAAATTCATTAATTTTATTAGTAGCAAATAGAAACATTTAACACTTATATTAAACCTAAGAAGTCAAGTTTGTTTATAATAAATATTTTTTTTCCTAAGGAAATTTTTTACCTAATATGCAAATTACTCTTTTTAGATTTTCAGTTATTGTGCCTCATTATCATTATAAACTAGTATGTCATTTAGTATATAAACTAGTATATCATTTGAGTAGAAAAATGATCAATCTACATTATAAATATCTTGTCCATGATTGAAGCTGCAGCATTTTCCAGACCAAATTTATCAAGAAGTATGGTAAAATGGAAATGTTAATACTCATGTATGTGATAAAACTTATTTTTATGGGTCCTACTGTGAAGTGATTTCCAAAAGTATCAGGTCTGAGAGAGTTAACACAACCCACAAAATTAATTTTTCTGAATCACTGAGTGGGAATTCAGTGACACTTGCAGGTTACAAAGTTACTTTTTTTTTTGGTGAGGCTATTTGTTCCAATGTTTGCAGGTCCTGGCCTGATCGCTATAATAAATATAGGGTTCTGTATGCAACTGCCATTTGATTTCTGTCAGTCTGAAGCTGGAGGCAACTGTATTCTTTCTTAGGCTGACTTTTTTTTCTTGATAATTCCATGCATGTTAGGTTTTCTTTGTATCATTGTCTGCTTATTTGTTGCTTGAAAAGCAGCAGCTGTGCAATTATATAATAATGTCATTCACTCATCCGATTAATTCCCTGAGAAGAGTTCATCAAAATAATTATCATGAAAGTATTTATAGAAAAGACAAAGAGAAGTTACATTACAGCAGTGGGAAAGAGATTGAAGCTGAGATGCCATCTCAGGACCAATAACATTGCAGATTCTTCCTTGGATTCTATCAAGAGTCTCTAAATATATAGCAGGAGTACTAGACCAGATTTGGCAGCAATATTCAAAGCAAGGATGGATGATAGACTTTATAAATATGTAAGATACATTCTGGACTCTTGGAAAGGGTTTCATCATTCAACAAGATAAGAACCTGAAGCATACAGATAAAAATAACTTGCAAATGATTTATTCAGAATAATGTAAAAATGATTTCTATACAAGTTTCTAGAATGCGAAGTTAACATTATTTACATTATTTATATTTAAACTATCTTTGATGTTATTATCTCATTTTGACTGTTGTGCCATCAGGATTAAACAATTACTATACCAACAAAAACAAATCTGCAAACAGTAATTTCAAACAAGGACAATGGAATTGAGTCTTCAAATATGAAATTTTTTTTCATCATTATTTTTTAAATATTTTATTTTGCATGGAGTGTTTGAAAATATGTTTTTTTCTTTGTAATTGTTAATTTTACATAAAAAAAAACATCACTTGTGTATTTTTCTGGTAAAAGTAAACATCAAAAGTAAAAAGTTAAATATTAATATTTTGGAAGTAGCCAAATAATTCTTTCTAGCCACAGTAACATCAGAACTTGGGAAAATATAAGGGAAGCCAGGGAGCCTGTTAACCAAATGGTAATGAACAGAACAACAAAGATGAGGATAATGACATTCACTTCAGAAATTGAAATTATATGAAAAATATAAGAGATAGTTTCAGCTAAATTATAATAAACAAAACAACAAAGATGAGGATACTAGTCTTAATAACTGTCTGAAATTTAAACACTGTAAGGAAGATAAGGAAACATATTGGCTAAGATTATGATCAAAATAACAAAGATGTCTATATTTCTGACATGAGGTATTATGTACACTATTTGCACTGTTCGGACTATCATCCTCATCTTTGTTGCCATATTTATCACAACGTTTCTGGCCTTCTTCAGATGGTTTGAATGTTGAACTGAATCCTTTATTTTACTTGTTGGGGTAGACTGTTCTAGTTCCATGTTCTAGTGCCATGTCTAATGGATGTCAATTATCAGTTATCTCCTGTTAATTCCCCTCAGCCAGGTATTGAACTTACACCCTTTGGGTCCTGTCATTGGATCTAACTAACACCTTTATCCACTGTGCCATGTGTCCTTGAGGACATCTGTGTATGAATTTCTGGGACTTATAAACTTAATGTCTTCAGCAATCATTTTTTACCAGTACTCATATTGCAATTTTTGCTGTTATCATTACATGCTTTTAGCAGAGCTCACATTGCAATTTTTGTTGTTACTATTGTTTTTCTCTGGCACTCCTTATTACTGGTTCCCATATTGTATTCATCTCTATGCTTAGTCAGCTCAAGAGATTTTTGTGGCCTAGCATTTGTGCTGATTCCTTAAGTTTACTAATTTTCCAATGATATTCATTGTCTATGATTTCAATCTAATCCCATTAAACATAGCATGTAGAACGA
The DNA here is from genome assembly GCA_963932145.1 of Acanthosepion lycidas. Classification (NCBI taxonomy): domain Eukaryota; kingdom Metazoa; phylum Mollusca; class Cephalopoda; order Sepiida; family Sepiidae; genus Acanthosepion; species Acanthosepion lycidas. The sequence goes on from OZ010580.1 coordinate 60,219,356, forward strand.
GAACAGTATTCCCCAGTGAGTGAAATAAAGGGTTCAGTTCGACATTCCAACCGTCTGAAGAAGGCCGGGGTGTACAACAGCCGAAATGTTGTGATAAATATGGCAACAAAGATGAGGATGAGGATACTAGTTGGAATAATTCATTAAATAATGGCAACTCTTCATCTTAGAGTTTCAGGCAAGATGTATGTTTTCATATTACCATTTGCTTTTATGATATCAGATAACAACAAAGTAAAAAAAACAAAAAAGGTACATTTCTTTGTTAAAGTCAAAGGGGAAAACTCTTACTGATGTGATAATATAAATAAAAATGAAAACCATTTAAAAAAGTAGAAAGAGGAAAAAATGTCTACAAGAACTGATGATAAGAAAACTCCTGTTGTTTCAAGTGCACAAAAATGATAAGAAAAAAGCAAGTGAACATGAAAACAAGACATCTGTTGTTATTCATTACATTTTTAGGGTTCCATTAAAACCCTATCACATTTTTGTTTTCAGATAAGACGGTATATACTGGGAGGTGAAGAAAAGAAAATGTCACAAGTGGGCTTATGTTTATTTACAGGAGCTGAATAAAACATTTTTAAACAAAGTTCCAATTGGATGGCTTTAATGACAGTTGAGGAAAGGCAGATTGTGTCTTAAGGTTTTAAGTTCAATTCCTATTTTAGACAGATGAGAAAAAAAATACTTTTCATTCATTACATTTGTGGGATTAACCCACCTTGTCTGTCAGTGGACTGACTTTTCCTAATGTGAGGTGACAGTACAAAAGATAAGATATAAACTAAATTTCTCTTCTTTCTCTCTTCAACCAAAAATCACTATAATAACAAGACATGCCCGGTTTCTTCATGGAAATTTCTTAACCCATAAGTGCAGTACTAGATTGGCAGTTAGGTCTCATCATTTTACAGTTGAAGTTGCTAGATGTAACCATAAGTTCTAGACTAACAGTTTCTTCTATTGCACTTCTTGTTTTTCAGTCAACTTCTAAAATTTAAATTCAATATAAGTCATTTTCCTCTGTCTTTTTAATTCCTGTTCTTTTATTGTTCTCTCTCCTTAATAATGTTTCTCATATTCTTTCACACTCAGTAACCCTTTACATCTTAGTGACTTTATTACCTTGCTTGTGGTGAAATCATGTATATATATATATATATATATATATATATATATATATATATATATATATATATATATATATATATACATATATATATATATATGTGTATAACAAATGAGACTGACCAAAATTTTGACATAAAAATGCTACTCTAATTAAAAGAGAAAATAATTCACTAAGACAATGCTTTAATTGCTCGTTCATCGACAGTAAATTAGTTGACCATATCTTGATAGATATTCTGTTATCATATTGTGGGATATTTAATAAGAAAGATAATGGAAAGATAAAGAAAAAGAATCTAAATGAAATTGATTAGGTTATAGAATGAAAAACACACTTTTTTTTAAATGAAAATTCCAAGCATCTCTTGTTTGCCAGCATGTGTAGATGCATCAGCATTGACAAACCTAGTCTGATGCGATCTTAACAGACAAAATGTGTCACACAAAAACTTTTTCACTTTGTCATACATCTTTCCTGTACTTCATATATAAAAATTTATATATCATTATCCCATATACATATATATATATATATATATACATATACATATATAATTATGTATATATATATATATATATATATATATATATATATATATATATGTGAAAATATATAGAAAATAGGAAAGAACTGGTTAGGTAAATAATCCAAAGTTCTTTTGTATTTTTGTTATTATTTTAAAAAAATAGTGCTCGATACAAAAGTAGAGCATAAATATAATTATTTATTTAAAAATATGATTCATATTTTTAAATAAATAATTATATTTATACTCTACTTTTGTATTGAGCACTATTTTTTAAAAATAATAACAAAAACATTAAAGAACTTTGGATTATTTACCTAACGAGTTCTTTCCTATTTTCTATATATTTTTACACACACACACACACATATATATATATATATGTATGTAAGAGATAACAATATGTATTTTTATATATCAAAAACAGTATTGGGGAAATTGTATGTTAAAGTGGAAAAATTTTACTTATGGTGCTTTTTGTGTTTCAGAACTTCATCAGACTAAATTTGTTATATTGGCAGGACTATATCTGCATATGATGGAGGGGTGTTGGGAATTTTAGAATTATTTTATATCTAGCCAAATTCATTTAGACTCTTTTTCTTTTTCCTTCCATCACTTTTGTAAGTAAGTATTCCACTCTGTGATATTAGAATATATATATATATATATATATATATATATATATATATATATATATATATATATATATATATTGATTCTGTACAACAAAGAAGACAATGCCATTACAATCTTACTTTGTTTTATTATTTCATTCTTATTTTGTTTTTGTATTAATATTTTGTGAGGGTTTCATATTGTAGGACAAGATTTCCATTCTTATCTTTGGCAAATGTAGCAAATTGAATTCTTTTGTTTTGAGATTGTTGAAAATTTGAACTGAATGTCGTTACACATACAGAGAATGCATTGAAGAAGACATTAGATAAAATAATGAGTAGGTTTCAGCATATTGGTTGGAAGAACTCAATTTAGTTATCTCGTTTGCATCTAATTTCTCAATTTTTATTATTGATATCTGAAATAAAGTCCTTTGTGTCTTAATTAACACTGTTGTGGATGTATTTATATATCATTACAAAACTTACATTGCCTGCTTTCTATGTATATATATGTTTTTAAAATGTACTTATACATCTTTATAAAACTTACATTGCCTGCTCTCTATGTATATATATGTTTTCAAAATGTACTTATATGTCTTTATGAAATTTATATCACCTGCTCTCTATGTATATATATGTTTTCAAAATGTACTTATACATCTTTATACATAGAGAGCCAGCTCCAATACAAACATTTCAGAGAATTTGGGTGTCAATCTGAGGGCAGTAGAGGATATGGAAAAAGTTGGATGAGTCTAATGGTGATTATGAAGGTTTGGCAGCTCAAAAAACTCACACTGAATGTTCTGATAACAAAAAAACTTCCAAATTCGTTGGTGAGGGTCTAAGACTCAACAAGGAGGCCTACATCAAGTGCTGCCCTAGGTCAAGAGGGTCACTGCTGAAAGACTATATGTCTGGCAACAGGACTCTGCACCATGCCACACAAGCAGGAGAACCCAATCATGGCTGTCAGACAATTTTTTCGACCATGTCACCTCTTACATCTGGTCATCTAACTCCCCAGACTGCAGTGCTGTGTTCTCTTTTGAACCCTATGTAGACATATAGTAGTGTACAATACATGTTTTATGACATATTTTTTATTATATTGTGTGTTAGGGTGTGTCATTTAGCTGTATTGCAGAGCATCTGAAAAAAAAATGGTGACACCCATGAGAAGTTACTATCAGTGTTTTTATAGTCATTTATTCCCAGTAAATAGAATTTTTAAAATTTTTCCTCAAACAGGTCAGTACAGCCAGGAAACAATGCTAAAACAAAGCAGTAGTGAAAATATTAATAAGGAAAAGTAAATTTTCATATTTATTAATCTTAACTGAGTAAAGCACAAAATCAAATGAAGAGAACTGATAAATAAAGGGAGAAAGATTGTGACACACCAGTCCTCTCAGAGGGGATGATCTGTTCAATGAGAAAATCAGCTTTCAAAATAATTTTTTAAAGACTCCTTCCTTCTGTTCTCAAGTTTAACTAATAATTTTTGCATCTTATTTTCACTTATTTTATTTACACTATAAGCAATTTAAAATACAGTTTTGCACTGTAAAACATACCCAAGTACCGACTGTGTGTATGATCACCTCACAGTCATATGCAAACTAAAGGTAAAAATTACAAAAATTGGAGAAATTTCAAGCAATATAATAAGCTCCAAATTAACTCCATTTTCAGCTGAACATAAGCAGTTTCAGTTAAGAATGAATATAAATGTTTGGAACAGATTAGCAACTCAAAGTGGAACACCTCAAATGAGATGCAACTAATAATAACAAAAGAAGAAAAATAGGAGAAATTTTTTTTTAAGCATATCACTCCAGGCAAGGTGGGAGTGCCACTAGCATGCAAGGGTTTACAGAGAGTGCAAGCAAGAGTAAAGAGGGGTGTGTGAAGAAAGGATATAGAGAAGGACTGGGATCAAGATGAAGGCATCAGAAGATGTCAATTAACATTACATTTGAATATTTGAAGGTTATAGCTATCAGGAAAGCAAGTAGGAGGGAGGGAGTTCCACTATTGGGAAGTGCAAGATAAGAAGCTGTTGGAGTAGAAGAGATGGTTACATTTAACAGTTTTGACAGTGAAAGAGTGTGACTGAGATGCCAACCTAGTAGTATGCTTAAATTCATGCAGTTTGGGTACAAGTGAAAGCAACTCGTCAGAGCAGTTGCCATGAAAATATTTATAGAAAAGACAGAGGGAAGCCATAGCATGTCTGTGAGAAAGTGACTATAGATGAGATGCCAGATCAGGACCTGTCACACTGCATATCTGTCCCTGGATTTTGTCAAGGACTTTGAGATGAACAGCAAGGGCACCAGACCATATATGGCAGCAGTATTCAATGCAAGGACAAATGGTCAATTTATAGATTTGAAGGATGGACTCAGGCGAGAAAAGTAAAGAAGAAAAAATAGATGACAGGTGAAAAGAGGGACAGCAGATAATGCTAAGAAATTGTGCAGAAAATATATGTTAAATATAAGAATTATGTACAAGCAAGCAAAGGATGAATGATTCAATAAGAAAAGTGCAGAGATTGAAAAACTGCAGAACATGGAAGTAGTAAGTATTTCATAAAAAGATAAAGAAATAGCAAGACTGAAAACAGGATGCAAAAACTAAAGTAATCATAATGTTAAACAAAAAGGTACTAACATATATGGAATGAATACATTGTAAAGCTCTTGTATGGAAACAGAAAGAAGTTTACAATACATAAAATCATGGAAAGATGTGAGATTGAATTATCACTGATGAAGATGAATAGAAACAAATGAGCAGGACGAGAAGAAATTATAATAGAGATGTTTATATTTCTGAGATGAGGTATTATGTACATTATTTACATTATTCAGACTATTATCCTCATTTTTGTCACCATATTTATTACAACGTTTCCACTGTTGTACGCTCTGTCCTTCTTCAGGTGGTTGGAATGTCAAACTGAACCCTTTATTTCACTCACTGGGGTAGACTGTTCTAGTTCCACGTGCCATGTTTGATGGATGTCAGTTATCATTTATCTCCTGTTAATTTCCCTCTGAAAGTTCTCCACTGCCTTAACCGGGTATTGAACTCACACACTTTGGGTCCTATCACTGGATCTAACCAACGCCTTTATCCACTGTGCCGTGTGCCTGGGTTAATACCTGGTTAAAGCAGTGGAGAACTTTCAGAGGGAAATTAACAGGAGATACCTGACAACTGACATCCATCAAAAATGGCAGGTGGAACTAGAAGAGTCTACCCCAGTGAGCGAAATAAAGGGTTCAGTTCGACATTCCAACCACCTGAAGAAAGCCGTAGCGTACAACGGCCGAAATGTTGTAATAAATATGGCGACAAAAATGAGGATAATAGAGATGTTGACAACTTTAGATGATTCGGGAATTGATAAGATTACCAAAGTGATAAATCAGATCATCTGCTATGAAAGTTGGTTCACTGTGTTGTGCTAGACAATTTTTCTTTCCAGAATCTATCTTGCATATCTATAAGTCTACCATTTATCTATGTTTAGAATATTTCTATCATATATGGTTCAGTGCCCCTGCTATTTTCCTGGAGCTCCTTGATAGAATCCAAAGAAGAATCAGCAATATTATTGGTCCTGATCTGGTGGCTCGGCTTCAGTCACTTGCCCATCACCATGAGGTTGTCTCTCTGTGTTTTTTTTTATTCATGGTAATTATTTAGATGAAGACTTTGCTATGGTACCTAGACTGTATGAAGTGAAATACTAGACTGGCAGCGAGATCTCATCAATTTACAATTGAGCTAGCGAGATTAGTAGCCTTAACTTCTATGCTAGCAGTTTCTTATCTCACACTTCTTGCTTGTAGAACTCCTTTCAGACCTGATGCTTTCCAACCAACTTTAATCTGCAAAAATTTAAATGCAATGTCAATCACTATTTACTGTTCTTCTAATTGATCTTTTCTCTTTCTTCTCATTACTAACATTTCTGTTCCTGATTTCCCCATGCCCTGTAGCTCCTTGTGTACTAGTGGCTGTACTGCCTTGCTTGGGGTGAAAACGATTAAAAAAAAAAAAAAAAAAAAAAAAAAAAAAAAAATGAAATATATGTTAGTGGTGAAAAACCAGGAAAGCTCAAGATATCAATCTTCATAGCACTGCCCCTCCCAAATCAGGTGCAAATGAAACGAACCTCTGAACGACAATTAACATAATGAACCACATAACTGATTATCAAGATTCTAATGAACAGACAGGAAATAGGACATAGACAATATGGCTTTGTTCAAGATACTGCAATAAGAAATACAATTTTCATAGTCAGAATGATAATTGAGTGAACAATACAAATACAGAAATTCTAATTTGTACAGGAAAGAAACAGTTTGTATGAGGTTAGAGGACAAGTTTAGTGAACATTATTTATATGCAGACTATTGTCCTCATCTTTGTTGTTATTATCACAACGTTTCAGCCATTGGTACATCTGGTGCTTATTGGTTCAGGTAACTTTTATGGAATTTTGAACTAAACCCTTTATTTAATCTATAGGGGTAGATTGTTCTTGTTTCACTGAGCATGTCTACAGATCTTTTATCATGTTCTTATTTAGTGCTACTGAATTATTGATCACCTCATTTCCAATAAATCCAATTCTGTGCAGGGACTGAACTCACAATTACTATGTAAACAAATTCATGAACCAATACTGTAAGCCACTGGGCTATTGTTCTGTGTGACAATCCTGAGTGTAGAACTTAAATCTAATCTGCCTGCTGCTGCTGCTTGCTATGCTTGATGGCATTCACTGAGGTTTCTCTTTTCTACTGCTGATGAAGCCCTGATAAGGATAATAGTTTGCATGGAAATAATAACACCTAATCCCAGAAATTTTAGAAAGTTTAGTGAATACAAAAAAATTGAAAGTGGAGTGTGACAAGGATGTGTTTTCTCACCAGATTTATTTAACCTAGACAATGAGATGATTAAAAAATGACTAGGATTTATTGTTGACATAATCTTAACAACTTATGCAGATGACATTCAAAAGAAAGCAGAAAGAATTATTAGACAAAATAGTCAAGAAGAGAAAGAAGAAAAGACAAACTATTAACTGTAACAAGATAGAATGCTTGGTTGTCAGCAAGAATGACATTGCAAGTTGCATAGTGGAGATATCAAAATCAAGTAGATGCAGAAATCTGGTAACAGACAATAAAAGTGTACAACAGAAATTCAAAGGTGCAGAGGAATAATAAAAGATATCTTTTAGAAGTTGAGAAAAGTATTAAGAGATTGGAAAACATCTTTAGAATTAAAATAAATAATGTTGAACTGCTATATAATATATAATTGTATATATATTGGACAATCTCTGGACAGAACATATGAGAAACAAGGTAGTTTTAAGGAGTATAAAAGCTACAAAGAAATTATTGCCAGTCTCCAGAAATAGTTAAATTTTTGTGGATACATTATAATATAAGAAAGTTTAAAGAATTTGACACTCACTGGGAATATTAAAAGCAAGAGAAGCAATAAGAAACACTGATTAACCGACTTAAGGAGTCTGATTCAACAGATAGCAGAACTAGAACCACAAAGATAAGGGTGGTAAAGAAGCAAGAGTTACTTAGAGCCATAAAGGAGAAGTTGTAGAGAACCATCATTGCCCACGTTCACAGCATATAAAAAATGTATATGTATTTATTTTTCATATAAATGTATATTTATTTTCTAGATTAAGTATTGTTGATTATAATTAATTTTGATCTAGTATTTCATTGATGAATATTTTAGTTTATTAACATTTGTTGTAATATTATCTTAAATTTTTATTAGATGAAGCATTGTCAGCCATTATTAATTCATGCATACTATTTCTTCATTTTAAGTTATAATATTTTTATTGCCACTACAGAGAGTGTCATTCTAAATGGTGCAGAAAAATGAGAACCGATTCTTCATTTTTATTTATTCATCATTTGTTTCTTTATTCTGAAACCTTTGCCGTTATTTCTTACATATTATGCTTTTTAAACAGTTTGCTTTTAATATGTTAAAAAGTCACTGTTGCATGTTTTTGATACACTTAGAATTGAAACATGAAATATTTTTGGTCTTTTTTCAACGGAATCAAAGTTGACCTGTTCAACCTGATGTGGTTCAGTTGTTTGTTATCTTCATCTGTGCATCACAATACACTAGAGAACAGCTTTGAGCTGCAAATATTCAATTTTGTCTCTACTCAGAGGTCAAAGCAGAAGTTTCAAGTTCATTGATCCACTTAGAAATGCCATGCACTTTGAATTGAGATAAATCGAGAATGCACAGAGATCAAATTTAGCCTGAGTCAACCCTATTAATGAAGTCCACTAATGAGGTTATTGGACATTGTTGAAGTGAATTATCTCATTAGATTCTACTTAGATTCTAAGATTATTATTGAAAGAGGTTCAGGAAATCATTCCTTTTTTAACTTTTAGGGAGGCATTTTTTTTATAATAAGTGTGTGGAAATGTTTTTATAAATAAATTGGTTTTCAGTTGTGTTTTTAGTCTCTATTTTCAAAACAGAAAACTTTTGCAAATGCTTAACAGTTCCAGTGTCTTGTATTAGGCAACACGAAATAAAGATAAGGATTAAAAAGCAAATTTTGAATATGTTTTACGAATCTTTTTTATTACTATAAAATATCAGGTCATAAAGTTTTAGAAGTTTAGCAAAGAACAGTTCAAATCTGTTGACAAAATTTTGCCATTATAAGATCAATCATGTATAGCATGTGGATGTGATAAACATCTTTGTTCTTAATAACACAGTAGGTGCAACAGAGGGGAGAAAGAAATTGTCAATTGACTGCAGCCTGAACAGAAATGAAGCCAAATTACTTCAAAGAGAAAGTTGGATGAAAGAAACAGTTTAGAAAAGCATGTTCTTAGATGAGGGAGAGACAGTAGATAACCACCCAGAAAGGGTGCAGGATATATGACATTAAAGAAAAAGGAAAAATAGGTACAAGAAAGCAAAAGAGAAAATGGTCAATGAGAAATATACAGAGATTGAAAAACTGCAGAACATAGAAGTAGTAAGCATTGCATAGAAATATAAAAAGAAATAGCTGATCAAAAGTATTTTCATTTTTTTTTTATAGATAATTAACAAAAAAAGGAATAAATTCAGAAGAAATTGTCTGAAATGAAGAATAGTGTTGAGAACCCTACCTTATAACTGTTTTGGTAGCTTGATTGATGCCAAGCTGCTGAGGAATGCACATTCAAGTTCAACTGAAAATTAAGAAAAGGGGAGATTTTTAATAGTCAGGAAGTGAATTCCTGCAGTTCCAACAAATATTAAGAACCTTAAAACATGGTTACTACCTCTTGATTTATCATAGTATTATATTATCATTGGGGGGAGAGAAGAGGTGGTTTCATATCTTTCCCAATGGGATTTGCACATAAGTGAATATAATGACCATGGCTGGAATTAGATTTCGTTATCCATTACATTACCCACACATCTAAGCTTACAGCACCTGGAATTAACAAGTGGTCAGTCATTTAGGTTCTGACCAGGTTCAATGTTGCTTTAAACAGTGAGTGTATTAGAACTGGTATTTCAATGTGATATGGTTGTAAGATTTACATGTCAAGGGGAAAGAAAGTGATATCCTGTGAGGTACAGATCTGTTCCTAGTGACTATTAAGTCACTTTTCAGATAAACCCTTTCATGTACCTTTCTCCTTTGATGATTTGGTGTGATACTGAGCCCAAAGTCTACTTTGATATCTATTATTTCCTGGTATGATTCACATATTACAATAGTTTCTGAGATACATTTGATGAAGTTTATAAATAAACTGTAAACTACATCAGACAGCAAGGCCTTGGATTGGAGGTTTTGAGGAGTGTGGAACTACCTCTTAATTGCTGTTGTTCCCAGGGTGGTAGCACCTGTTAGGGTTCCAGCTATGGACATATAGTGAACCCCCAGCAAAATACCAGCAACAGATTTTAAAAAAATACCAGCAATAGATTTAAAAAAGGATACCAGCAATAGAATTAAAAAAAAATACTAGTAATAAATTTAAAAAAATACCAGCAATAGATTTAAAAAAGAATACCAGCAATAGATTTTTAAAAAATACCAGTAATAAATTAAAAAAAATACCAGTAATAAATTAAAAAAAATACCAGCAATAGGTTTAAAAAAGAATACCAGCAATAGAATTAAAAAAAATACCAGTAATAAATTTAAAAAAATACCAGCAATAGGTTTAAAAAAGAATACCAGTAATAAATTTTAAAAAATACCAGTAATAGATTTAAAAAAGAATACCAGTAATAAATTTAAAAACATACCAGTAATAGATTTAAAATTACCAGCAATAGATTGAAAAATACGAATAATAAATTAAAAAAATACTAGCGATAGATTTTAAAAAATAGCAGCAATAGATTTTTGTAAAAGAAAAAATTACTCAAGCTCCCAAGAAAATTAAATTTTTGCTTTAAATGGCCCATAAGGTGTTGAAATGCCATTAAACAACAAACAAATAAATAAACTGTTATTGATACTATAATGCGTATGATGAATAGTATGATCAATCAAGGAAAAATAGAGAACAGATTTAAAAATTAACAAGAGCAACCATTAATCTTCAAATTATAAGTTCCCATGAAAGTTTTGTCATCAGTGCATGCTTGAAAAGTGCAATTGTAATATTAGGATTAATCGAAAGTCTTTCATTTGTTTTATATGATTGAGGTGAATTGTTATTTTCTATATCAACATACTTTGATGAAATTGATGATGACAGGTAATTGTATATATTTAAAGATTTTTAGATCCAGGAATGGGGTACATTATCAAATACCTTATTTATTATCATTATTATTATTATTTTTTTTTTTATTTTATTATTATTATTATTATTATCATCATCATCGGTATATTTTGATTTCTGCTTTAGTCACACTACCTACCAAGTCTGTGGGAAGACCTAAGACAGGTAGTGGTGTGTTGTTATGGTTACATTTCATGATTTGTTTTTCCAACCTCCATAACATCACTAGTGCTGCATGGACAAAGTTCTTCTTAGTGTGTGGACTGTACTTATCAAGACGACTTTTTGTATTTCTCTTAAGCTGAGATTTCCAGAGATTTTTTCAGTGTTGTTGTATTCCTTTTTTATCATTCCAAGCACACCTACTATACACTGGTACTATTCTTGTTTTCAATTTCCACATTTTTTCCATTTCAATTTCTAGGTATTTATACTTTGATAGTTTTTAAATTCCTTGGTCACTATGTTACAGTCTGCTGGGCAAGCCTATATCAATTAACAGGCAAGTTTTTACTTTTTGGTTTTTAACAATTATGTCTGACCTATTTGCTTCAATCTTCCTGTCTGTAAAGATGGTATAATCCCATAGAATTGTGATGTCTTCTATTTCTGTAAATAGTGCTAGGTGATGTCCATACAATTATTAATATCTTTTCCAAAGTGTTTGCAGATTGTTCAGTATAAATATTACCCTACTCTATTGTGATGATTTTTGTATTCATCTGGTGCAAGTACAAAACATTCTGAGAGTAGATGGTCTATAGTGTCTTGATATCTGTGACTGAACCTGCATTTTGTATGATATTCGCCTGGAAGTTTCTAGTGAAAAGAATCTGGTCTTGCACTGCAAGAATAAAGCCTTCTGTTTCAGCCTTTAATCCAGATGCTTGTAACCATCGATGAATGTTAACTTTATCAACATCAACTTTATTAGCATGTTCTGGATATTGGCCACGAAGAGGTTTGTCTTGCTAGCATTGTTTCATTTGTTCAAGAGCTTTATCCTCAGCTTTCTTTTACATAATCTTTGCTGCAACAGTTGGTTCTTGGGTTCTGTTTTGGTTTTCTACAGAATCTACTAGATATAAATCTCATTTGAATTTATAACCTTCTTTCATGATTGAATATTTTTTCTTGTATTGTTTGACTAATTATATCATCCAGTCCTTTGTTGTTTCTATGTATGTCAGTAAGCCAATAGTTTTTGGCTTGAATGACAATTGTAGCTGAATAAGACATATTCCACATTCTTTATGGAGTATGTATAGATGGTCTACATCAGCCTTTGAATGATGCATGTTATGTTTAGAAAGAAGCTTTCTTGTCTTAGAATCCAGTTGTCTGATATGATCTAGAGACCAGTTCAAGATATTGAGACTATACTGAACCACTGGAATGGAAAGGCTCTTAATGGCCATAATTCTGTTCTGAGAATTCACTTCATTTCTTAATATCAGTTTATTATTATTATTTTATTTCCTTTTATTTCTGGTGTACACTCATTTCTTTGTGAGCCCCAACCAGGAACCTGAGGTTAGAAATGGCATCATGACGTCTTCCACTGAGCATTTCTGAAAAAAAAAAATCCCATATATTTTACATAGATAAAAGCCCTTCGTAAAGTCTAGGCCATACTTGTGAGAATAATTTTTTGTATTTCTTTAAAGCATAGGCTACCAGGAATCCCTTCATTGAGTCTAGTGGAATCTTTTCCAATCAATCTGAGGGCTCCAACTACAATGGGAATTTTGATTTCAAAGTCCTTGTATTTTGATAGTTTTTTGAGATCTTCAGAGATTGGCAGGGACTTCCATGTCAATAAGAAATCACATTTTGTCTTTGCAGTCTCTAATTGAGATGTCTAGGTGATTAGATTTGATTGTTCTGTCTGTGTATATTGTAAAGTCCCATCAAATTGTTACAGGTTCTATATCCATAACTGGATCTGCATGGTGTTTATATCAATTTCTTGTAGTTTCCTTTCTGTAAAAATTGCAGATTTTCCAATGCAGATATTGGTCTACTCTGTCATGCCAGGTTTTATATTCAGTGAGTGCCAATAGTATTTACTTGTATGTTTTACTTTACTTGTATGTTTTACTAGCATTTCTTTGCCCATTTGAAATTTCATTTTGAACTTATTGTTACTGTTATTATTATTGTTATTATAATTATTTTTTTTAGTTTTTTATTTTTTTATTATATATTATAGCATATCAAAAGTGTTTTTATTCCTGACACACCTTTACTCCAAATCTGTACATATTTAAAAATATGGTAATGGCAATATTAGTTGTTTCCTTATAAAGGAAACATTCAGCAATTATTGAGCAAGCGGCCAGTACTACTTTTGCTTGTAATTTATAAAATCTTTCTCTTAAAAATTTTTTGGGACAAACAGGTTTCTCAAATCCAGAAGCTGTTATCACTCTTTCTAGTAATAATGGGAATTTCCTTCCTAACTTTTTTTATGAGAAGTAGTGTGGAATATCAACATCTTTATTATGTCGTTATTTACTCTTCAAGTTACATGTGCTATTCATTTTCACTATATTATTATCATATATTCAAGGGTATCAAACATATTTGTATATTTTATAGATCTTTGCTTCAAAGCTTATTTCATATACACGTCTAAAGATTATGAATCCACAATATGATTAATATTATATATATATATATATATATATATATGTGTTTGTATATATATATATATATATATATATATATATATATATACACACACAGATGTTTTTAATTGATTTCACCCCATGAAAGGCCGTAAAGTCACTAAGACACAAAGGATTACTGGGTGTCAAAGAAGTAGAAAAAGAAACATTACTAAGGAGTGGAAACAAAAAAGGTAATCCAGAAGACAGTAGATAGCGATTGACATTGCATTTAAATTTTTGAAAAATAAAGTGGACTTTAAAGCATGGAGTTGGAAGTGAGTTCCACAAGTGTGAGAACAGAAGCTGTTAGCATGGTTATATCTAGACAGCTCAACTGTAAATTAACAAGATCTTGATGCCAGTCTAGTACTGCATTTAAATTCAAAATGTCTAGGTACCATAGCAAAGAGTTCATCTGAACAATTACTATGAAAGTATTTATAGAAAAGGCACAGGGAAGCAACTTTATGACTGAAGCTGAGCTGCCAGATCAGGACTGATAATATTGCTGATTCTTCTTTGGATTTTATCAAGCAGCTCAAGGTAAATAGCTGGAGAACCAGACCATATGTGGCAGCAATATTCTAAACATGGATGAATGGTACTTATAGATATGTAAGATAGATTCTGGAGAGAAAAATTGTCTAGCATGACACAGTGAACCAAATTTCTTAACAGTTGACCTAGCAATGGTTTTAATATAGTCTTTCCACTTCATGTAAGCTAAGCACATTTGCGTGAGAAGGTGTAACATATATTAATTCAGGTGTACCTTTTGTTTCAGATGCTTCTTCTTCTTCTTCTTCTTCTTCTTCTTCTTCTTCTCATTATTATTATTATTATTATTATTATTATTATTATTATTATTTTGTACCTTTTGTTTTATATATTATAATGGCAAAAACAAATAGTGAGATTCTGACAATTTGGGGGCATTGTTTTTAAATTGAGACTTAAAGCCGTTAGCAGAAATCAAGAAGTGGAAAGAAATGGAACAATCTCAGACTATTCTGGCCAAAACTGGTTTAAGCATTTTAAGGGTGGCCACTTGTTTTTTGAAACAAGTCCCAGAAGTGCATAATCATTAATTATGCTGCTTTAAAATGTAACGTAGAAACAAGCAACCAATTAAAAGCTTTGAGAAGACCATCAAAAGAAAATGTATTAGAGCATCACATCTTTCTTTTTATGTGTCATGTCCTTTCAGGATGTAGGTGATCATGGCTCTCCACCCCCCTCTATCCCTTGCAGCTCTCAACAAGTTCCTTCCCTCTGTCACCTCTCCCAGACCACATTCTGTCATCCACTTGCTTAAGCTCATCAGGTATATCACGTGTTGCTTTTCCTTGTCTCTCCTTCCCTCTATTCAACCCATGAGTATCAGATTCTCCAGGCCCTCCTTCCTCATTATGTGTCCCAGAAACTTCAGCTGCCTCTTTCTGATGTTAAGTATCACATAAACATCAGAAAAGACAGAGTTGATTAAAAATCAAAAATATTTTTGATATATACTATCAGTCTTGGAAGTTGAACCCAGCATTTTGGCATCTTTGGAAAATGCTATGCTACAGGTTGACCCAAGCCTTGTGAGTGAAATTGGGCAGACACAAGCATTCAAAAGCCATCAAGGGTTGTTCTAGCACAAAATGATTGAGATTTTAAGCCCACTGGCCTTGTTGAAAAGACTGTTGCTCATACCAAACTGTGCACTCTCTCCCAGAAAATGTAATTATGGTCTGCCCAGCATAGTTGCAGTATAATCCACAGGTGGGCTCTGTGGCTGTAAAACAAACACAAATGTGCCTGAGCAGGCATCTGTAAATAGGGACTGGCTAGTCACTCTAGCAGATGAGTGCGCTTGTAAAACAAGTAGTTAGCTATTATATATATATATATATATATATATATATATAAAGAAATATAGTCTTAAGGTGTGCTATATTTATGGAATAAAGTGCTCAATATCAGAAATAGAGCGTGTGTAAATATAAAAGTGAACATAGAAGTCAACACTTAGAGGCGACAGTCTGTTTCATGCTATATGCAATCGTCAGGCCACATATGCTGTTATTTTTCTCGGCTATTTATATATATACGGGTTAGTGGTGCATTGTGGGTATTCTGTTATGGCCGTTATTTCACCGGAAGTCGTTTGTTTATCTATTTGGGTCAAATTATATTGCTTGTTTTTATTTTTTTGTTTCTTATTTTATTTATTTATTTATTTATTAACGTAGTAAAAATTTGTTTATATCCCTTATTTAACAGTTTTGTTTTGGTTTGGGAATTTAATTAAAGCTATTTGTTCAGTTTTGGGGTTGATTGTTGTAGTTCATTCTAAGTATTATTTTGGCGGGAACAGTTTTTAATTGATTATCTTTATTTGGGATTGGTTTGTTTATTTATTTACTTGGATGAATTTAGGTTAATTTATTTTACTTGTATATTTTCTCTTTTCGGTTTTCGATTTTTAAGTAACATAGTATTTATTTATGTTTTATTTCTATTTTTTTTTATTGTTATTTTGTTTATTAGTATATTTATTTGTTTTTATTTTATTTTTTCCATTTTTAATTTTTTAGGTTACGTAGTAAAAATTTATTTTCATGTCTGCATTTTGAGATGAGCTCGGATCTTTTGTTTAATAATTTATTTTGGTTGGGGAAAGTAATGATAGCTATTTTTTCCTCCGAGCAAAGTTTGCATTTTTTGATTGGTTATTGTAGGCTGATGATTTTTTCCTTATCTTCCAAGATATTTTTGGTGTGATGTTCGTTTTGTTTTTAATTTCCCAGATATACTTGGAAAGCATTGTATTGTTTGCAAAATATTACATATATATAAATATATATATATATATATATATTATAAATATATTATAAATATTATATATTATATATATAATATTATAAATATTATATATATATATATATATATATATATATATATATATATATATATATATATATATATATATATAATATTTTGTGTCTCTTTTACCTTGAAACTTCTATTTTTCTAATGCAAATACTAACAAAATATATTTACCCAAAGGGAAAATTACCCATTTTAAATGGAACAATACTTGCAATGAAAAAATTTGTTAATAAATACATAATACATCTTTATTATCAATTAACTTTATTTGGTTTTTGCTTTTCTCAGAAAACATTATCTGTTGATCTTTATGTTTGTTTTCTCAGAAAACATTGTCTGGTGATCTTTTTATGCTTAAGTATTTTGACCTCCTATCTGTGTACATATCCAATCAGTAATTGTTTTTGAAACAGCCGAGTCTATTTGCCATATATCTTCTGTGTCAGTTGCCATCCCATAATGATTAAGATTATAGCCAACCTTTAGCTAATGTCACAGTGCAAATCATACAAGAATATAATTCTATGATAACAAAAGATCTTATTTTAATTCTGTAATACAAGAGTACTGGTGATCTCAAATTGCCATTAATGTCATTCCAAACAAATTATTAGAAGACTTGTTTGCAAAGGCATTTTCACTGACCTGCCTGTTCATTAAGAGGTCCACCCATTAAGGCCATCATATACTCTTTTTGCATATTTGTGGCTGCATGATTCATGAACATTTACAGCAGACGTTTACAATTGCCTATTGTTAAAGTTATTGTTCTTTTTCTCTTTTCAAATCAGTTTTCTTATTGATGACACAATCACCTCTGATGATCTGCTCATATTTTTAACTGTTTGTCATGTAAATTTTATGTTTTCATGAGAATAACAAAGTTTTTCTATTGTTAGTTTATCCACAAATAAAGTTTACCATCAGTCTAGCACAAAACTAGAAGTTTTGAAGTAGATAAGGAATATTAAACTATCAATAGCATGTAAAACGAACTATATATATATGGTTCACAATTGTACATATGCATATATATATATATGCTGGACTCTCCTGTTTTTTTTGACATATGAGGGTCAAGCAGCTCAGTTCCTAGGAACTGACATCCAGACACCTGCACATAGGATTTGATTATAGTGGTGAAGACTTTGTGCAGAACCAACCACACTTTTTGAAGAGCTGAATACAGAGACCTGGTGCACCGTGTGCCACAAGTTCTCCAAACAATACTCCGCAGGTTTTGAATTCATAATTGTCCTTCTCCTAGACCAGTTGCCATCCAAGGCTATAGAACCTAGTCTGTCCTGCTATTTACCATTTAGCATGTAAGTGAATGTAACGGATTTCACTGGAATTCAAACTCAGCTCTCCGATTCCTCAATCTGAGCCGCTATCCATTACTCCACCATGCCTCCTCTCTCTCTCTCTCCCCGCCTCTCTCTCCATGTATCTATCTATATATATATATAGAGAGAGAGAGAGAAAGAGATAATAAAGAAGAAAACCTTAAAACCACTTAGTAAATTTTGGTCTGAAGAGATGAATATATAGATATTCACAAAATAAATCATAACCAAAATGAATCTTTAAGGTTTTCTTCTTGATTATTATTATTATGATTATTATTATTATTATAATGCTCTGTAGTCTACTTTGAGCTCTCCCTGGATTAATCTTCTGCTTGGAATTATCCCTATCAACATTATATATATGAGAATGTAATAAATAAATTTATCAAAGTTTATATACGGGGTGCTATGGGTAAATTCTTACCATTTTATATTTTTTATTTTGTCAGTGAGAAAATGAGTATCATAATACACTCTGCCAGAAACTAGGAAACAGCATGCTGTATTGCTTGACATTTGTGATGGAAGCTCCAATACAAACATTTCAAAGTGTTTGAATGTCAATCTGAAGGAAGTGCAGAGGGTTCGGAAAGAGTTGGATGAGTCTAATGGTGATTACAAAAGTACAGCAGCTCAGAAAATTCACTCTGATTGTTCTGATAAGTAAAGAACTTCTGAATTTGTTGGTGAGGGCCTCAGGCTCAATACGGTGGCTTACATCAAGTGCTTTGAGGAAGTAGTTCTGCCTTAGTTCAAGAGGGTGGCTGCTGGAAGACCATATGTCTGGCAGCAGGACTCTGCACCATGCCACACAAGCAGGAGACCCCAGTCATGGCTATCAACCAATTTCTGCAATCACATCACCCCTTACATCTGGCCACCTAACTCCCCAGACAGTAACCATCTTGATTATTATGTGTGGTGTGCAGTTGAGCAAGAGACAAACAAAACTTCTTGTAACTTCAAAGATGAACTGAAGACAAGAATTATAGCAGCATTCAGCAACTTAAACAAGGAGACTGTCCAGAAGAGTTGCAGGAGATTTCGAAGTTGCCTGGAGGCCATGGCTGAAGCCAATAGTGATTTTATTAAATAAATTTATTCTTTAGTATTTCAAAATATTTTAGTGTAATTTTGGTAAATATATCTGTTAAAATGAAATGTCAGGGTTATTTTCATTTTTGCATAATTTAGATGACAATTTATCCATCGCACCCTGTATATATATGTTACAGGTATACACACACATGTGTGTGTGTATGTATGTATATGCCTGTAACATGTACATAATATGGCCTGATGATTGTGTCTAGCATGAAACAGCTTGTTGACTTCAATGTTCACTTTTGTGTGGGTATATATATATATATATATATATATATATATTAATTGGCATCACCCCATGCAGAGCAGTAATGCCAGTTGTTACAGTGTGTGAAAGGATTAGGAACAGAAGCATTAATAATGAGTGGGAAGAGAAAAGAATAATCAGGTAGACAGTACATAGTGATTGATATTGTATTTAAATTTTTGAAAATTAATGTGTATTGAGCTGGAAGGGGTTTCCACAAGCAAGAAGTGTGAGAAAAGAAACTGTTCACATAGAACTTATAGCAACATTTATCCAGCTGAATTGTGAATTGATAAACTCTTAACATCAGTCTAGTACTTTGCTTAAATTAAAAAAGTCTAGGTACCATAGCAAAGAGCTCATCCAAACAATTAGTATGAGAGTATTTATAGAGAAGGTACATATGCATGTATATGCATGCACATATACACCAAAATGAAGACTTGCTGACTAAATACACTTAATATATGTGAGTGTGTGTGTGCATGTGTATGTGTGAGTGTGCATGTGTGTGAGCAGTTTATTAGTATAATTGGTAAACTGACCTTTTGCTTATTCCTTGAATCTGTGTTTAATCAAATTTCTTTTCTGATTCATATTTTTAGATTCAATCACAGCCAATCGCCCTCAACTTTTATTGACTTGACTGATGCCCAAGTACCAAGAAGCATTTACCTGAATTCTTTTCAGTCTGTGAGAGCTAGTACTCATCTGTTTCACTCAGCAAAATTCTTTAAAATTCCTTCTTTTCACATAAGTTAGAGTTGAAACTTTTTGGTATTAGCTGAAAATATTCTATAAACTGTTTACCTTTTGGAAGAGGCTTATAATTAATTAATATGTACTTAATTCCTCATAGTTGATATCTATATTCTACATATATTGATGACACCCATATAGATAATCTGGGAAGGTGGGGTAATGGATATATGTTTTGGTTAATCAAATATTGCTTTATAATACCAAAATAAAATCAGGAATGACCATTGGATTTCATTTAAGAGCACTCCAAATTTGCAGCCCTCAATATTTACAAGAAGTTGAGAAATATATTGAAAATACATTCAAGAACCTTCAATACTGTAACTATTTCATTTTCAATGCAAAACAAAAGGCTCATAAAATGTTCCCAGATAGAAGAACTGTCCTTCCTGACAAATCTAACGTATCAAGAAAATATATTATTCTACCCCTTAATTCTATTACAACTATAACTGAAAAGAATTTATCTAAACTCAACATCAAATTTGTCACCACTTCATCCAAAACAAAGACTTAATGAATAAAAAAACAAAACAACCACCCAAAACATGAAGGAGGAATTTACTCTATCAAATGCAGGAATTGCCAGAATGTATACATTGGAGAAACCTTAAGAAGTTTAAACAAGAAATTATATGAACACAAAAAGGACATTTTAAATAACAACACACAAAACACATTGGTTGTTCACCGTAACAAAATGGACGACAATTTTGATATAGGGAATGCTAATTTGATTAAAAGAGTAAATAATCCACTGAGCTGAAAATGTCTGAAAAGTGACTTGATCACTAGGTCAGCCACAATAAATTTGTGGCTCTTACAATATATCACCATTCTTGGTAGATTTTATATTGTCACAGTGTGGGATAGCCAGGGACAAAGGTGATGGAGAGAAAAAGAATACAGGTAATTTCGGTTAGATTGAGAAAAAAAAAAATTCTCTCAAAAATATATTTTCAAAAATTTTAAAACCACCTTGTCTCTTGTTTCATATGCATGTGTAGATGTGGTAATGTCAATAAAGCCCAGTCCAATGAAATCCTAACAGATGAAATGCATCACAAAAAAACCTTTCCAGTTTGTCATATTTTTCTAAATATTGCCTTATAGATTTGAGTTCAATCTCTGGTAATAAAATCCATATACTCTGTTTCAGTCATAGCAATCAAGAAATTGCATTATATGGACAGAAATAGAACAACAATCAGATTCTACAAGATATCCACTTGCAGCTGAAATAAGGGACACTTGAAGATGACCAGAGAATACTTAGCTGAAATATTGTCTTTAATAACATTTAGAACAAAGAAGGAAATAATAGTTTGAATAAACAACTCAAAGAATATCTATGTATGTATTTGATGCCTATAAATTATATATAACAATATACATAGATCTGTTGCCTATGAATTATATATAACAATATGTATGGATCTGCTGCCTATAAATTATAAACAATATGTATGGATCTGTGGCCTATAAATTATATATAACAATATGTATGGATCTGCTGCCTATAAATTATATAAACAATATGTATGGATCTGCGGCCTATAAAATTATATATAACAATATGTATGGATCTGTTACCTATAAATTATATATAACAATATATATGAATCTGATGCCTATAAATTGCCAACAAACATTCTCCAAAAACAGATTTAAATTTTCTTTCTTATTTTTTTTATATTCTCAAGTCTATAAAATCAAATTCACTTTTCATCTTTCCCAGAGATGAAGATGAGACTTGAAGCAACTGAAATGTAGTTCTACTGGCCAATAGTCAGAATATCATAAACATACCATGTGACAAATGATGAAGTTTAAAGGAAAATAGCAATTACAAGTACACTGTTATTACTAATCAAAAAGAGATTCTTGAGACACATGATGAGGAAAGAAGGCTTGGTGAAATTTAGCACTCACAGAGCACAGTGAAAGTAAAAGAAAGAAAGGAAAAAAATGCAAGAAACTTGCTTGACAAATTTGAATAAATGAAGGACAGAAAAAGTACCACAAGAAGCATGAAAACAATGAAAAAAGCTGTAGAGAGTATAAACATCCATGTTCTTTTTTTTAGTTTTTAAATATGTACTAGTGATTTTTAGTCAAACTTAATATAAAGAACTGCTCCAAGATAAATTTGTTTTACTGACTTTCAGTTCTAAATATTTTCTTTTGGGCAAATTTTTATGAGAGTTGCTGAAGAAATATGAAGCAAATAGGCAAGGCTAAATGAAGAAAAGGGGGGCAGCTGTCAAGACAATTTTATGAGGAATTTTATGAGTGTGTTTAAAGCACTGAGTCACAGAGAAGCACAATATCAACCAAACTCTTAAAGGGAAGAATTACAAAGAACAATGATCTCTCTTGATTTAATAGAAGAAACTATTGTAACTATGCAGTCTGTTGATCAATGTGATAATTCACAATTTCACGGTCTGTCTGAAACATATCCAGCCATTTCGATTATTTCAAAAACTAATGTGCAATTTTGGTATAACTGGCAACCAATGAAAGGAGACTTTACTGCGCATGTGTGAAATGATACTCTCCTATGAGGTTACACAGGTAGCAGTGAGCTTGCATACTGTATGACTTGTAACCACATTGACCAAGTAAACAGATTGTTCATATTTTCTGCAGAAGCGTTTCATAAAAAATTGCATTATTTTGGATTGTCAGTCCCCACACTCTTCCACTAGTGTCCAGATTTGATATTCTGTGACCATTTGGCTTTCTGTGACTTTTGGCTCTCCCTAATGTTTAGCTCTCTGTGCCTTTTGGCACTCTGTGCCTTTTGGCACTCTGACTTTTTGCTCTCTGTAACTTTGGAATATGTGCTTTTTTGGCTTTCTGCAACTTTTTGGTACTCTGTGTCTTTTGGCTTTCTGTGGCTTTTGGTTCTCTGTTTCTTTTGATTCTATGTGTCTTTTGCCTTGCTACAACTTTTGGCTCTGTGACTTTTGACACTCTGTGACTTTTGTCTTTCTGTGTCTTTTGGCTCGCAGTGACTTTTGGTTCTATGTGACTTTTGACTCTATGTGTCTTTTACCTCTCTGTGACTTTTGGTTCTCTATGACTTTTGAACATGCACCCTTTGGTTTTCTGTGCTTTTGGGTCTCTGTAACTTTTGGTTGCTTTGTGACTTTTGGCTCACTGTGTCTTTGTGCTTTCTGTGAATTTTGACTCTCTGTGATTTTTGGCTCTCCATGACTTTTAGCCCTGTGAAATTTGGCACTCTGCGACCTTTGGTTCTCTGTGACTTTGGAATATATGATTTTTAGCTTTCTATGACTTTTTGGCACTCTGTGTCTTTTAGCCTTTGGTGACTTTTGGTTCTCTGTGTCTTTGGGCATATTGTGACTTTTGTTTCTATGTGACTTTTGTCTCTATATGTCTCTTGCCTCTCTGTGAGTTTTGCCTCACTGTGACTTTTGGCTCATTGTGATTTTTGAATATGCACCTTTAGGTTTTCTGTGACATTTGGCTCTCTGTGACGTTTAGGTTTCTGTTTCTTTTGGCTCACTGTGGCGTTTGCCTCTCCATGATTTTGGAATATGTGCCTTTTGGCTTTCTGTGACTTTTTGGTTGTCTGTGTCTTTTGTCTTTCTGTGACTTTTGGCTCTCTGTATCTTTTGGCAAATTGTGACTTTTGACTATATGTGTCTTTTGCCTCACTGTGACTTTTGAAACTCCATGTCTTTTTGCACTCTATGATTTTTGGTTCTCTATGACTTTAATCTCTGTGTCTTTTTCCTCTTTGTGACTTTTGGCTCTCTGTGACTTTGTAATATGTGCCTTTTGGCTTTTTGCAACTTTTTGGCTCTCTGTGTCTTTTGGCACACTGTGACATTTGGTCCATGACTTTTGACTCTATTTGTCTTTTGCCTCTCTGTGACTTTTGGCTCCCCATGCCTTTTGAATATGTGCCTTTTGGTTTTCTGTGACTTTTGGCTCTCTGAAACTTTTGGCTCTCTGCATCTTTTGGCTCTCTGTATCATTTGGCTTTCTGTAACTTTTGGCTCTCTGTGACATTTTGACTATCCATGATTTTTGGCTCTCTGTGATTTTGGTTTTTTGTGACTTTTGTCTCTCTGCGTCTTTTGGCTCTCTGTATCATTTTGGCTCTCTGGGACTTTGGAATATGTGACTTTTAGCTTTCTGCGACTTTTTGGTTCTCTGCATCTTTTGGCTGTCTGAGACTTTTGACTCTATGTGTCTTTTGGCAAACTGTGACTTTTGGTCCTATGCGTCTTTTGACTCTCCATGACTTTGGAATATGTACCTTTTGGGTTTCTGTGAGTTTTTGACTCTCCATAACTTTTGGTTCTCTATGACTATTGGCTCTCTGTGACTTTGAAATATGTGAGTTTTGGCTCTCTGTGAGTTTTGGCTCTCCGTGATTTTTGATGCTGTGACTTTTTGCTCTCTGTGTCTTTTGGCACTTTATGACTTTTGGTTCCATGAGAGTTTTGACTCCATGTGTCTTTTGCCTCTCTGTGACTTTGACTCACTGTGACTTTTAGCACTCTGTGACTTTTGGCTTTCTGTGACTTTTGTCTCTCTGTGATGTTTGGCTTTTCCCAAAATTAAAGATTGCTGTTAAAATGACATTAAGAAGAATGCAATTGTGGAAGAGGCCTTAGCAGATTGTTTAGAAAAGTGGAAGAGATTTTAGAGGAAGTACTCACTCATGCCTAATTAGTTGGTGGGGAAGATGAGTCTGATTTTATGTTTTTTTCTTACAATTACATCCACTTATTACAACTCCTGAAGCTTAAAGTTTTTTATACTTCATGCCAACTCCATGATTTATGTGTTAAAACAGAAGGCACTGCCAGTATCAATTTATTTTGACCCTACCAAACTATGAATTTGCTGAAAAACTCCAGCCCCCAGCAATTATTAGGTATGAGAGAGTACTATTGTCCTAGTTTGACTATTTTCTTTTATTCATAGTAAATGGCTCCATAATTTCTAATATTCTTCAAATATTTGATATTGAAATAAACTTTATATTCTTTAATTTCTTACAAGGTTATTTTGATTTTTATGTGAAGAGTTTATCATAAAGTGATGTAAATTTTAAGTGTTTCATATTTAAATTTTAATAGTGTTTTCATAATTGTGACATCTTCTAAATACAACACATAGCCAAGGAATGCCAGAGAGTACAGCAGTCAAAATATTGTGGTAAAAAACAGTAATGATAAATAAATTAGTACAAGTAAACTACTAAAATTATAACATTTATTATTAATTTTCAGTTACATTTTTTGTTTGCTTTAAATACATTTTTATCAAATCTTATGTTTGATCATTATATTTAAAGTATGTGTATTTTGTAGAGTGAGATTGAACATGTATACACTACCTCTAGAGCTAATAAATAATAAACATTTTACCATTAGGTTACCAAATCTGTCATCCTGAATCCATCTGGCATTGCTTCTTTTTGTGAAATTAATTCCAAGCTGTATTATTGATTACCTACTAGTTATAAAAATAGCATTACTGTTCAGTTGTTTTTAAATTGAGAGACAAAAACAACTTATAAGTGAATAATAATAAATAAAGAAATGCATGAAGGTTTTCTGAAAAAAATACATATTTTTTTTTGAAAAGATACATGATTATTTTCTGAAAAGATGCATAATTACTTTCTGTTCATTTGTTACAAATTTTGATGACTAATCAAAAATACTGTAAAATTCTCTTCTCATCTTCCATAAAAATGAATAAAACTATAAATAGAAAAAAAGAGATCACAATAAATATTCGCATTGTCCAAAATAAAAACGAATTTTGATAATTTATTATTATTCAGAAATTTTGATTAAATGATGTGGCAATGTTTTTAACCTGTTCACTGCTATGGAAAAAAAGATCCTACATTTTGGCAAGTTATTTGCATTATTGTTTTAGTTTTATGTCACACCTTATGATGGAGTGTCATTTATTTATAAGATGCTAATATATATAAACAAAAGACATTTGATGAATTCAAATTCTAGCATTCAATTCCCACAAATGCCCTTAGGAAAGACAAGAATCTCTTTCCAGGTTATGAGGAAAATATTAGGATAGACTGAGATTAGAAAAGAAAAGAAACTTGGAAGGAGCCAGAAACTCTTAAGTTATGAAGAGAAGATATTTAAAAAAACATGATAAACCAGTGAGTGTTTTTTTTTTAGTTTTTTGCCTAATGTATAGATCCATATTTTATATTTTATAATTTTTTTAAATATTAAAATATTTTAACTCATTGCTGATTTTTTGAAAATAAAACAATTTTAAATGTTCAATAGAGATTTTCATCTATTTTCATTAATTTTTTTTCTCTGTGAAAAACCCATCACAGGAGATACAACATTTGAAAATATACTTGACAATGAACAGATTAAATGTGAAACATTTTCATAAATAATTTTCATAATGCATATTTGAATTTGTATACAACATCAAGAATCAGTAGTTGAAGACTAAAATAACCAGAAGGGATTCCTTACCAATTATAAGACAATATTGTTAGATATTTAAATTAGTAATAGCACGTTTTCTGTTAGTCACACTTGATGTATAATCTAGCCTTGGAATTAATATACATTAAAAATAATGCATAATGAAGCATCTGACTTCATTATGATGACAAACATGGTAAATGACATTGGTAGGCGAAGTTCAAATTCCAGCCAAGATTGTTTATTGTTTAGTGGGAGTACAATAAATTTGGGGGCAAATCATAAAATTTTCACCTGCTTCTGAAGCCTTCAACAATACTTTATACTGAATAGAGTTTTTTGAATTAGGCTAAATTTCATATCCAGTAAATGTTAAATTTCTCAGTGTTGATACACAGCTCTTTTGGTTATAGCACCTGATAAGTATTTTTATTGCCTCTTCTTTACCCTTTTCCTTCTTATGGGTTTGTTGCTCACTTTGGTCAGATGATGCTGACTATAAGGAGGAAGGTGCATAGCTGAAAACACTTTTCCATTTTGTCTTATTAGTATATCAATAAAAATGTTTATGCAAGAATATAAGATGTAGAGTTTTAAGTAATAATAATAATAATAACTGCCATAAAAATACCAATAATGACAAAAACAGGAAGATGCAATTGAGAGGGTATTATCTGTAACTATAGGATGATAACAATGACGACAATAATAATACAATATAAAAATACTAGTAGTAGTTGTAATGAAAAAGAGAATAGTAAAATATCAATAAAAATCTCTGAATAAATGTTTAATTAATAAACATCTATATGTATGCATATACATGGTTAGAAAAAATAAAATGAAAATAGACACATAGATTGGTTGGTTGGTTGGGTTTTATGGCATATCAACCACTGTAGGTCATTTAATGCCAAATTAAGTTATATATATATATATATATATATATATATATATATATATATATATATTAAATATACAGAACAATTAAACGTATAGCTGGCAACATTATTTTTTTCCCAAAAAACATATAGCTGGCAACATTATTTTTTTCAAAAAAAATGTGTAGCTGGCAACATTATTGTTTCAAAAACGTATAGCTGGCAACATTATCGTTTCCAAAAAACGTATAGCTGGCAACATTATTTTTTCCCAAAAAACGTATAGCTGGCAACATTATTTTTCTGAAAACACCATCTGAGGCCTTCCTTGCTGTTGGATGTAGTTTATCATCATATCCAGGATGCGGATGTAGTTTATTGTCATACTCAGGATGTGGGTGTAGTTTAATGTCATACCCAGGACGCAGGTGTAGTTTAACATCATACCCAGGACGTGGGTAAGATCTGGAAAAACTAGGAGTTCACTATTTGCCCATAGCTAGGAACCTAACAGGTGCTACCACCCCAGGTCAAGGTGTACCTGGGAAAACCAGCAATTAAGAGGTGGTTCTACGCTCCTCAAAACCTCCTGATCAGAGGGTTTGGTGTCAGATGTAGTTTATTGTCTTACCCAGGACGCGGATGTAGTTTAACGTCTTACCCAGGATGCTAGACACATAGAGGAATTTAACATAGAAACATAGTTGGGTTCTGTCCAGCTATTGATATTTAAAAAAAACAAAAAAAAAAAACAACTGTTTTAGTTGTTATTTTTGTAATAAATTATCATCATTGAGAATTCCTAGGTCTTTGTTTAATCCTAATTTGTGGGTATTAAGTTTTAAAATGTAATTGCTTTCAGTTTTTTTTATGATTGTTTTGTGAATTAAAGGCAGAGGTTAGAAGGATACATCTAACATTGTCTATAAGACAAAGTCCTTCAGTGAAACCATAACTAGTCTAAAGAAGTTCCTCCTAGGGATGAAATATGCAATATAGGTCTTTGATTTTGTCATTCAATTACCCACCTTGTTTAATGCTATAAATTGTTATTATTTGAGTTATTTGCTTCATTTCAATGTGAAGCTAAAGTTGTCTGCAAGTTTTCTATGTGCCGTGTACCTTCAGGACGTGGGTGATCATAGCTCTCCACAATCTCCTGTCCTTTGTAGCTCTTTCTGCAATTACTTATTTGAAAAATATTAAAATTATTTTTTAATGCCTTTTCCCTTCAGGATATGGGCAGTCATGGCTCTCCACAACTAACTTATTATCTAGGAATTGCCATGCATCCTTGGAAAAGATAGTGGGGTGGTTTCCTGTTACTTTCTCCATAGTTTGGAATTCTTTGGTTTGGTTTCCCTTCTCTTAGACTGGTTGCCACTAAAGCCTAAATATCTCAGTCTACCCTTAAGAATAGCATCTTATTTGGATAATAATGGAAGACTTAATTCAATATTTGAACAATAATTTAAATTTGAATAACAATATACTATTTGAGTAATAATAGAATTTTCTTTTTTTTAAGGTTTTTGTAATAATGAGGAAAGAGGGCTTGGAAAATCTGATACTCACAAGACAGATTGAAGGCAAGAGGTACACAGGAAAACAATAACCTAGAGAGCTTGAGAAATGGATGGCAGAACAAGGTTTAAGCGAGATAACAAAAACAAAAAGACAAAATTTATTAAGAGCTACAAAGGGCAGAAAATTGTGGAGAGCCATGGTTGCCAAAAATCCTGAAGGGACATGATGCATAGAAGAAGAACATAAGTAAAACTCACTAAGAATATCTTATGAAATTAATACTGTTACTATAACTCTGTGGTAGCTGTTCTGGTTTGGCATGTAATAGGCAACTTTTTTTTTCATATGAGAAAGCTTACTCCAATAATGAGATAAGTTTGGTGCTTCCTGGCAAAGACATAAACACATAAAAATAAAGATGAATTATAAAATTTATTTATAATTACAGATATTTCAAAATTTCTTTTTTATTAATCAAATTTTATAAGCAGATTGCTCAGATGTACTTTTAATCTAAGGATTTGATATTTACTCTTCTTAAATTTAAATTAAACTCAACATTTTTTTCATTTGTGTATTTAATGACAACACTGTTGATTGACCTAATCCTCAAAATGATGAAATTGCTTGCACACAGTAATTAAGGGAAGATCAAGAATCAAAAACTCTATTAACGTTAAGACATTCAAATTAAAATAAGGTCTTTGATATAGTGAATGGAAGTTAGCATGGATTACATTTTAAAATGTTATTTTCTGCAGCTCAAAGACCTTACAGCTAGATTTTCAGAATTAAAACTGATGAAACGAAAGGAAAAACAGTTGTTCAAAATCAATATTTGACATTCCTTCTCCAAATAAATTTAAAGTATTAAAATTAAGAAATTTAATATATTTTTTTGAAAAAATTTTTTTTTGTGTGTGATCTGATTCTGGGGGGTGTTTGGGGGAATTTCACTGGATAAAGCCATGCCCTGGGGCAGAGTAAATTTCACTGCATGCATGTAGAATGAGTTTTTGCCACTCAATTCAAATATTTAAACTTGATATCAAATACCAGGACAAATTGTCCGCAAGATCATAATTCAAAACCAAATTCTCCCCAGCTACCTAATCTTTCTCATTTTTTTTTTCTTAAGAGGAACAAAAAGGCTTGAGGCAAGCTGTGGTTGTTGATGTTAACACATAATTGAAGCCAGCCTGAAATTGAAACTGGTAGTTCAATTCAAATACGAAATGCCAAAAGGCACAATTCACTCTAAATAAACTTTTTTTTTATTCCGTATCTTTTCATTCTTATGTTGCAACATTGACAGAAGTTGTCAGATTCTAGGAATTTTTGCTTTTTTGGGAAATAAAAAAAAGAAAATGTCTGTTTTTCTTCATTCAGTATTAAAAAAAAACATCTATTTTATTCACATAAGAATTCTTCATGAAGAAATAGTTGTCATTGTATAAAGCATCATGCAATATATTTGGAATTAAAGTTTTATCTTCAACCTTTTCTTAAATTTATGTGTACTTATACTTGCTTTAGTCAAAAAACAATTTTTCTTATCTCAGCTCAAATCTCTAAATTTATTTTTAAAACATTTTGATATTTAGCAAAAGGCCAGAGAAAAAGATTTCTAAATGAAAAAATTCAAAAAGATAATTTTTAAAAATTATTTTAACTAATCATAAAACATATTCTTTTAATAGAATTTAAAACTGTTTAAGAGTTGAGAACATTGTGTTATTCTTCACTAATAGCAGGTAAATCTTGATTACTGATCTTCAAAAAAGGCTCTTACCACTTAGAAGATTGACGCTTCACAATCTTCTATGCTCTACTTTTTTCCATTGGAATAAGTTAAGCTTGCTAAATGCTTATATATGCTTATATATAATATATACGCACAATTAATCAAATATAAAAGGGAATTTTAAATGTAAATTTTCAAAGCTCTTTCCAATTAGAAAAATGGTGCTACACATTCTTCCTACCACTATTTGGTCATTTGACATGAAACTAATCTTCATTGGGAAAACTCTGTATAGGTGCACTTACTGGCTGAGCTAATTCAGCATTGTCCAACGAAGAAACTGATCAGTGTTCAAGCCTAGGGAAAAGCTAGAATTTTGAATTATAGTTTAAAAGGCAGATAGTCTCTCACTACTTGAAAGTCTCACTTCATTCAAGCCTTGTTCCATAAAAAGTTACAAAATATCAATATAGTTTAATTTTTCCTTTTAATTCTAAGAGTTACTGATATTTTGAATATCAATTATTTTGCCTTTATTTGTTGTTTTCAGCAAAGCTTTTGGCTGATATATTCTTCAGCCTTTCTTAAATATGTAGAATATTGCTATTTCCACCAAGTTAAATTGTGAAGTCCCAGAGGGTCTTATATCAATATTTCTTGGAAACTTTGGAATAAACAAACAGAATCAAATGTATAAACAAAAAGTATATGTTTATTTATTTGACTTTAATTGTAATTCAGGTTGGCAAAAGTTTGTTTGGCTAGGTAGTTGATAGTTTATAAGTTAGACTTTGGTAGTAGATGGGAGTGTGTTTACTTTAGAAACATATTACAGACACTAAATTCTGTATTTTCTCAACCCTCATGAAGAGCAGAAAAATATTTTAAGCAGATGACCACTTAGTTTCTTCATGCAACATGCATGGCTGGTTTCTATGGCTGATTTCTCTCTACTGCTGTCTGTCAGTTGTCTCTTTATACACTCTTAAGAAATGCTCCAGACTACTTGGCACAAAGTTTCTTTATTCTTTTTATTGACCAAATTTTTTTTTTATTTATTTTCCAGCATTCCTCTCTTTTTATTTTTTTTATGGCAGAAGTTATGCATGGAGTCTCTCTTATTTTGGTAGATTTTTAGTCACAATAAAACTAACCCTTAATTTTGTATTTGTAAGTTTCTTACAAGCAAAAACGTGTAAATAAACAAGAAATGTAGTTTACAAACAATAAAATAAAAGAGAAAAAACAAATAGTAAAGAAATAAACCTTGAGTTTCAGATGAGTAATAGGCCAACTAGCAGAGCAGAGAGTGAGGGAGAACAACAGCTAGCCTAGCAACTGCTAACCTTGCCTAACGATGATTAGCACAGTCTACAATACTGAAGATTAACTTTATCACTTAATTTAAATTTTTTTAAAAACATTTACATTTTATTCATTACTGTAACTAAGTAGAGGATTTGCTATTATTATTATTATTATTATTATTATTATTATTATTATTATATATTGTATTTAGGCTTTGTCAATTTTGTCATTGATCCTGCATTTTATTATATATTTTAAGCTTTTATTCTTACTATATATATATATATATATATATATATATATATATATATATTATTGCTTGAATACACACATGCACAAACACACACACACATACATACATTGTATTTTATATATAAGATATTGAATTGAGATAGTTTAACCAAAATTGTCTTGTTTATGTTAGGATATGAAACTGAGCAGATATGAATATTTCAAGAATTTCAGAAAAATTTGCATTATAAGACACTATTCAACTTTGCTTGATCATCAATGCATTTCATTACCGAGATGGTCTAAAGCATGTTGGATCTAATAATGGTTTCTCCTACCAAGGGGAATGCAGGTTCAAATCCTGCCAGAGTGCTCATATTTTTCTTTAATAAGGTTTCTGAAATATTCAAGCCAATTGATGAAAATAAATAAACAGAATAGCTACACAAATATGGCTAACTGTGATCTTTAAAAATGCATTTTTCAACTATTTCTTTTTATTTGCTCTTGCCGCATAAAATCACTTGAATAGGCTGTGAGCATCTGGTTTTATACTTTTATTCTCTCAACAAATCAACAGCAAAAAATATTAAACACTATTATTTTATTAGACTGTTTATTCAGAAGAATAGTTTTTGATACCATTGCTGTCAATTCTTGAAAAAAATGATAAGGCATAAATCCAGGTTCATATGCTTAGGTTTTATTCAAATTGTAAAAATAACTTTTTAAAACATTAAAAATTGCTGAGAGAGTATGGAGTAACAGTGGTGTCAAAAGAAAACTGCCATTTTGACACAGAGTTTTTTTGCAGCTATGTTGAACTTTGCCAAGAAATTTTTATTATGCAATAATTTTTATGTGACTTTAAGAATTACTGATGTTTATCAGAAAAGATAAAATTACATTTTTACCATATGAAGAGTGATTTTATTCTTTTGCTGATATGAGCTAAATAAATACTAA
Source organism: Acanthosepion lycidas (assembly GCA_963932145.1). Classification (NCBI taxonomy): domain Eukaryota; kingdom Metazoa; phylum Mollusca; class Cephalopoda; order Sepiida; family Sepiidae; genus Acanthosepion; species Acanthosepion lycidas. The sequence continues at coordinate 60,252,633 of OZ010580.1, forward strand.
CATGCTTGTAGTGTGTGTCACAATATTTTATGAGAATAAGATTTTATATATATATATATCTTATATATAAAGTACAGTGTATGCGTATATGTGTGTCCAAGCATCTCCTCCACTCACACTTGTCTGATTTCAATGATTCATAGCTCATTCAAAAGCACTAGAAAAGTTAGGTGCAGGGAACGATTTTCATTGAGCTCAGATTCAGGGTTGCCAGATTATGCAAGGTTAAAAATATATATTAATATATTATACTAGCCATTATCATTGCTTTCATGGTTCAAGAGGAGTAACTCTTATTTTCCTTTGATTTATATAGATCTTTATTTTCCGTACAAACAATTATTTTTATTTCATGGGTGACAGAACAGGGGACAATTTATAAGGTAAAATTAATATAGTGTAAAGGTAGGAGAATAGAAATTAGAATTAGTTATACATTTAACATATGAAGAGTTAGAGAAACATAATAGCTAATTAAGTAAAATCTATATTATGGAATCTCTATGAATAAATGCAAAATTGGAGCACAATTATCCAATGAATTCTGAGATTTAAAAAAAAGCTTCAACTCTACTTTATAGTAATTTGTATTTACTCAACCCCCAACAAGGTCAGGTAGTGACACAAGGTCATTTTAATGTGGGGAGCCCAAGCACATACACCTAGGTAAGGAACAAAAATTCTCCGAGCCCCTGCAACCATCAGTTGCGCTGGCCTCGATACGAGCACCAATCACTCCCTCTGGTGCAATGAGAGGGCGCGACTTTGGGCAGCTGTTCCTCAGGGCTGGGCACCTCTTCAGTATAATTTTCCTCAGTTTCCCCTCTGTCCTTTGACAGAGTAACCCCTGAATGCACTCTGTCCAAAGACAGAGATGCAACTGAGATGATAAATAATGTGTTACAAATTACTTTATAGTAATTTATACGGTGTTTACTCGTTCCCCCACGAGGAAGAGATGTGACACAAGGTCTTTTTAAAGTGGAAACCTGAACATGTGCACCCAGGCAGGGACAAAAATTGCTCACAGCTCCTGCAACCATTGGTTGCACTGGCCTCAGTGTGATCACTGATCCCTCCCTCTGGTGCAATGGGAGTGTACGGCCTCAGACAGCTGTTCCCTAGGGCTGGGCACCTCTCAGTATAATTTTCTCTGTTGCCCCTCTGTCCTTTGACAGAGAAGCCCCTGAGTGCACTCTGTCCAAGGACAGAGACACAACTGAGAGATGATAAATAATGCATACAAATTACTTTATAGTAATTTGTATTTACTCAACCCCCCCACGAGGTTAGGTTGTGACACAAGGTCAGTTTAATGTGGGGAGCCTGAGTGCGTGTACCCGAGCAAAGAACAAAAATTCCCCGAGCCCCCTGTTGGTTGCGCTGGCCCTGGTGCATGCCCCAGTCCTTCTCTCTAGTGCAATGAGAAGGCAAAGCCTTGGGCAGCTGTTCCCCAGGGCCAGCATTTCTCAGTATATTTTTCCTCAGTTGCTACTCTGTCCTTTGATGGAGTCGCCCCTGAGTGCACTCTGCCCAAAGACAGAGACGCAACTGTGAGATGATAAATAATACATACAAATTACTTCATAGTATTGATTTTCTAGATATGGCACATGGCCGAAAGTATGGGGCACCCAGTGAGGATCAAACTCACTATTCAGTTGTAACAGTTTTAGCAAAACCAGCTTGCCAACCATTACACCACACCGGAATGCCCAAATTACTTTATAGTAATTTACACTAAAAGCTCAATATCTGTATTATATATTATCTAATTCTAGGCAATATCACTCTTCAGCTTTAATTTGCATATTGATTTTATAAAATTTTATTTCATTAATTAAATGTCCTTGATTACTGTTCTTTTACTCGAGGATTGTTTTGATTTTCATATCAAAAATTGTTCTGTTTAGGAATATTGTTTTATATAGTGCAGAAAAGTGTTTGTAATTTGCATTTTATTTGGCCTTCAAAAAGTTGGCATCTGTTTGTAAAACTTTTATTAACTATAACAAGCCAATTTATCAATAAAGTGTTCATTTAAAATTTTTGTTTCAAATATTTCAAGTAATGAATATATCTTACTTTGCGAAGTGATTGTGAGCGCGCAAAGCCTGCTAGTTTCATATATATCAGTTTATATATTTTGATTGAATATTTCATAATTCATATTATTCAACCAAATATAATCTCAGGTATTCGCCTGTTTTCATTAACTAATTTACTAATACTCATAATTTTAGAGTTCAAGAATAAAAATGATGTAATCTTGAATCAATAGTAACATGTTTTCTCTTTTATGAATTTGACTTTGTAGCTTACAAACAAGACAAAGTTTAACAATCCAATAAAGATTTTAAATAATGACATTCAGCATAAATTTTAAATCTGCCATCATTTTTATTCCCCTCCTGATTTACAGAATAGGAATTTACAGGATAAGACAATATTTTAATCTAAAGATCTTTGTTGCAAAAAGAAGACAAAAATAGTCTCAACTAACATTGGTTATTTTCAGAGATTAAAATTCAATGCAAATATTGTGATATAATCTTGACAACAATCAAATGAATATCAATTGAGAGAGAGACCATATTTCAGAATTTCTTTCAGAATTTCTTGTGACCTATAAATAATTCAACAATGTGTCTACATTTTATCCTAGAATAATCTTAATTATCATTTCTCTGAAATTTTTCAACACATCCAGAATATCTAAAATAACCATCCTGGGTATGACAATAAACTACATCTGTATCCTGGATAAGATGATAAACTACATCCAACAGCAAGGCCTCTCATCAGGAGGCTTTGAGGAGCATGGAACTACCTCTTAATTGCTGGTGTTCCCAGGTTAACCCTAACCTGGGGTGGTAGCACCTGTTACGGTCCCAACTATGGGCAAATAGTTAACCCCCAAAGTGTAAGAATAGGTTTTAATACCAGCAATACATTTTTGAAGAAAAAATTTATTACCAGCAATACATTTTTGAAGAAAAAATATTGCCATCAATACATTTTTGAGGAAAATATTACCAGCAATATATTTTTGAACGCAAAAAAATATTACCAGCAATACATTTTTGAAGAAAAAAATATTACCAGTAATACATTTTTGAAGAAAAAAATATTACCAGCAATACATTTTTGAAGAAAAAAATATTACCAGCAATACATTTTTGAAGAAAAAAATATTACCAGTAATACATTTTTGACCAGCAATACATTTTTGAAGGAAAAAAGTATTTCCAGGAATACATTTTTGGAAAAAATATTACAAGCAATAAAAAACTTGTCACCATTAAATAACCCATTGAGGTTGATATGCTGTAAAACAAAATAAAACAAACCAATCAAAAAAACAAAAAAAAATGCAGAGATACATTTTGTGATTTTTGTTTTCCAGATTAAAAATAATCAACATCAGTAGTACCTGTAAAAATTCATGGTCTTACTATTTGAATTTTCTGATTAATCATAATTCTTAAGTTAATGATTGAACAAGCTCTCTGTGAGTTTGACAACTACAAAATAGCCATGGAAATTCACCTATTGTCGTGTTAAATATCTGAGCATAAAAAATTTAACAAAATATGGTATTAACAATCATAAATATGAATTTATTTAAAGAGGGTAAAAAGGAAAAGATTTGTAATTTATAAGTTTTTCATTTCACTGAAGCAGACATTAGACACATGAGAATGTTATCACCTCATCTATCTTGCCTCAGTTTTTCTTGTTTTCTTAGTGAAACCAAACAGATATGTCTTTTCTGTCTTGCCTTGCAATCAAAATGGAAGAGTTCATTATTTATGAGGTATCAACATACTAACAAAGGAATAAAAGCACATGATACATGTAGCAGAAGTGAAAGGCAGTATGAACTGCTGGCAGCCTTCGATGAGGCTGCCCGTTCCCATTGATCAAAAAGACAACATTTGGTGTGCTGTGTATGCAGGAGAGGATTAGTCGGCACAACCCTGCAAACGTCCACTCGCAAAAAATATGGTTGCAGCAGAGGGCTGAGCAGTGCCTAGAATTTGTTTATGCAAATGATTTGTGTCATGCATAGCAAGATTACGAGTGTTTCTGAGCTCAATATAAACAGATGGATTTTCTGTTTCATCAATTTCACGAGTTGCCAGCATTAATAGTATGTGGAACATTGTAATTCTGAGTTCCTGCTTGTTCATCCTCACTTTCTGTGTCTCCATTATGTTTGACCTTTGTTTGCGCCATTCCTGTGTGGAATTCTTCATTGCCTCTGCCATGGAGACCTCTCTGGTTTTGTTCTGCTTTGCTTTGTTGATCACTGGTGCTGCTGTTTGCTCCATTCCGCCTCATTTGTGTTCTGGCATCAGAAAAACAAACCTTCAGATACTTTGACATATTTGAACTGTTGTTCTCATCTGTCATTGTTACAGATACTATTTTAAACACAACATTTTGGACAAGTATTTCCTGAACATCTTCAGGTGTCCATTATTTTAACTGATAAGAGATATATGTGCTGGTTATTGTTTTTTTATTTTACCTCATGATGCAATTTCCTTCTTACTCATAGTAAAATAGTTCGGGAGGAACAAACAAGAAACAAGTTGATCTGGTCTACAAATCAACCTGAAGATTTTTAGATCAAAAGTATGAGTTAGGATTATATTTAACGTATAGTCAACCCCCAAATAAAGAATAGGCTACTAGTGACCAAAAACTGTGAACTATAAAGATATTTTAGGCTTGAAAACTTGACCCAAAAAGATTATTTGTACGCCACAATTTATGGTAATAATCCACACATAGAAGATATTATTTATAAGCCAAAATAATAGGCACCTGAAGATGGCCATAGGGTACTTGGCCGAAATGTTGTGTCCATAATAACATAAAAAACAACTAAAGATGAGGAAAATAGTTTGAATTAACAGAATAATATTTTAGATCAATTATACCGGGAATTCTTTATTTATTTGATAGAAATTAATTTTTATTTGTAACAATCTAGAAGATTGTTTAATTTTTATTGTGATGTCAATAGCTAAGTTGTATTTTAATGAAACACTTTCAGATAAAGGCACAGTGTTGAATACCTACTGTGTTTGCCAGATTTTATTCAAATAATTAAAGACAAAATTTATGCCCAGAGACACAATAAATATATACAATTGAAGATTTTGATTGAATTGTTGCACTCTTGCAAGAAATATATCCATTGAGGTTTGCAAATGAATATTTCATGATGTAAGCGACACAATGTTGAGAGGAGGGGAATTTAAAACATTTAAATCTTAATTTAAGGAAACAGTAAATATATTTCCTAAAATATTTTCATATAACAGCATTGTTTATTTTTATTGTTTCCACTCTCATTTTTAATGCACTTCACATACACTTTCTAATTTCTCACACTATTTTTTGTCCTGTCTCATTTTTTTTCTTTTCTCTCCTTCTATTTTTCTCTTTTTACTACTTCTTCTCACTTTCTATATCACCTTTTATCTCATGTTTTATTCTACCTCTCCAATTTCTCCTTTTCTTTGCTGTCTACAGTCTTTGACTTTCTATCTTCTTTTTTTATTCACCCTCTCTATATTTTTCTCATTCTATACTTTTCCTCCTCCTTCTCCTTTCTCATTTACCTTCAATCTCATTTTTTCTATTCACCCTCTCTCTATCTTTGTCTATGCTCTCTTTACTCCTTCTCCCTTTCTCATTTACCTTCTATCTCCTTTTTTTTATTCACTCTCTCTCTCTCTCTATGTTTCTCTTTCTATGCTCTTCCTACTCTTTCTCCCTTTCTCTTTTTACCTTCTATCTCCTTTTTTTCTATTCACTCTCTATGTTACTCTTTCTATGCTTGTCCTCCTCCTTCTCCTTTCTCATTTAGCTTCTATCTCGTTTTTTCTATTTACCCTCTCTCTATCTTTATCTGTCTATGCTCTTTTTACTCCTTCTCCCTTTCTCATTTACCTTCTATCTCCTTTTTTTATTCACTCTCTTCTCTCTCTCTATGTTTCTCTTTCTATGCTCTTCCTACTCCTTCTCCCTTTCTCTTTTTACCTTCTATCTCCTTTTTTTCTATTCACTCTCTATGTTACTCTTTCTATGCTTTTTCTCCTCCTTCTCCTTTCTCATTTACCTTCTATCTCATTTTTTCTATTTATCCTCTCTCTATCTTTATCTGTCTATACTCTCTTTACTCCTTCTCCCTTTCTCATTTACCTTCTATCTCCTTTTTTTTTCTATTCACTCTCTCTCTCTCCCTATGTTTCTCTTTCTATGCTCTTCCTACTCCTTCTCCCTTTCTCATTTATCTTCTATCTCCTTTTTTTCTATTCACTCTCTATGTTACTCTTTCTATGCGTGTCCTCCTCCTTCTCCTTTCTCATTTAGCTTCTATCTCGTTTTTCCTATTTACCCTCTCTCTATCTTTATCTGTCTATGCTCTTTTTACTCCTTCTCCCTTTCTCATTTACCTTCTATCTCCTTTTTTTTTCTATTCACTCTCTCTCTCTCTCTATGTTTCTCTTTCTATGCTCTTCCTACTCCTTCTCCCTTTCTCATTTATCTTCTATCTCCTTTTTTTTCTATTCAAACTCTCTCTGTTTTTCTCAGTCTATGCTTTCCCCACACCTTTTCACTTTCTCTCACTCAATGATAATAATTAGCAAATATCTCTTATAGGATATAAACTCCTATACTTTACAGTCAATAAGTGAAGCACAGACAAGAGATGGATACAAAATAATTGTTACTATATTCAGTAGCTATGAAAAACTTTTTACAATTTTGTACAAACACAGCTCCAAATTAGATATGTGGTTTCTACAACCTGATTGGATAGGACAAGTAATGTGATCTTCTTTCTATGATGTTTTTGTGGTTGAACTTCAAATGACCTGGAAATGGGCTCGTGGTACTGAGTACATTCTCACATAAACCTGAGATAGAATTCTTGAGCCAAGCACTAGCTCACCATAAGCCATAAAAACATCAAAAAGCAGTTGGTGAAAGACAGTGAATGGCAGCAAAAGACAGTCAATGAACCAGATCATGCCTCGATCAACAGCTTAGATACATGTTCCCATGATAATGCATCAGTCATTTATGATTTTTCTACATACAAAGCTGCGACAAAAGCAATTCTATATTCCCTCTTTTTGTTCACTATGTCTTAAAATTACTACTATTGTATGCAATCAGTCTGCAGTCATACATATTTCATTAGTACATGCTTCACACGCACACATATTGGCATACCATACCACTTAATTTCTTCACTTGTAACAAATCATTTCAAACAATCAAACTATTGGTCTCTTCATGACTACAGCAAAGAACATTGATTTTTAATATGTAAATACATGTATCTGACTGTAAAAATCTTACTGTCATATTTAGCTTGGTCTTCTTCCTTTTCAGTGAAGACCGTTTCTTCACATTGTATAAAAAATTGTGTTGTATTTGTGAACTCAACATTCAGATTTTATTTTTCCTCCTACAATCCAAGTAGATTAACCTCACACTCTGCACAGGTGCAAAAGAAACTTGAGATAATAGACATGTGGTTATACAAAAGGATGCTGAGAATACTATGGTTTGAACATGTGAAGTTTTAGAGGAAATGAAAATGGAAAGGACATTTAATATCAGAAAGAGATACTTGGAATTTCTAGGGCACATAGTGAAGAAAGAGGGCTTGGAAAATTTGACACTCATATGACATACTGAAGGCAAGAGGAAACAAGAAAACTGTGTATAACTTATCTAACAGGCTTGTGTAAATGACTGGGAGGGTTAGGTTTTAGAAGAGATAATGAAAAGACATTTACTATGAGTTGCAATGTTTTAACTGAGGCCCCCACAATGCCATATTGGCAGGGATAACAAAAATTCAAATCAATGATGATAACAGTTTGAGATTATTTTCCTTTCTAATAGTTACCCTTTGACCAAGAAATAATTTCTTCAATTAATTTGTGAATGATTTCTATTGTCTGTTTGTTTTCATATGAAATTTTACTAAATTCCAAATTAAAATCATTTTGAATGATCTCATGGTGTTGAAATTTACTTCGTTGCTACAAGACCAAATGAAGTAAAACAGAGTAAGGAAGATTGTGTTGCACCAATATTCCAAATGGGAAAAAGCCTACTCTGAAAATCTGAAATTTTTGCTTTTTGCTGCCAGTGGGAAATACACCCTTCCCCCAATCTTTTAAGCAAGAATAGAAGTTTATCCTTTGTTTTCTGTTTATGATTGGTTTCCAATTCCTTTTAAAGTCTTCTTCAGCTCTATACTCCTTACACTTGTCCTTTCTTTTGCTAATATAACTGCACATAGTAATCCTCTACTTTGAGTGGCACTTGAGCTTTGTATTGAATGAATATTCATAAAAAACCCTTAACCATGAAGCAGTTCCTGAGTCAAACTTAGGTTTAAGCTGATATAAAGCCATAACAGTTGAGCATAGCAACATGGCCTGCAAGCTCAAGTAGCTGTAATATTGGATATCCAACTTTGATATGTTCCTAATAAACAAGCAAAAACTTTTAAAAAATATATAAATGTTAAACTGCTATTAACTTGAAAACATCATGGATTAAATTTCATCTCATTTTTAAGTGTTGACATCTGCATGGAGGTTCATTTTTAATAGCACCATTTTAATTACATGTGTATAGGAGAAAAAAAGGCTTATATTTTGTCATACCATTCTGTTTAGTACTCAAATTTGTCAACAAGTATTGCACTAATTCAAAATGGAAGAAAACAAAATGTATTACAGAGAATTAGCAAAACAAATATCCAGTTTGAAATTCAGTTAAATTCACATACAGTAAATAGTCAAAGTCTAACAATGTGACTACAAGGTCTGTTATCTTTAATCAAATAATCAAAATATATGGCCAGATTATTCAAAGAAAGGACTGTCAAAATTCCCCAAAAAGATTCTATAGAAAAATACTAATATTTTTCAACCAAAGAAGTTTAGAAAATGGCTTCCATATATCTGAATCAACAATTTTAATCACAAACATAGACAAGAATTTACAAGTTTGTTTAAAGAAAATTAAATACAAATGGGAAGATTTACAAAAGTTATTATTGATCATTATTCATTTTTGATGAGTATTTATTTTCGTTTTGATTCTTGGTAACTTTTCATCACAGTTTTAATCAAGCTGTTAAGCTACAGAACTAAGTAATCAGTATAGATCATGAATAAAGGATAAATTCTTGGTGAAATTCAAAATCCTGCCCCTTTTGCCTCAGGAAACGCCTAGATTCTTTTATTTCTAAGCTACAAGATGCTAACAGATCAACAGAGGATCTAATCTAACCCTTAAACTCATCACTTTATTCCACAGTTTTTATCAGATCTATATTCCTTTAATTCTTTACAAGAAGGTGCAGAAAAGTTCTTGTGCTGACCCTCTTCCCAAATAAATATCAGATTTTATTTTGGAATCCTATTTTGGTCAGATTAAGAACTTTTCAGCCACATCTCATTGCATTAATGACAGCAGTACTATTTTTATTTTTAACTTAATTTTTTTTCTTATCCAAAGTTATATTTGAATAGGTATTCACTTATCAAGAATATTTTTAAACAAAATTAATGCTAATGAGTTTTGTGTTTCGACAGAATTTTTGATAAAATAATTCTCTGTCAGTGACAATGAAAGGAAAAATGTATATCTATTTGTTTTTTGTCTATATTTTTTACTTTAAATGCAACCACCTATTTATATATGTAAAAGAGCATAAATATTTTATCTTCATATATAATTCAGTTCCCAATTTTTATCAGCAAGAAAAGTCTGTAATGATCAATTTCCAGTTTGTATAATGTGCTATCTTATTTGAATGATTTTAGAAAGTCATGTAAATCTTAGACTTGGATATTTTGTGCTGTTTAAGAAGGAGGCAACAAAGATGATGCTTTCTGTCATGAAAAGGTATCCACCAGCAAGATGCACACAACAGTTTAACCCGTTAGGGTCTAAGAGGCACCACATGTAGTGCAGCCATAGAAGCGGTGGTATGTCTTGGGCAAGATAGACTGATGATAATCAACCCTTTCCAGGTTGGTTTGAATTCAGAATTGTCCTTCTCCTAGACTGGTTGCTAACCAAGGCTATAGTACCCAGTCTGTCCTGCTATTTAACCATAGCTGGAGGAAGGAAAGATGGATTCATGCCTTTCCTAAATTTATTTGCATACAAGTTAATGTAATGAACTTGACTGGAATTCAAACTCAGCTCTCTGATTCCACAATCCAAGTCACTAGCCATTGTTCCATGTACCTCTGTGAAAACAAGTAAGTAAAATGAAAAAATATTACACATGTAAAATGCAATCTTATTTTGTCCCTTGATCCTCATACAAAATAAATAAATTGTTGACAAATAGAAAAGTAAGAGGCATAAAACATATACAATAATGATCACTGTGACTTTTTCTGTTTATTTCCTTTTTTTGTTTCTTGGTCTGTAAATTCTATTAAAGCAAACAGATATATATAAGTGCATGATTTGAATGTCTGACCTAAAGTTAAGCAATCATCATATTTGCTTTGTTGGAATTCTTCAGCATGTAAAACACGATACAATACTAAATTAGGCAGAGATACTAGAGGGACACTTTGATTCTAGACAGAAGTCACAATCTATATATTTGCTTATTTTGTTTTATGACATGTCAAACTTTTCTAGGTTATTTAATACCAAATTTCATAAACAATAGAAAAGCAGACAAAGAATTCTACATGAGAGTCAAAAAGGTAAACATCGGTTTGGTTTACATGAGAGTCAGAAAGGTCAACATGTTTGGTTTACAGATGAGTGTCATTAACATGAGACACAGGTTTGGTTTATGCAAGAGTCAAAAAGTTAAACATTAGTTTGGTTTACATGAGAGTCACGAAGGTCAACACAAATTTGTTTTACACGCAATTGACATTAACATTAGACACAGGTTTGGTTTATACAAGACTCAAAAAGGGTAAACATCAGTTTGGTTTACATGAGAGTCAGAAAGGTCAACATAAGTTTGGTTTACATGTGAGTGTCATTAATATTAGACACAGGTTTGGTTTATGCAAGAGTTAAAAAGGTAAACATCTGTTTGGTTTACATGAGAGTCAAAATGGTAGACATTAATTTAGTTTAGATGAAAATCAAAAATTAGATATTGATTTAATTTGCACAAAAGTTGAAGAGGTTGAATTTCATGTGTTAAAAAGGTAGACATAGGTCTGGTTTGTGCTTGTGTGAGAGTCAAAAAGGTAGACATAGGTTTGGTTTGCACAATTGTCATTAACATTAGACACAGGTTTGGTTTATGCAAGGGTCAAAAAGGTAAACATTGATTTGGTTTACATGAGAGTCAGAAAGGTCAACATAAGTTTGGTTTACATGTGAGTGCCATTAATATTAGACACAGGTTTGGTTTATGCAAGAGTTAAAAAGGTAAACATCTGTTTGGTTTACATGAGAGTCAAAATGGTAGACATTAATTTAATTTACATGAAAATCAAAAATTAGATACTGATTTAGTTTGCATAAAAGTAAAAAAGGCTGAATTTCTTGTGTTAAAAAGGTAAATATAGGTTTGGTTTGTGTGAGAATCAAAAAGGTAGACATAGGTTTGGTTTGTATGAGTGTTGAAACATTAGACACAGGTTTGAATTTTGCAAGAGTCAAAACAGTAGACATAAGTTTGGTTTTACCATTCAAACTAATATCCTCATGTCTCAGCCATTGTTCGCTTTGGCCAAGAGGGGATGTTAGAAACAAGAGGGTACATTAGAAAATCATGGGGAGTAACTCTATTTTTTTGAAAACCAAAACAGTAATTAATAATATTATTAATATTAATAACTAACTAAAACTAATGATATCAATAATAATAAAATATACTGTGATAAAATAAAATAAAGTACTAATAAAAATAATAAATATCAATGAAAAGAAAATAATATGTAATGAAATAAGAACCTCATATAGGAAAATATAAATATGTAAATAAATTTATTAAAATATTTAAATGAAATATTAGTTTAATTTTGAATCTTGAATTAGGCACATATTCAAATTCAAAATTAAACTAATTCAAAATTAAACTAAAATTCATTTAAATATTTTAACAACAATAATATTCCACCCAACAATAAAGTATCTTGTGAGAACCAGAAACTTTTTAAAAAACTGGTGCCTATTAAAAATAAAAATAATAGCTCCATCATTTGAACATTGCTTCAACATAAAACTTAGAGTTGTGCAATTAATGTAAGGTATTATATATTTCTTGTATATATATATATATATATATATATATATATATATATATATTGTGTATTGAAGCAGCAATCTCTCATTTATACGTTTCATTAAAGCATTATTTACAAATAATGTGTTCCTGATCAAACCGAATTTATAATTAATTTAATCGACCCCACTACTACACGCCTATCTAAACAACTTACGTTACACTTATCTGACCACAGATCCATCAGAACCCATTTAAACACACACAAACTTACTAGACTTCATCCAAAATATACTAATAGAAAATACAAGCATAATAACCTCATCCACATGTAAAAAAAAGTGTTCAGAAAATAAAACATCTTATAACTCTAGATAGAAACACACAACCCATACATTCAGTTAAAAAGTAAAAATAAATCATCCTTGATAATTGCTAAAAGTATAGCCAAAAGTGCTCAGAATTACAGAAGATTTGGATAATTTCTACACATTCTGTGTCCAGAAAAGAAAACACTTGTTTGAATACAAGAAAAAATAAATAAAAAACTTAATCACAGTACCTTGTCTGTCATCTTTACTGAAACATGTATAAATGAGGGATTGCTGGCTAAATACACAATTATCAAATTACATGACCCAGCAGCCAAAATGGAAAGTAACACAACATAACTAAATAAAATAAAATAAACAAAAAGAAGTAAACTAAATGACAAATAAATAAACTAAGTAAATAATAAACAAATTAACACATATGCACAGATAAACACAAGAAAACATAGTAATAACAACCAACAATAAAATAACCAATAATAAATAATAAAGGTAACTAACAACATTATAAATAGCCAAAAAAATTTGGAGCCGTAATTATTCCCATTCAATAACCTCTAGAATAATTTGAAACCCACCAAAATAACTGTTAGAATAATACAATAGACTAGCCACAATGCATCACTGACCTGTATATATAAATAGTTAAGCAAAAACACAATGCACATGGTCTAATGATTGTGTTTGGCATGAAATAGACTGTTGACTCTGAAAATTGACTTCAATGTCCCCTTTTATATTTGCATACATTCTATCTCTGAGATTGAGCACTTTAATTCATAAATATAGTGTTAATCTTCATAAGTTGTCCCCTTTGATAACTCTTCAACCAAAAAGGGGTTGAAGAGCCTTCTTATTAAGAGATGCATGTGGAGGACAAAGAAGTTGAATAAAACTTTTGATTACATGTCTGAGTTCCTTTAAATTAACTTTACATTGGAAGCAGAGCATATTGAATGGCTTCCAAATTTATTTCTCCACCTATTTTAAACACTGATAAATACAACACTTGGAAAAAAAGAAATGCAATTTTGAGAACTTGTTATATGCATCAACAAACTTCACCATGCACCCATAGTATTTTTATTCCTTGAAGAAAAAGCCAGAGAGGCCGTATTGGAACAGAACATAACCACATTACATGCTGATGATGGAATGGGAAAATTATATGAAAAGTTAGATACACTCTTTTTAGAAGATGCTAACAAATCAGTTTTCATGACATATGAGTTGTTCGAACAATATTGACAACAGAATGACATGACGATAGACAACTTATTAACTTTAACCGTCATGTCACAAAGTTAAAGAACTACAAAATTCATTTACCAGAACTGACACCTGACAATGAGCAACTAGTGAAAGCAACTATTGGTGAATTAACACGGTCTGCAATGTCCAAATAACTTTTAAAAAATTATATGCAGACAGTTTTCCAATGCTTCGTCAACAAATACTCTACCAATTGTGATAAAGAGAGACATGTATTGTGCCTACAATGAAGACAGTCGTGTAGATACTAATGAAGTATATTACAGTCACTATTTCAAATCAGTGTCCTTCTTGGTTTTCCAGTTGACAAGGTAACAGAGGCAGAAGAGGATGTAAAAACAAAATCATTGAACCTGAAGGTAATACCACCAAATATTTCACATGTGGCTGTAAATTCCACTGGAGCTATGATTGTCTGTACACTCATAGCACCAGTAATAAGCAGGATAGAAGTTAAAACTCAAAAGGATGACTACATATCCATAGCCAACATTGTGCTGATGAGTCAGTAAAAGCAGGAAGATAATGGTCAAACATTTTTGGATGAAACACTTGGTTTGAGAGTTCTTTACAATGGTGCTTCAGCTACTGTTTGTAGCATTAAATGGTATGAATGTTTTCTGGAAAACATTCCTGTCCAATTACAAAAAAAAATGTCCAAGAAGGACTGAGAACTTATAAGTTTGGCAATAGAAAGAAACTAAAATCACTTTTCACAGCTACTCTTCCATGTGTCATTGCCAGCCTTGGTATAAGTATTGTTAATGATGTTGTGGACTAGCACATTCTGTTTTTATTAAGCAAAGATGCCATGAAAAGAGCCAAGACATGTCTCACTTTTGAAAATGACAATGTCACAATGCTTGAAAAAAAAGTTCCACTGTGGTGTACCTCATCTGGTCACATCCCTATTACCAGACCTCCACTGGATTGAGGTAAGTTTATTAATCAGATATTTTTCATTAAAGAAAATTACTAACAAAAACAAATCAGAAAAAAATTAGAATTGCAACAAAATTACATAGACAATTCAGCCATCCAAGTAGTAAAACATTGTGTGATCTCATTAAGAATGTTGGAATAAAAGACCTTGAATTCATAAAAATTTTACAAGAACTTCCTCGTTCATGTGAGATTTACATTTTTTGGAGTTAACTCCTCCTTAATTGTCCAAATTGTTCACGAGGGGATGCTCCCCCTACACTAGAAATACTGGGTGATTTCTTGCCTCATCCTCTTTTTCATTTCTTCATTTTCAGCAAACACATCTACAATGTAAGATGCAGAAGATTGTGTCATCCCACTCGTGAGAGATGCCATGAACATTATACACACATACATGTACATACGAACATTCACCAAAATACAAAATCTTTACATTCACACACAAACACAAATGTTAATGTCTATGTCCATTGTAAATTTTGTTGTCTAATACATATACTTGTTTATATATATATATATATATATATATATATATATATATATATCGATCTTGTTTGTTTTCTTTACATTTCTTTATGGTGGATTCAATCTCTGAGTCTGCCATGTTCTTGTAGTGGACCTTCTAGCAGGAATAAATGCACGTGTTCCTAATTTAACAACACATAAATCCACAGTCTGCCACACATTCACTACAAAAAAGCTGGACCTAGGCCCATTGTTAGGTTCCCATTAGGTCATATTTTAACGAAAGCATTGTCATGGGCATAAAAGAAATTAATGGAAAAAAATATTACATCTAAGTGATCATGGTACAAGATACAGTGTTGGAGTCAGGATTCCTAATATGGAAAGTTCTGACATTCTTAGTGCCATATTCACATACTGGACAGCATATTTTGGCACTCCAGGATCTATCCTTAGTGGCAATGGCAGAGAGTTCAATAACAAATCCTTTAGGGACATGACACAGAACTTGAATATTGTAGTATGCATTACTGTTGCTGAAAGTCGATGGAGCAATGGTTTGAATGAATGGCACAATGGGATACTGGAAGAAATGTTGAAGAAAACTATTGAAGACACAAGTTGTAATTTTGATGTAACATTTGCATGGGCCATAAGTACCAAAAATACACTTCACAGTCTCCATGTTTATAGTTCTAACCAACATAGGCAAGAATCCCAACTTACCTTCTTTTTTAAACAACAAACTCCCTGCATTAAAAGGTATTTCTACTAGTAAACTTGTTGCAAACAACCTCAATGCAATGCATGCTGCCAAGAAACATTTCATAGCATGTGAGTCTTCAGGAAAACTAAGATGTGCACCATGTCATCAAGTCCGAACAAATATAGGGCAGTCATACAAAAATAGTGATACAGTTCTCTATAAAAGAAATATATGTGATAAATGGCTTGGTCCCAGAACTGTCATAGGGTAGGAACATAAGCAGGTACTTGTTAAACATATTAG
>OZ010580.1:60273926-60436426 GCA_963932145.1 Acanthosepion lycidas
CTACCCCCAGCTACAGGTTAAATAGTAAGGCAGACATCAAATCCAATCTAGGCCAGATCTAGTAATTGTAAACTGCGAAAGGCTAAACTGTCAGATTATAGATATCATTCATCCCAGTCGACCACAGAGAAGGAAAGTAAAAAACTGGGAAAATATATTGAGCTTTTGAGAGAACAGAAACATTTGAGGAATGAAAAGGTGATATTATTGGTATAATTGGAAGATTCAGAAAACTTGCGAAGTTTTTTGAAGAACTGAAACACCATCTAGATGAATGCATTACTAATACTTTGTAGCATCTGGGAACACTTACTGTCACCAGTGAAAGCCTCTAGTTACTACTGGCTAGAAAACAATATATTTATGAGCAGGACAATTCTGAATTAAAAAGTAGTTGGATGTGGGACAAGCAAATCTACCACATTAAGATCTTCTTGCTAGAGAAACTGCAGCAGCAAAATCTAGCATAGTGAGGTTGTGGCCTAATGCTCTGCAGGGGAGCCTAATGGCACTAAAGAGGAGAAGGAAGAGTTGCACAGATCCAGACTATTTCAACATCCCCTCAAGAATCTAGTAGCAAAGTGAGGTCCAAAATGTTTGGTAGATAACCTGTTGTGATGATTGGACAAGATTCAATGTCTTTCTTGTGTTTCAAGACACCATTTATACACAGAGTGTAAGCTTGTCTTGCTAGAACAGTAACTACTGAATAGTGAGTTTGATCCTTACAGGGTGTCCCCTACTTTCAGCCTTGTGCCACATCTAAGCTATGCTTGGAAAATCACTATACACAGAGTGTAACTGCTGCTGGGGAAAAAAATGGAATTGGTGTGCCAAGTTCAAATTCCAATTGGTCAGTTGCATTCACTTCCCACTAATGCTCTTGTAAAAGGCATGAACTTATCTTTATCCAGTTAAGGGTTAAATCAAATAGCAGTGACTAGACACTCTTGCCTCCAATAGCAGATAGTTCAAGAAAAGGAAAATATAAATTCTGAACACAAGAAATGTTCTCATATAAATCCAATTTATGTAGCCTCAAATGGACTAAATAGCACTCTCTAGTTAGTAAAAACAAATTTTCAAATTGCCAAAAGTCTTGTCTTTAATTTGAAATTATTTAATTATTCATATAAAAAATGTGGGTTTTGTACATTTCGGCATAGTCCATTTGGCATAGTCCATTTCGGCATAGTCCATTTGGCATTGCTGATTTGGTGTGGCTGATTTGGCGTCAGAAAAATACTTGGACTATTTGGCAACCCCCACTCCAAAAAAAGAATAAAAGCATTGAAAACACATAACTTTCAATATGACTATTTTATTCATTTAGGGAATTAAGGATCTTATTAAAACTCTAATGGAATAATGTAAATTAAAAACTTCATATATAATCTCACTTTACATCGATCTTTCTGTTCACATTGACAAAACTTTAATTCAGGATCCCTGTTGCTTGTTGCGTCAACAATAAAAAGTTATCCATCATGTATCAATTTGTTTCTTCCATGTTTTGATAAAAAATAAAAGCTTCCATTTTGGAATAAAAGGTCTTTGACGACTGAAAAATATGAAGCTGCATTGAAGGAAATATAATATAAAAATACCGCCAAGTACTCTTTTTCTTAAACTGGACTATTTGAGCATATAATGATGAAGTATTAATTTGACTACTAGAGAGCAAATTTGATGAAGTAGTAATCTGATGCCTTATCGTCCCTTTACTGAAAAATTCCTATGTTGAATCAGTTACACTGAATTGGCCATGCCAAATCAGCAATGCCAAATGTAGCTTCCCTGTGCCTTTTCTATAAATATTTTCATGCCAATAAACAAATAAATAAAAAAAAAATTAAATAGACTTTTTCTGTGTCCTGTCCATAATAAATAAATAAAAATTAATTATAGTGTCAAAAATAATTATATTAAAATAATTATAACAATTATAATTATCATTAATTTACTCTTTCTAAACCAATAAGAATTGACCCTTTTCTTTTATACATACACAAACATGTGACATTCTTACTGCTGAACAAGCAGTCAAAACGAACAGGCCACCAACATATATGCCAATGAAAATTTCATATTTTCCTTTTTCAATCCATAATAGTAACTTTATTCTCTAGCACTCAACAAAAATTTGAGCTAAGAAAATCCAAGATAGCTCTTGTATTTTCCTACTAAATTATCTGGACATTCATTACACACATTGTTATGGAGTGGTTTCACAGTGGAGGCTTGTATTTGTACTAAGTCGGTCCTAAAATAGGTTCGACGTACAAAACGTTAGGAACTTGATATAAAAAGGTAATGACGCAGAGTAAATCTAGTTGTGGTCGCTGATACTTTAGTATCAGACTAATGGTCGTCCGGCATCGACTGACTGACCCACTGCGTGACTCCTACTACTCCTACTTATTATAGGTGGGAGAGTCTATTAACAATAGAATAGGTGTGTTCCACTATAACACACATCTATATAAAAAAAAGCATTCAAGAAAGACTGTATACACATTACTTATTTTTTATCTTATCCTTCTGTCAAATTGCGATTCATATTTGATCTACATTTGACTACAAACTCACAATTTTACTCAGTTTTCTCATTTCTTCAACGCCACATAACAACCAAATAATAAATAATACTCATTTTTTTATTTCCATGTCTTGCTGTTTCTTATTTTTATGAGTATTTTTGTATATATAAATGTTAGGGCGTTTATAATTATTTACTCACAGTTATAACGCCCTACAATATTTTTATAAGTTATATGTTATTTCACATATGTTCTGATGAACGTTCTTCTTTTGTACTTTGACTTTATGAAATTAATCACAGTACTGGATTTGTGGCAAGGTCTCATCATTTTACACTTGAAATGGCTAGATGGAACCGTAAGTTCTATGCCAACAGTTTCTTCTCTCACACTTCTCACTTGTCAAATTCTTTTCTGGCTTCTTGCATTCCAGTCAACTTTGATCTTCAAAAATGTAAATGCAATGTCAATCATTATGTTTTGTCTTTTAATTTCCTGTTCATTTATTGTTTGATCTTCTTAATAAAGTTTTTCTTTTTCTCATATTCTTCCACATACAATAACCACTTGCATCTTAGTGGCTTTATTGCCTTGTTTGGAGTAAAATGATTTAAAAAAAATGATAATAATTATTAAATGTGTCCCCCCTCAGACATAAACACATTAAACAAAATATACAGTAAAATAATAAAAAAAAAAAACGGAATAAATTCTATTTTATATCTCTGATTCTGATTAAATCAAATGTAATATTTGTTGATAAAATTACCTTTTTTGGGATTAAAGTCAAATTTGTGACAAAATTTATCGTTTGTACATGTAACAGTTTAATCAATCCATCTATGTATTTCATATATTGCTTTCTATTTCCATCTACTCATAAATTAAAAAAAAACGTCTGTTACAAGTGAAAAAGACAATGAATGTATTACAAACTACTATTTGTATAAAAGGAATTACAGATGTAGACAATTGTAACGAATGGAAAAAAAAAAACATTATAAGAATGTGTTTGTTTGTGTGTGCAACAAGCATGTGTATATGCATGTGTGAGAGAGTAAAAAATGTGAAAGGAGTCTAAATAAAGCAAAAAACCCTTGTCAGCAGTGTGCTTATCTATATGCAACTACATCTGAAGGCGAGAGATAAAAATATCAAAAAGAGAAAGAATTTCATTGCCTATTTATAGGCTTAAAGAGTGCCCCCTAGCAAGCGCTTTTGTCAGAGTCAAGTGGGATAACCCACAAGTCTTTCTTGGTCTGTTCCTGTCTGTTTGTTGCGGTCTATTTCTAACTATCAAGAAAGACAGACCGACCTACCTTTGTAAGCAGAAGTGTCAAAAGCAATTCATAAAAAGAAAAAGGTATTTTTACAAAATTAACATGTAAGTTTATGGTGACATTTTATTACTATGGAATTAGTGACTGACCATTTAATCAAAGGTTGAACCTGATTCAGAAGTAGAAGCTATTGTTTTACCTATGTAAAACCACTGACCTTTAAAAATCATTGTGTGGAATATGTATATAAAAATATTACTTATGTCCTATAATAATTGTTTGTTATAAAGTTTATATAGTTTAAATTTTTCACATTTGCAATCAACAATACTAGCATAAGTAACAAAATCTTCATCATCTTTTTTGTGAGAATCATTTTCCAATGTGTATGAAATAGGGAGGTACTTTCACTGAAAATTTTAGACAAAATTAACACAGTTTCATCAAATGTAATATTTCCAGTTTTTTCAGGTAACATGTAATTGCAATACTTTTCATTCTCTGATAGACACAGTCTTCTTAAGAGTAAACATTTTTTTTTCATCTGGCCAGTTCTGACAATCTTTTTTGAAAATTCCTTGGTGCCTCCCATAATATGACAAAAACATAACACATTCATAGTTATATAAAAATTTGTCAGTTTGTGACCACATCAGGCATGAATGAAACTGTAGTACTAGTTAAAACTTGATTGCTGCAACATTACTTCAAACATTTTTGTTTGATATTCCAATATTTGTACTGTTCATTGTTATTACTTGCATTATTTACATTATTCAGACTGTTATCCTCATCTTCATTGGCATATTCATGTTTTGGTCATTGTACACTCTGACCTTCTTCAGGTGATTGGAATTTCAAACCAAACCCTTTATTTGACCTAAAGAGTTGTGAGTTCTAAACCAGGCCTCAGCAGTGATGAACCAAAAAACTTGGAGAGTTCAGTTAAAGGGAAATAACCAAGACATCCGGAAGAGGCATGGCGCATGGAAATAGAACAATCTATCCTGGTGGACGAAATAAAGGGTTTGGTTTGAAATTCCAATCACCTGAAGAAGGCTGGAGCATACAATGGCCAAAATGTTGTGAATATGGCAATAAAGATGAGGATAATAGTCTGAATAATGTAAATAATGCAAGTAATCATAATACCTCATCTCAGAGATATACACAGCCATTATATCACTAGAAGCTAGTCATTGGATCTAACCAACGTCTTTATCCACTGGGTCATGTTTCCTTTTGAATATGGCAATGAAGATGAGGATAACAGTCCGAATAATGTAAATAATGTAAATAATCATAATACTTCATCTCAGAGATATAGACAGCCATTATATCACAAGAAGCTAGTCACTGGATCTAACCAACGTCTTTATCCACTGGGCCATGTGTCCTTGCGAATATAACAATGAAGATGAGGATAACAGTCTGAATAATGTAAATAATGCAAGTAATCATAATACCTCATCTCAGAGATATAGACAGCCATTATATGACTAGAAGCTAGTCACTGGATCTAACCAACGTCTTTATCCATTGGGCCATGTGTCCCTGTGAATATGGCAATGAAGATGAGGATAACAGTCGGAATAATGTAAAAAATGCAAGTAATCATAATACCTCATCTAAGAGATATAGACAGATATTCATTGTTTTTTATTCAGCAACTGTTTTACCATGATTTCTAAATTCTCTATATTGTGAGTTTATTTCTAATCCTTGGTCAACATGAGTTCAAAACTCTTTACAACATCAGAATTATTATTATTTTTTCAAACATGATTTCCAAATATTCATTGCCACTGTTATAAAGTTTGTATAATGCTTGTAGTTGCTGGTTAGTAGGACTGTAAGAAAAACAGTGAAAACAAAAAGTTGAGTGAAGAAGGGTTTAATCACATGAGAACATGGATTGAGAATACAGTAGTTAAGTGCAATAAGTGTATGACTGAAAAGTGCTACACCTTTATGATCCACTTTTTACCCTCATTCCATAAGCAGGTGTTCTACACATAGTGAATGAACAAGTCCATATTTCAATAATAAGTGTAGAGAAGGTTAGTCAGTCTTTCTACATAACATTGTTACATTTACATATATATTTCATACACAAGACAGAAATAATAAATATATTGGTTTTTCATTGAAGTTCTAAAATGTATTATTTGATTGAAATTAAGGAAATGATGAAGAAATAACAGTAATCAATTGTTTAAGAATCTAGACAAAGTTGTTTTTCTTAAATTGACATTTATAGAATATATATGAAAAGAGTTTTCATAATTATAATCTGAAAATCTAAAATAAGTCATTATTTTTAATTAACAAAATGTTCAGACTAATATCCTTATCCTGGTGCTGGTAGAAAATATATGGACATAAGATCAGTCTGAGTCATTTACTAAGCTTCAAGGGATTTAAAAGTTTGTGCTCTGCTTACCTTAAAAATCAACATAAAAAATCATAGCTTTTACCTGGGTTCAAACACAAATCTTAGAATAAAATTGTATGCATTGATTTTTCCTCACTCACAAGCTATACTCTAAAAAATGATATGAATAATCACAAAAATGTTTTGAGAAAAAATAGATAATTAAAGAAATTGTAAGTAAGTCAATAGAATTTTCACTTTTTCTGTAAAGAAAAATTCTGAGAAAAATTGTAAGATAAAATATGATTTTAAAAATTAAGAAATGTTTTTTAGTGAGACAGAAAATCGCAGTTTTTGACCAAGTAATTGCCACTTAAAACTTGAACTGCCTTTAGGTAAGAAATTGTGGCCTAAGGTCTGACCCCACCTTTGTAATTATTGCTTCAGTTTACCCCATTCTTGACCAAGTACTTGCTGGTTAAAGTTTTCCTGTCTTTGACCAAGTACTTGCTGGTTAAAGTTTTCCTGTCTTTGACCAAGTACTTGCTGGTGAAAGTTTTCCTGTCTTTGACCAAGTACTTGTCCTAACAAAAGTCTCTTTATAATTAACCAGTCTTGCTGTGATAAAAAAAAAAAAAACCTAAGGAAGACTACACATACAACCACAAATGTAGATCTGATCCTTTTAATTTCAATTCCTAGATCATCTGTTAAGTAAGCAAAAAAGAGTTTCTGAATTAGTTTTTGTGGAAATTTGCTTACTTTTATTGTCTCTACCAGCCTTAACAAACCTGAACAATATTAAATATTTTAAATTCTATCTGTAAAAAAAATTCCCACAACAAATTAAGAATCTTTTGCTAGTCTGCGGAGAACAACATTCTTCGAAAAATTTAAAAAAGAAAAAAATCCTGAAATAAAACTCTAATAAATGCAAGGAATCCTTTACTTTACAGTCAACGTCATCAACATTTCTGTCATTTGCTAATTCTAGTCTTCTTGATTTTGAGCAAATAGCTTCAAGCTGCAATTTTTCACTACTGCTTAACCGAGTCATATCTTCTAAATTTACTGATCTGCCTGTCATGTCCAAACTTCATTGTTTTATGCCTGAAGTGGGTATGATGTGTGTGTGGGGTGATGAAAATTGAAACTTCTGTTAATATATAGCCTGTCTCGAAAGTTAGAAAGGAATTTTAAAACCTAATAAAGTTTCTGTTTTTTGTTTTATTCATTTATTTTTCAAAATGAAATTTACAAAATAGAGAGAAATTTTAAGTGTGTATGAAATTCTAACAAGAAAAGATTGTTAAGAATAGTAACGATGAATTTTTAAACCCTTTTCTAATATTTTGGATGTCCAAAGAATAATAGGATTTATTCCTTCAGTGTAAATGAAGCAATACAGGTTCAAGTTCAACCATTTTCTTGGCTTAACAGGCCGGTTAGATTAGTCATTTGATCAAGTCATCGTGATTAATGAGTTACTAAACAAAATATTTCTGATTTTCCTACCACACACACACACACACACACACACACACATATAAGTAATAAATTTGGGTATGCAATCCCGACAGAGTTATAAGTTATTTTCATTTGGAAAAACATTCATGAAAGTATGTTTCAAAAATAATATCTGATAATGTATTTCACCTATAAGGCTTCATCATATGGATAACGAAATATGTGTTGTGTGTATACACATTTGTCTGTGTTTAAAATAATTAAATCTTATATTATTTTTCCCAAGCTGGCATTTCTCAAGACAAAAAGAGAAAGAAAATGAATGACTTAAAAAAAATTAGTTTAACATTTTATATTCTCCGCTTTAAGTGCTCAAGTTTTGAGATGGAAATCCTTCAGAATGGGTAGAAAATAGATGAAAGAATTGTTTTTATCCATGCGTTCTCCATGTCGACAGTATGTAATAAATTTGGGTAAGTAATCTTGACAGAGTTATAAGTTACTGACATTTGGAAAAATGTTCATGAAAGTATGTTTTGAAAATAATATCCAATAATGCATTTCACCTATATTTTTTAAAAGTCATTCATTTTCTTTCCCTCTTTAGTCTCAAGCAATGCCAGCTTGGGAAAAATAATATAAGATTAAATTATTCTAAACACACACAAATGCATACACACACTATACATTTTTCATTATCCATCTGATGAAGCCATTATAGGCAAATGCATTATCAGATATTATTTTTGAAACATACTTTCATGAATGTTTTTCCAAATGTCAATTATATATATATATATATATATATATATATATATATATATATATATATACTACAGTTGATAAGTTTAAGGTTACCCTGGTAATTTTTTCATTTGGACCCAAAAGTAGTTGTTTTGTACTTTAAATAAGAGAAAATTATTATACATTGTTAAAAAAAGTGAGACGTGATTTTTATTAGAAATTTTATTATGACAAAAAGAAAAAAAACATTTTATAATTAAATTGTAACCTTGATTATTGCAACACAAATTTTTGGTATTCATTGCAAGTTTCTCAAAGTATAAGTTTGATAATTGATTTAATTCTTTTTCAATGACTCTAAGAGCTCTTTTTCATTATTTTTTTCACTCTTCTGTCAAGTTCATCCCATGCTAATTCTGGGGGTGGCTTCAGACTTTTGAAATGTGTGTATATATATATGTATATGGGTGGTGAAAGACCCAGACCAATAGGAGTGTATGTGCACATCTCTATGTGTGTATGTGTGTGTGTGAGAAAGTGTAAGTTTGTCTGACAGTACAGGCAGCTGATCTGAAAAGCACCAAGAACACCCCCACCTGCTCCTTGTTGAAAGAACATTGCTACATATAATAAATGTTACAGTCTCAACAGAAAATAGAATTACAATTGCATATGTATGTATTCTTGAATGCATGGATGTGTGTCTGTGCCTAACATCAGATTGTTTATATAGATATGTTTGTGTGAACTAAAATGCATACACCTGTATGTATGTGTGTTTATGTGTGTGAGAGTGTCATCCCAAACAAAGAAGAAAATTCCCCTTCCCACCACCAAGCATAATCTAACTTTTGTGATGTCAGACACTTTTTTCGTTGTCACATTTTTGATGTCAACAAATGCTTGTTACCACTTCCGAAATGCTTGTTGTAGAATAGACTTTGTAAATGCAGATACTGGTAGTAGTAAAACCTTCAAATAAAACTCACACTAATAATACTTGTTCATATAGTAATCGCCGAACAGTAATTCATATAATGATCAGTATAGAGAATAGCGATCAATTAGATGTCACACTAATTCTCGTTTATACATTTCCTTTATGATCACGTGATCTATTTATTTAATAATGGAATTGTCCATGTTTGCTCACTGGTGATCTGTGTTCAAACTACAGTGTTGACAATGACACTTTATTCCTATACAACACGAACACAAACAAGCATAAATAGATTCAATTTAAAAAAAATAAACCAGTTTGTCTGATGATTGCAAAAGCATTAACCCCATGGTCAGAAACTCATATGCATACAACTGAATATATATATATATATATATATATATATATATATATATATATATATGCATCTATACAAATATAGTTCTATCCTGCTATTAACACTTAAAAAAATATGGGGCTGTCTATATATATATATATATATATATATATATATATATATATATATATATATATATATATGTGTGTGAAAATATATAGAAAATAGGAAAGAACTGGTTAGGTAAATAATACAAAGTTCTTTAGTATTTTTGTTATTATTTTAAAAAAATAGTGCTCGATACAAAAGTAGAGCATAAATATAATTATTTATTTAAAAATATGATTCCAACACGCTACATAAGAGTTCTCATGTTTCAAAACAAGAGCCGAAAACTTCAATATAATTATTTGAATTAAATTGAATTAAAGTAAGCTCTGTTCCATTTTCAAGCGAATTTTTTTTTTTTTTTAAATAATTTATTTCTGAAATTTACGTGTTTTATATATATATATATATATATATATATATATATATATATATATATATATTTATATATATATATATATAGTGATCATCATCTCACACACCCATACATATCTATACAAATTCAAATTTCGATAACAATCATTCATTGGGTAGAAATCAACGCTACTGTCTTATGCGACAATTTTGAAATCACTATATTTTCGTATAGCAGATTTTGTGCACTTTTAGAAGAATCGGCTCCCAGAAATCTCCCCAAAGCTCATTCACTGATTGGATTGTCTGCACGTGAAGAGTGCTTCTTCCTGCGCAGCACTTCTGATCCAATGATCATCTATAAAAGCAAGAAAAAAGTGTAGACACACCAGTGAGACTTCAGTTGCCACAGAAATCCACGACAGTTGAAGCTATGCACCGATCTTCTCACTCAACACTCACAAACTGCATATTCCCTGCACTTACATAATTTTTCCTCTTTCACAGCAAAACTGTTAAAAAACATTTATTACAAACTATTAATTCTTTCTTTTCAGAGAACTTTGATAGACAATGATAGTCAAAGAGAGACAACTCTCGTTTTACCCATTGCATGCTTTTTCTTACACTTTCTTTATTGTATACATTTTTGAATACAATTTTATATATAATGATACCTTTGCCTTGTCCTTTGTTCACATCACTTTGGTTTCCTAATCAAAATTAAATAAATGTGGTGGAAGTCTGCCACATATATATATATATATATATAGATGTATATATATAGTGCCTTGAGTAGGTAGTCAAGAGTGTGGCTGCTGAAGGATCATAAAGCTGGCAACAAGACTCTGAACCATGCAACACAAGCAGAAGAGCCCAGTCAATTTCTGCAATCAAATCACCCCTTATATCTGGCCAACCTAACTACCTAGATTTCAACCCCTTTGATTATTATGTGTGGGGCGCAGTTGAGTGAGAGACAAGCAAAACACCTTGTAACACCAAAGATGAACTGAAGGCAAGGATTATGGCAGCATTCACCAAATTAAACTAGGAGACCATCCAGAAGAGTTGCTGGAAATTGTGAAGTCATCTGGAGGCAGCAATTGAAGCCCATTGCAATTTTATTGAATAAATTTACTCTTTAGTATTTCAAGATATTTTTTTTTGTCTGTTGCCACCCTATTGATAATTCTATAGCAAATGTTCAGATGAGCTCCATTCTTTAGTTCTACTAGTTCAGACCTTTACAGCTTGGACATGCCATCCTCACTTGCTCTGTTAGGAGAAAGTTCAACTTGGACAATTTTGCCCAAGAAATGCTACTTTGTAGAACAGCTTCTGATATGGATGCTTCCCCGAATGCTATAATCTTAACCCCTTCAAAGTGTCAGTGGTTATCTATCCTCCCTATTGTTATAATAAGCATTTGGTTGCAAAAGGAAAGAAATAATGAGGATTAGGTTTTTGAACAACTTGTAATTGTTTAATATATATAAGGTGTATTACAGTGTGGAGTGTGATTTGCCGAGGTGATGGCATTAGTGACAAGAAAGGGTAGCCCTGGGAGTTGACTAATATCTTGTGTTGGTTTGACTGAGGTCATGGTGGTGGGTCGATTCATTGATTGTCAAAGTAACAAGGGATTGGTGTATCTGGTAGGCCTGTTCTGTGAAATGGGGTTGTGGTGATAACTGCAAAGGGAATGCTTGTAATGAGTCAGGTATGCCTAGGTGATAAGGTTGGTGTAGCTGGTTGGCCAGTGTTCTATGAAATGGTGGTAGCCCATGGTGGGTTGCATGTTTGTGGAGTCTAAGTTGCTGCTTGCAGGGTCGGAGCCAAAGTTGGCGTTGCTTCTTTGCAGAGTTGGAGGAGCCCATGGTGGGTTGCACGCTTGCAGAGCTGCTGTAGTAAGTTGGGTTTGCTGATGAGGGAGGCGTGTAACTGAGTGGTGTTGATGTTGAGATGTTATAAATTGCGACAGTTGGCATCTTGGGCCTGGCGGAGTCTAAGCTGGATAGTCAGCCTGGGTGTGGTAAGGGTTGAGAGGAGCGATCATGTCAGTGGCAGCAGCAGTTCACCCTGCATGTCAGCCGGTGGCTTGCTTGCGGTTGTTATGGGAAACTTGCTTCCAAGCATATCTGGCAGTCCCCAGCAGGAATGGTCATGATTTGCCAGAGTCACTTTCATTTCAGGGGCTTGCTTCATAGATTGGAGGCTATGCACAGAAAACAATTTTTTTATTTTCTTCTCTGTCTCCATGGCATTCACATTTGGCTGGCATGCAGAATGAATCAGAAAGAAAACTAATTGCCACAAAGTATAACACTATCCACACAATTCTGATTTTCTATTTTCTACTCATGCATTCATATCACACACTTCATAAAAATAAAAGATTTAAAATTTACCTTATTGTGTGTAGTAATCATAGAATCACTTTGAGTAACTCATGAGCCTTGTATTGGGTGAACATGAGTAAAATTTAAAAAGAAATATATTGAGGTAATTTTTTTGATGTCCTTGGTTTTACAGCTAGATTTGATGAGCCATTTTACTTTATTTTATTTGATGCATAGGGGCAGGAGAAAATCTGTACAGTAAAGTATGTGTGTGAATGGACGGGACGGAAATTAAAACTCCTTTCCCCAAAATAACAATAGGATTTCAGAATCCAATAAAATGTGTTTCTTAAATATTTTGATTTATTTATTTTTCTAAATGAAGTTTGTAATTTAATTACATATTGTGTTGAAGGCAGATTACTTTTCGTATGACCGCCTTAGTCTTTATAGTTTCCCAACAAACAAGATTAAAATGTAACGAAACTATTTGCTTAAAAAAATGTTCAGAATTTATTTGAATATTTCAAAACCTACAGCCAAATAAGAGAAATTTACCTCAGAGAATAAAAACTATTAAGATGAGAGGGAACGGTACTTTTATAAAGAGATTTTTAATTCAACATTATAATTACAGACTTAAGACTCTTTTAAAACTACATATGAGACTTAGTGGAATCCAGTTAAGCAATAAACATTCACTTTATTCAGTCTATTTTTAGATAGACTTTGTGAGATGAAGTTGAATGCTTCAACCAAAGGGTTCTCAATTTGGTGTAAATTTGTCCCTGAGGGTAAATTTACTAATTCTGGATTTTTATTCATTTATTTATTTATTTTAATTATATTTTTTTATAATTCTGAAATTGAGAAAAAAAACTGAGGTTGGCTTATTTTGTGAAAAAAAAATATTGACATTACTACAGAAATGTACCATCCAATAAAATAATAATTTTTTTGATTAATTTTTTTTTTTCATATTACTATCAGTTAAACACTACGGATCATGAATGCCAAAAAAAAATTAATTTTCTAAATTTTAAGAGGAGGGCTCAGTTTACTATGTAAATTGATCTCTCTATGTGAGACTAAAAAAATATGCTCATACCATGTGATAGACACCTACTCCAGTGTTTATGGATTTAAATCATATTCTTACTTACCTATTCCCTGCATTATGTTAAAATAATGTTTACATAGAAAATACCAAATAATTTTAAGTTCAAAGAAAAAAAATATGAAGACAATTTTTACTAAATAATTTTTTTATTACAAAATTTGTTTTAGGTTTCTTCCCACTGACAACAAAAAATTCAATTAGATAAAGATCATGACCAACTTTTTTCTAATAAAAGGCTCAAGATCCACCCAAGGTAGAGAGTTATTGAATAAGTTGTGAAGTATGAATGTAAGAAACTACTTCTTGATTCATACTTCACAACTTATTCAATAACTCTCTAGAAAGAAATGAAGATCATGATGATAAGGAGGACATATAGTGATTGACCCTTGATTTGAAGAAGTCAATAACTCAGTGTGAAGGGGAGCATCCATTTATTAGTTGTTAGAAAAAATCTGTCTCAGTAGAACTTCTTCTTCCTTATGAATGGAAAGGAAAGGATATGTGATTTGACTATGTGGACATAGAATAGTGGGGTTTTAGCCGTAAATGTCTTAACTGATGGAACTAAGGAGTGGAACTCATCAGAACATTTGCCATGGAAACATCAATAGAGTATCTAGAGGCCTGCAACATTGTGTCAGTGTGGGAAGTGGCTGTGGAGTGGAGTCTAAAAGTTGTCCTCTGCAAGACTACAGAAACAATTTTGAAGGCTGGAAAGTGCAGATTGAGCAGATACAGCAACATTACTCCATTTTTAGTCAACTCTGACTTTTGTAAAGTTTAAGCTTTATACAAAAAAAAAGTCATTGTCACAATATCTTTTAGACTACTTGAATTCCAATAATCTATAATGTTTTCTTTTTGAAACATATAACAGGCTATTAAATTTTCTGTTGTGCACTTCATTTTTGAGTTTACAAAGTGTTGTGGTAATTTACCCACACATGCATGGACTTTCCCAGCTATAAATAGGAGCAGGTACTGCCTTTTGAGAGGGAAGTTTCCAGCAGTCAGCTCTGACAGTTAAACCAAACATTCTTGCTGTAACACTCCTGTTTGTATATGTTTGTATTACTGTTTCTGTTAATATATTTGTTTAACTCAGTTCCTCTCTTGTGTCTTTATTTCTGGTCCTAACAAGGCCACAACACAAAGTTTACAGCATGATTTACAATCAAATACTGTATTTTTAAATCACTGGCTAAATTTGAATAAGCCCACTCCACTGTCATCTAAATGAACAATACTTTCTTCAAGAATTTATTGTAAAATTATGGCCAGTAATCTTGATGCCAAACTGTATTCCACAGGCATTATGAAACTCTTTTTCATATCTGGACAATAGTCTCTAAAAACCCATTGTTGTTTTGATAGCCTTCCAACATTGTATTTATGCTAGGTACCACCATGTACTTTCTAAAAAACAAAAACACATTTTAAAAAATTCAAATGTCTCCTCTGAACTTAAATTTTTGGTCTTATTTGGAAGATAATAGCCTACAGCTGATCAGTATGAACAGAAAAATAAATTTCTGTATGTAAATCAAGTTTTTAGATTTTTTAAAAACATTTTCACATTCACTTGTCACTCACTTAATTTTCATTTTAGATGAAACAAATATAAACAACAAATATAAAAATCTCTTAAAAATTCAATATTTCTCCTAAAGATATGTTTCAAAATAAATTAATAAATTTAAGGAATAATTAACTGGATTTTGTAAAAGTAATGTTTACTTTTTCTTAAAACATAAAACATAGTGAAAATGTTTACTTATGCACAGTAGACTGTGAGCTGTCATTAAGGTTATAGGTCAACAACAGTAGTTTTCCATTGAAAATACTGACTCTTAATAAGCATGTGAAATATTTTAAAATTTTTTTAAAGAAATATGGAATACCTGCAGTGCAATAATGAAGAAATTGGTGTTTATGTTTAAAAATAAATTATCCTTAACCTCTTAGAACCAATATCCTAAGAATATCCTTTTTTTGTCTATACACTTTTATGAAACATAGTAGAATGAATAATTTTAATTTCAAAGTATAAAAAAGAAGCTAATTAAAATGTAATGGAATGATACTTTTAGTTTAATTCATTGCTTTTATTTTTTATTATTTTCTAACCTGTTTGGTGGCAAAATATTTAGTTGCATCAAATGAGGTCTTTTTTAATTATTCTGAAGTTATTGAATTATTAAATAGCATATAACTCTTCTGATAGGGAAGAGTAAACAGTCAGAAAATTTAATTCAGAATTATTTCCTTTTTGAACTTCTGTATGAAAAATAATATAGCAGCTATAAAAATGAAAAAAAATATTTTAAGAAAGGTTTACTTGTTGAAATTGCATTCAATTTTACATATTTTGATTCTTCAAATAAGTTGTTATTTACACTACTTACATTATTTGGACTATTGTCCTCATATTTGTTGCCATATTTACCACAACATTTCGGCCATTGTATGCTCCGGCCTTCTTCAGGTAGTTTGAATGTTGAACTCAACCCTTTATTTTGCTTGCTGGGGTAGACTGTTCTAGTCCCACGTGCCATGTCTAATGGATGTCAGTTATCAGTTATCTCCTGTTAATTCCCCTATCCAAGTTCTCCACTGCCTTAACCAGGTATTGAACTCACAACTCTTTGGGTCCTGTCACTGGATCTAACCAATAGACAACCTTTAAAAGCTGGACAACACTTCACAGATACCTCTCCTGAGTAAGACTCCTCCCCCATAGAGGAGAACATGACTAAAGACTGTGTGTACGCACCATCCTGTGCAGCTGTGGAAAGAAATATAAAGGGGAGACAGGCTGCCCCTTACCTTAAAGGTAAGTCTTCAAGAACACCAAAAAGCTGTAACATGAGGGGAAGTGGAAAAATCAGGTGTGGCTGACCACATATGGAGAGAAAAGGGGAGATCATCAGCCTCTGTGGGATCAGGTTGAAATCATAGACAAAGAACATCATTGGAAAATTCGTAAACTTAAGGAATCAGCACATATACTAGGCCACAAAAATCTCCTGAGCCAACCAAGCATAGAAATGAATACAGTATGGGAACCAGTAATAAGGTGTGCGAGAGAAAATTAATAATAACAACAAAAATTGCAATATGAGCTCTGGTAAAGATACATGCAATGATAACAGCAAAAATTGCAATATGAGCACTGGTAAAAATGGTTACTGAAGATATTAAGTTTATAAGTCCCAGAAATTCTTATACAGATGTCCTTAAGGACATATGACATGATGGATGAAGGCGTTGGTTAGATCCAGTGACAGGACAATAGTCAGAATAATGTAAATAGTGTACATAATATCTCATCTCAGAAATATAGACAGAAACTGAAGTCGTTATTTAATAAAATAAAATCTTATTACAGTCAGTCAAGAGAGGAATTTTGAAATCAAACTGAAAAATTACAAGTAAATTTGTCAAAAATAAATATTCTGTACTGATTTTTTCTGTTCAAACTGAAAGAAAGTGTGATTTAATAAATTATCCAAGTACAAACTCTCAAAAAAAAACATTTTGAGTTTTATTGAACTATTTTTGGTAAGTTTTGGGATAATTTTTAAGTATGATCATATTTGATATGACTTAAATTTTTACTGAAATAACATCTTCAGGTATTTTTCTTCATATGACTTTAAAAATATTTTGCAATCTTCCCTCCAAAATGAAAATGTACACAAAAAACTGAGCCCCAAACAATATTTTCACATAGTTTTCTAGTAAAATGACTTATTCTGTACACATTTTATTCATTAATGAATAAATAATTTAACTTTTTTTAAAATTAGATAACTCCCTGATTTTTTGGCAAATTTTTAAAAACAGAGGGCTGCAATTTTTGCCTTAATTTTGAGAAGATGCATTCATTTTGGTGGTAGCTAATTTATGTTGACTCAATATAGATTCATCAATCTCCCCAACAGCACCTACAGCAAGCTTTCATAAAGGATTTCTGATAAATTGTTTGATACATACACCCTTGTGTAAATTAATTGGAACAAAATGAATAATTCCATTATTTACTTTTTTCATATTTTTCCAAAGAAACATGTTAGTACTTTGTATGTCCATCCATGAAGTCATTACTTGCAGATTGACCACAGATTCTCGATTGGATTTAAATCAGGAGAATTTCTTGGCCAGTCTATAGTACTTTGATTTGTTCACTGGTAAATCTTGCCAGTGTGCTTGTGCAGCATTAAAATTTTTGTACGCTTCCTTGGAGTAATGTCCATCACAGACAATGACCATAGGACAACTCATCGACAGTTGGGGCAATAGCTGTAGAATAATTAATTGACAGTCGAGCAATAGGGTCTAGGCATGATGAAAATCTGATGCAATCACGGATGACACAATATTTTTTAAGGCCAAACAAATTTCATCATATACCTTGAAAATAGATTCATATTACAACACACCACTTCAAATGACCTAATCTGAAGAAAAAATAGAAATCAATTACACCCTGTCACTCTAGTGGGTCTAAATCTGACCGTATGATGAAAGAAAGGAAGCAGTTGTTTCAATTAATTTGCACAAGTGTGTATATCTTGGCAATAGTGAGTCAGTGATGTATTATCCAATTTGTTATTGTTTCATTACACTTTCTGGATGTAATCCTCTCCACATTTTTATTTTTGACCTACAGTATCTGCTAAAATATAAAAACAAACAATGAAACCTTGCACATAATTTTTTTTTGCATTGTGATATTACCTTCTCAACACTTGTTGCATATTTACTTTGATTACATAGTTTTTCACAGCATATCATTTTTCTTGTTAGTAATCGTAACCTTTGGCATTATGAAATACTTGTCCTGGGCATGACAATAAACTACACCTGGCAGCAAGGAGTTTGGAATTTTTAAGAAGTGTGGACCTCTTAATTGTGGTTGTTCTCAGGTCCACCCTAACCCGGGGTGGTAACACCTGTTAGGGTCCCAGCTATGGGAAAACAGTGAACCCCCAAACATAAATCAACAGTACATTTTTATAGTAAAATTACCAACAATATATTTTATGATTTACAAAACATATATCTAAAAAACATACCTTTACTCTGAAAGTATAAAATTATGTGAAAGATATTTAGTTTTCGGCATTAAATAACCCAGAGAGATTGATATGCCACCAAACAAAATCAACCAAACAACCAACATGAAAGAACTCTTTCATGACATTAGTCCTTATAATATCCTACAGTTTCTTAAAGAAATCAAACTGTATTCTAAAATATAACTTGAACAAAACTACAACATAAAACACACATATCACTGACTTTAATAATTATATCTACACAAATGTGTATATGCACAAAAGCTGAGTATCATCTACCATGTATTCAATTGTGAAAGTAGAATAACATATATCATATTTTTATTATTTCAAAGCTCCAAAGAAAATTAAATTTCAGCATTAAATGACCCATAAAGTGTTGATATGCCTTTAAACAAGTCAATCAATCAACCATGAAATACAATTTTCTATATCACCTAAATCTCTACAAAATTGAATTGGAACTGTTGAGTGTGTTATAATCAGAAAGAAAATTTGCCATATTAATTACACAAAAGCAGCACAGAATTCTGAGAGTGGTTATTAATTGTTTTGTGAGAGTATGCTTTAAATTTACATTTTGTAGTTGTTTTGAAATCAGGAGTGGGAGGGTATATGTGGTATTAGCATTTTTTGTTTTTTTATTTTTATCAGTAGATCAATTTACAATGAATTTATATAGCAAACTGAATCCCACCTTAAAATTTAGAAATTTAAAAAGAAATCTTTTTTTTTTTTTTTTTTTATTCATGAACTGTAGCGCTTAATCAATAATCATATGAAAAAACATTTTGAAAAAAAATATTATTTTTTAAAGAGGTACAATTCTGTAGAAAATCCCCAAATGATCCCTTTCTCTGGTGGAATGAGAAAGGCATGACCTGGGGCAACTGTTCCCTTGGACTGGATAAATAAATGAGGTGGCTTTGTGATGAGTAGTTCAAGAAATGCAGAAAGAAGGAAAGTGTTAGTTTAGCAGGGGTGTTACTGTAGCTCGAATTTTGTTTCCTGTTTATATCCCAGTATCCCAACTTCATGAATATTTTCTCTCAAAATGTTGTGAATTTAATTTTGAAACACTGGACTTGATTTACTTTCAAAGACTCAAAATCAAATGTAACTGAGGAGCTGTTGCTTGTAGGACATAGGTGGGTTTTTGGAGATATTTTATAGGAAAAGAAATGCATCTTATAAACAGCAAAATATGGTAACTTGATATGCAAAAGAGATTTCTATTTTTTTTTATCAAAGCATTAAACTAAATCAGAGGTCCCCAAACTTTTTAGACTATCAAAAGAATAATCCTTTGATAGAAGTCCCTGAAAAGAGAAAATATTTCCAGTTTTCAGTTTCCCATTTTTATTATCAGTGATATGCTAACCCCTTAATAGAATGAACAAAAACACCAGAATAACTGAAAGAAGCATGCATTGTTCTGAAAGATGTTTTATACCACTGTCATACAAAATATTATATACAAATATGTATTGACTTGTCACTATTTGTCCAACACAGAGAAATTATAACATATATGCATACAACAAGCAGTGTGAAAGGGTGAAAACAAGGCGGTTTTACTTGTAATATTTTCCAAAGGAAAAACAGCTAGACCGATGTTGTCAGCTATGTTCTTGGTGGTATCTTGGTGGATTTCTCTATTAGTTGTACCTCTGAGGGTTTGTGATGACGTCTAATGTCTTAGCAGTCTACATAACCAACTGGGGTTCATCACCCCACCACCTGACATCACTCATTGGCTATCATGTGACCCTCATGAATTCATCTTACCAAAAAGGAGATAATCGCTCTGTGCATCTCTACACCTTCATGGGATCCTTGATCCCTCACCAACCTCCAGGTAAGTACAAAAAAAAATTATCAATGATATTTTTTTTTTAATTTAAGGGTAGAAATTCCTTCACTTTTTCTGTTCCTTCTTGTTTCTTAATAAAGTTCATTTTAGCTTTTCCATTTCTGTTTCTCATCCTATATTAAAATAATAAAGACATAAGACACTAGCAGACTACACTCACTTGCTATAGCTTTACAAAGAAAGATATATTCACTACTAGAAATCTTTGAAACAAAAATTTTAAATGAAAATTTCATTCATAAATTGGCTTATTATAGTTAATTAAAGTTTTACAGTTAGATGCCAACTTGTTGAATGCTAAGTAAAATGCAAATTTTAAACACTTTTCTGCACTATATCAGACAATATTCCTAAACAGAACTATTTTGGATATGAAAGTCAAAACAATCCTCAAATAAAAGAACAGTGATGAAGGACAATTAATTAATGAAATAAACTTTTTTTTAAATCAATACACAAATTAACTAAACCTGAAGAATGATATTGCCTAGAAATAGATAATATATTACCTCTAAACTGGATCTCCACAAAACATGTGAACTTGATGATATCTGAGCAATAGTCCTAAAGAAATGTTCTCCTGTTCTCTCTAAACTCAACAATAAATGTCTTGCTGTTTCATATTTAACTTCTGGTTGCAAAAAATTTTCTATAGTTCCTGTTTTTAAGAGGCAAACTGTCTGATCTTTCTAACTATCAACCTATAAGTCTTCTACCTTTTGGGCCCAAATACTTGCTATAAAGATTATATAATGATCATAATTCAGGTTAATAATATGGTAAGGAAGCACTGGAATGAATGGTTGAGTGAAGAAATTTAATCACATGAAAGTCATGGATTAATAATACAATAAAAGAGAATACCATGGTTCAATATAGCAATGCATGCAACTCAAATGCTACATCTTTGTGACAACTGTTCATATGAGCAGACATTCTACTCATAGTGAATGGTTGAGTCCATGTTCGACAATTATTGTAGGGAAGGTCATTCAACTTTACACAAGAGGCTCTAATCAACTTCGAATTGATTAAGTATCTCTTCTCACAGGATCTTCTTTCAGACAACCAATATGGCTTCTGTTTCCCTAGGTCAACTGCTGATGTGTTACTGCTGAAAGAGTCTGCCATACTTTAGATAACTAGTGTTAAGCTAGGACTGTTGCTTTGGATATCTCAAAGGCATTTAACAAGCATGTGGGTCTTCTTCACAAGTAAAAAGGTTATGGTGTTTCTGGTTATTTCTTTGATTTGATTTGAGCTTTCTTAAATTATCACAAAATGTAAGTTGTCTTGAACAGCCAATTTTTTAAAAAATTTTTATGGGTGTCCCCCAGTGCTTTATCTCTGAATCTACTTTGTTAATAATTTTCATCAATAACTTCATGGTCATCAGTTCTTGATTCTTTATCTATGCTGATGACACAACTATTTACTCCTGTCTTAATAGGTTCAATAATGTCAAACTGACAGCTGATCTAAAAAATGACCTTCAATCTGTTATTAACTGGGGTAAGAAATGAAGCTGCTCTCTCTTAATCATCCGAGAGAACCTTTTTTGCCTTCCATCAACATGGCAGATGCTAACCTCCAAGAGAGTGACTCATTGCAACTTCTTATCTATAATTGTTCCATTGTTCTCATTGCACCTTCTCATATATAATTGCTCCCCTTACAGGAAGTAGAACAATTATATTGAATCAATTGCTAGGTCTGTTGCTAGGAAAGTTGGTTCACTGTATTGTGTTAGACAATTTTTCTCTGAAGAATATATCTTACACCTTTATTCATTTCTGTCTATATTCCTGAGATGAGGTATTATGTACATTACTTACATTATTCGGACTATTGTCCTCATCTTTGTCGCCATATTTATTACAACGTTTCGGCCGTAGTATGCTCCGGCCTTCTTCAGGTGGTTGGAATGTCAAACTGAACCCTTTATTTTAGCTCACTGGGGTAGACTGTTCTAGTTCCATGTGCCATGTTTAATCGATGTCAGTTATCAGTTATCTCCTGTTAATTTCCCTCCGAAAGTTCTCCACTGCCTTAGCCGTGTATTGAACTCACACTCTTACTAACACCTTTATCCACTGTGCCCACTGAGGACGCATGGCACAGTGGATAAAGGCATTAATTAGCTCCAGTGAAAGGACCTAAAGAGTGTGAATTCAATACCCGGCTAAGGCAGTGGAGAACTTTCAGAGGGAAATTAACAGGAGATAATTGATAACTGACATCCATTAAACATGGCACGTAGAACTAGAACAGTCTACTCCAGTGAGCGAAATAAAGGGTCCAGTTCGGCATTTCAACCACCTGAAGAAGGCCGGAGCGTACTACGGCCAAAACATTGTAATAAATATGGTGACAAAGATGAGGACAATAGTCTGAATAATGTAAATAGTGTACCCTTATTTGTCTATATATTGAATATTATTACCACATCTGGTCTGGTGCTTCTGCTATGTACTTAAAGATTCTTGATAAAATCCAAAGAAGAATTTCCAAAGTTATTGGTCCTGACATAGAATCTTAGCTTCATTCACTGTAATATAGTTTCTCATTGCCTTTTCTATAAATATTTTCATGGTAGTTGTTTTGATGGACTTTTCTATTTGATAAAAATACTTTGTGAATTTAAGTGCAGTACTAGATTGGCAACAAGATCTCATCATTTTACAGTTGAAATCACTGGATGTAATCATAGGTTCTATGCTAACAATTTCCTCTCTCACACTGGAACTCTCTTCTGGTTTTTTGCTTCCCAGTCAATTTTCATCATCAAAAATTTAAATGCAATATCAGTTATCTTCTTAATTCTTGTTCTTTTATTATCCTTTCTCCTTAATAAAATTTTTGTTTCAGATTCTTTCACACTCAGTAAATCTTTGCATCTTAGTGGCTTTATCACCCAGGAAATCATCTCAGGAGTGTTAATTAAACTGAGTTGTAAATATTAAGCTTAAAATATGAATTTATTGCTATGATATTTGTAGTTTGAATGAAGGACATAAAGAGAATGGAATATCACTTACCTCATGGTTGGGTTGGGGGAGAAAAAAGCAGTGACAGGCAGTGATTTCTTTTATAGAAAGATATTGCAAGAAGAGAGAATTATGTGAAGCTATAAAGCTCCTCTGAAAATGGGAGTCAGCATCTTTTTTTGTTTGTTTTGTACAAGAAAAGTTGCAAGAAGGAATGAGATTTAAGAGAAGGACTAGAGAGATCTGATCCTAGGAGAACTGTTTGTTTTTTTATTTTTTGAATTTTTTAAATTTTTTGATTTTTGTATTAATAGAACTAAAGAGTAGGAATTGTTTGTCAAAAAAATTATGGGTCTTGAACTTTAATAACTATGAGAGGGTGCTGAAAAGTTAATTCAGTTTTTGAAGAGGACCTCTTGGTTGTGTTAAGAATTTTTCAGTAAATTCAAATATTAACATTGTTGGGTAACCTTGCTAATATCCGTCTGTCTAGGCAAATACTTAACCAATCATTTATCATGAAGAAAAAAAAAAACTCAGAAGAATGAAAATTAAGTTTAATTCTCTGAAAAAAAATGTTTAAAATGTCAACAAACTATAAAATGTGATACATGCCTTCGTTCAAAAAAAAAAAAAAAATAATAATGGATGTTGCAAAGGCTGTCTCTACTTACAAGTAAGGAATACATTTTTCCTCTTCAGTGTCTATGAAAATTATATCCCTGTTAAATACAAAACTCTACTGATTGGCTGTTAAGGGTCACATGACCATCCAAATACAAAGCATACTAACTGAAGAAGAGGAAGAGAAATCCCAACAGACTTTTTCTGCTGATCTATAAACCTAATATTTCTGTTGATTTTTGTCTATTTATTTTTATTTGCTTTTTGTTTGTTTCTTTCTTCTGTGACTCCTGTATCAACAGTTAAAACCATCTGAAAATCTGAAAGTCTGTCTTTTGACAATATCAATTATAGTGGTCCTTCCTTCATAGGAATTGGCATTGCATGCTGGGAACTTCATTTTGTCATTTACATAAAAAACTCCTCATCCAATAATTGAATAAATAAGAAAAATAAGAACTCCTTATTAGGCAAAGTGATTTTTTTATTTTTAATATCCAAATAA
This sequence comes from Acanthosepion lycidas, assembly GCA_963932145.1. Classification (NCBI taxonomy): domain Eukaryota; kingdom Metazoa; phylum Mollusca; class Cephalopoda; order Sepiida; family Sepiidae; genus Acanthosepion; species Acanthosepion lycidas. The sequence continues at coordinate 60,298,606 of OZ010580.1, forward strand.
AAAGAATTTAAAAATAAATAAAAAAATAAAATAATCCCAAGTAATTATAAATTAACTTCAGAAATTTAAAAATATTATTCTGTTTTTAGCAAGCAAAAGAAATGGATTATTGGTAGGAAAGTTCAACCTTTATGTGAAGACTAACAGCAATCGCCTCAGTTGTCTCATTTTTCGAGCAACCCTTTCAAATACACACACACATAAGTTGTGTGCAAATATTATTTTATTAAATGAAAAAGTTTCCTACTGTATATTTATTCTCTACTTTTCATAAAAGAGAGCACTGGGAACTTCTGCATGTATTTAATATTTATGAAGAAAGAGCAAGAAAAATATATGAACAAAAAAGATGTGTCTTGCTAAAAATGTATGTTTTGGGAAAAAAAAAACTGAAAGGTTAAAAAATGAGCCTTTTCTGTCTGAATCTCTGAGATGTGGAGTTATCATCATATATTTTTTTTGTTATCCTGTATTTAGGGCTGAAGGGGTACCATGTGTACTGCAGCTGCAGTAGAAGTAGTGTTTCTTGGGCAAAATAGCCTGATGGAGCCCATCCCACTCCAGGTCTTCATCAGGTGCTTGTTGACCTTTAGGGAATTTCAAATAAAGCACTTTATTTAATCTATGGGTGTATATTGTTCTCACTCTGCTGACCATGTCTGGGGATATTGTAACTAATTCTTATTTTAGTACTATTCGATTATTGCTTACCTTGTTTCCACCAAGTTCAAGTACACATTCAGTCTATAATTTTCAGGGTAGGTCCGTCTTGAAAGTGAGAAATAGAATATAAAAAAACTTCTAGAAAATCACATTATATTAATTTTTGAACATTTATTTCTTTTTTATTGAAAAAATAAATATTTCATCCCCTACCAACTAGCAATGATTCAGGCCCCACAGACCCGTTATGTGACCAGGAGGCATATAGACTAGTCTTATTACTCAATTATTACTCCTAATCAAGTACTCATTACCTGTATAAAAGACACTAGTTCACAGAATCCTTCAATAAATCAGAATCTAATCTCTCCACAATGGGCAAGATGAAAGAATTGTCTAAGGACATCTAGGACAAAAATGTATACCTGCACAAGACTGGAATGGGCTACAACATGATTGGCAAGCATCTAAGTGAGAAGGAGTCAACTGTTGATGTGATAATAAGAAAATGGAAGAAATACCAATTGACTATCAATCTCCCTTGATCTGGAGCTCCACACAAGATCTACCAACATGGAGTAAACCTGGTGATGAGAAAGTTGAGTAAACAATCCAGAACTACGTGGCAAGAGCTTGTTGATGATCTCAAGGCAGCTGGGAACACAGTCACCAAGATGACCATTAGTAACACACTACATCATAGTGGACCAAAATCATGTAGTGGTTGCAAGAAGGTACATGTACAGACCTATCAGAAGATTGCAAATGAGAACCTGGACGATTCTGGGTGGAGGGGGGGAGAGAAACTGCTGTAGTCAGACGAGACTAAAATTGACCTTTTTGGCATCAACCTGACGTTATTTTTACTGTCCAGTTACTGTTAGCCTTGTGTTTGAGTCTGTACCCCATAATCTCTCTGCCACCAAATTCACAAACCAATGATTTAATCCATAAGGACAAACCTGAACTTAGAACCTGGAACCTTAAATCTAATGTTTTTAATGCCTGCCTGCTGCTGTTGCTTCTACTGCTGCAGTTTTTACACTTGACCTCCTTTTTTCAATGCTTCTTTTTTCTTACTGCGACTAAAGCTTTGCTGGACCTACTGAGGAGGCTGTCTTAGCTTAGCATATGGACAGATTTCTCCAGATATCAGATTCTTCAGTGTTTTTCTGTCAAATATAACTAAACTAAAAAAAGAACAAGACAAGATATTTCAAACTTGTTGGATGAAAATTTCTCAATTAAAATTTCCTTAAATTAATTTTGCATTTCTTTTCTGCTTTGAAAGTTTCTAAAATCTTAAATATAAAATCTTATCATCTTTAACTTGGAATATTCATTTTCCATTAGTTCCTTCTGTATTGTGAAGTAAAAATCTCTACTACTATTCTATATTCTGCAATTTCATCTTTAAAGTGGTTTTTAGATTCCAATTGATTTTGGTAAAATTAAAAGAATTGGAAAAGCTAAAAATCCAACTCTTCTCTTCTCACCAGCTATGGGTTAAATAGTAAGCCAGTCTTGGTTGACAACCAATCTAACACAGAAAGAAATGATAGCCTACTGTTTAGTTAGTCATGAATCAAAAGAGAAATGATCACTCAAGGACTTGGCTTTTAAAGTGAGAGAAAGTGATATTGAATAGTGTTTTTTTTTTTCAACTAGGTTAAATTTCAAATATAGTGGATATTATTGATCTAAGAGTAAGAATTGCACATTCCTTTGGTTGTGGTCTCTGATAAAAAAAATTTTATTCTCTTTTCTTCATCCTTTTACTTCATATGGGTCTGTCTTTCACTCTGGTCAAGTGATGTCAAATATAAGTGATGAGGTGCATATCTGAAAAAACCTTTTCATTTTGTCTTATGAGTATGTTAATATGCATTTATATAGGAAACTATAAGATTAAGAGTATTTTTTATGCAATATCAGGAGCATATATATATATATATAAAACCTAGTGAGCCAGAAATATACAGGGTGACCCAAAAAAACAGAAATTTTTGAAGTGCATATTGCCAGACATGACCAAGTGGCAACACTGCAAGACAGTAACCTTGAGCAAGTAAACATTTTGCCATTTAGAATTCAAGATGAAATTCACAGTATCCCAGCTGAAATGTTGTAGCAGTCAATGAGAAATCTCAACAGCAGATTTCGAGAATGCATTTGTACAGGAGGATGCAATCTACAGGACGTAATTTTAAAAAAATGAAAATTCCATCATTGTTTCTTAAATGTTTTAAGGTTTCAATTACTATGAATAAAATATTTTTCTTCCATCACTCTTGGTTTTATTGGATTGTTAAAAAGTTCCCATTTTTTTGGCTCACCCTATATATATATATATATATATATATGAAGAAATATAGTTTTGTCAGCAAATAAATTATCATTATAGTGATTTTCAAAGTGTAGCTTAAATGTGGCACATGGTTGAAAGTGTGGGGCAACTAGTGAGGATCGAACTCACTTTCAGTCGTAACTGATCTAGTGAGACATGCTTGCTAACAATTATACCACACCAAGGTACCCAATAAATTATATTATATAATGGTAAAATGAAATTTTAAGATGTGCTATATTTATGGGATAAAGTGCTCAATATCAGAGATAAGAGCATATGTAAAATATAAAAGTGAACATTGAAGCCAACACACAGAGGTGACAGGTTGTTTCATGCTAGATGCAATTGTCTCTATATATAAATCCTAGTGAGCCAGTTGGTTTCTAGCTCACTAGGATTTTTTATACTCTGCTCTACTTAATGTATTGAGCACTTTACATTTTTCTTATTTTTTGCTCAGATGGTTCTTTTTTACTTTTGGTTAGACATTATGACACTGAGCAAATTTTTTTGAACCTACTCAGATGTTTTTAGCTTCCTCTTTTTTTTCAAAATTTTTTCCCCAGATAATAATATATTTAATATATTTTTATTTGAAAATTGCTCTATCCAGGTTTTTTCACACCAGCCAAGTATAGATATTAACATAATATATATATATATATATATATATATATATATATATATATATATATATATATATATATATATATATCTTTGATGGTGAACATCTCTGTTGTAATGTTCACATAACCACTCTGATGAGACAAAAGCATAGATTAATTACCAATATAATAAAGAAATATGCAAATGTTGGATAGTTTTTGTTTTTATTTTCTCTTAAAACTAAAGCCATTATATGATGCTTGGAAAGGCTCATGATAAAACATAATAGATGTTAATTGTCTGCTATATTTAACAATATGTTTGAATGTATATATATATATATATATATATATATATATATATATATATTGATGGATAATAAGATTGCAACATCCTGATTGACAATGCTGCTTTTAAGTTAGATATACTTTGTGCATGATAAAAATTAAAGTTTTCACAAGTCTTTCATGAGTCTGCATCTTGATGGTTACTAAGGAGCCCAAACTCTTTGGTAAGCACTTAGGCTGCTCTTGTCAAAAGCTGCCTAATATTGGAGTATTTCCAGTGCCATGTCATGCATGTATAGGTGTCCCTGCAATTTTGGTAGGCAATCCCTCATCTCATCATTTTAGATAACCAAAATACAAGAAAGTTAAAACAGTTCTGTTCAAGGAGGGTCCCAGTTTTTGTCCACCCCTCCCTCTAAAACTAACTTTTCCTTGGGATATTTGCAGTCTCTCCCAGGATGGAACCATCAAGAATGAGATGGGCTAGTGGTCAATGGGAGAAGCTGTTGGTATCCTTTCCACATTCATATTCAATCCAGTTTCACAACCCTAATCAGGCTGATAATGGCTCTCTACTCAGCAAGCTTGAATGCCTGGAGTCTGAGGTCGAAATCTCGTAGGGCGAGGCTCACTCGTGATCTTCAGTGTCTTGGGGTGGATTTATGCTGTTTACAGGAGACTCGGTTTTCAACTGGTGATCATGAGAACATTCTGTCAACGCGGTTTATTCTCTATTCAGCATGTTTTGATGGACACTCCATAGGTGTTTCCTGGCTGGTGAGCAAGTCTGTGGATGTGGTGTGTGCTCTTGTCTTATCTCGGTGGGCAGGCTTTGCATGCTGGATATTGCCATAAAGGATAAGGCTCTTCGTCTTGGGGTTTATGCGCCCAATGACCATGTGGAGTGGCCTGATTTGTTTTGGTAGATAAAACCATTTGTGATGACATCACTATCAGGTGATTGGAATGTCGTCCTTCATCCTGATAGAGATCCCATAGGAGAAAGATTGGGTACTAAAAAACCCAGATGTTGAGTTGTTTCGGGACTTTATTGATGAGTTTGATCTTGTTGATAAGTATCAAAATGAGCACTTGTGGCAGGTAGTATGGACTTGGACTAGAGGTGGCAACTTAGATTTGGTGGTATATTGTAGCTACATTGACTGAGTCCTAGTTAAGAGAGTCGATGTAGGGCTTTTAGGATGTCCAAGTTTCCATGATATAGTTTACTCAGATCATAGACTTGTCCGGGTTTGTGTAAACTTAGAGAAACCTAAGGTTAAGATGGCGGGAATCTGGAAATTGAACGCATTATTATTTGGTGAGCAAGATTTCTGGGACCACTACTACTAATGTTACAGTGAAAATTGATGGGCGCTGTGGTTGGGAATAAGTTTTGGTATCATTCAAAATCTCAGCTTGAGTCTTTTGCTGCTGATTTTAGTTTCCGATTCAATCCAGCAGAATTAGCAGTGCAAAAGAAATGTATAGAGAAAGTAGATTGGGCAATCAAATCCCATGATAGAACATAGCATTAGATAAGGCAGAGCTAGCCTCCTTGCTTATCAAGAAGGATCAAGCTCTAGTAGTTAGGGCTAGGTTAAAAAGAATGTCTTTGGAAGCATTGAACATTGCCATTGAATTGCATGCAGAGAAAGCTTGAAAGGCATCCAGTCGACATATCACAAGCAGGAGAAGCAGACTGTGACTACAGATGTGGGCATATGTTAGGCTTTCCAAGATTGCTTTCAGGGAGCCCGGTCTGAGCCCTGCTCTGTTCAACACCTATTTAGCTGATTTTCCCCACCTCAAGGTGGCTGAAGTAGCTGGGTGCAAGGGTCCCATAACAGAGTCTGAGATTTGGGATGTGCCAAAGCAGATTGGCCTGGACAAAACTCCAGGATTAGATGCTCTTCCTTACAAAATGTACTTGAGGCAGTCACCTGTCTTTGTCCCCTTGCTGGCAATGATTTACAACAATTGGATGAAGCAGGGGTCTATATCTCAACGCTTCACCAGAGGTGCAATTAAGTTGCTTTGCAAGAACAAAAACAGTGAGGATGGGATAGATAATTATCAGCCTTTGACGATGTTAAACACAGAATTGAAAATTTTAGCAAAGATCTTCACCAGCCATTTGCAGGCTGTTCTCCCTAATCTGATTGGTCCTGAGCAGACTTGTTCTGTGAAGGGCAGAACTGTTCAGAACAGCTTTCATTTGGTACAACTGATCATTAAGCAAGTCAACAGTAATGCTGTGCTGATCAATTTAGATCAGTCCAAGGTTTTTGATAGGGTTGACTATTGGTTTCTGGAGACTGAAGATGAATCCAGTCTTTCGTGGAATTTCCATACTTGATGCTACCACCTTACTCTGCCTATGCTGACAACGTTTTGGTTCTTGTGTTGAGCAGAGCCAAAATTGACAAAGTTAGCAAGGAAATCAGAGGGTATGAGATGGTGACAGGGATCAGGATTAACCATGATAAGTCTGTTGGCTTGCAGTTGGGTTTGTGGAGGGGTGTTTCTCTTCCTGAACCATTCCTCTGGATGGACCACCCAGTCAAGATACTTGGTGCCTGTTTTAGTCCCGATTACCTCTTGGAAATGAGTTGGTCAGAGATGAGGGAGCAGGTTGAGGTTGCAGTTTATTTGTGGTCCTGGAGGAATCTTTCCTTAAAGGGGAGGATGGGAGTATGTGGCTTGCACATCTACCTGATTCTCCTTTACTGACTCTCTACTTCCAGTCTCATCTGCCATTCTATTGGGTTTTGTAAGGCTCTTGTTCTCCTTCGTGGATCCCAAGGTATGTTGCAAGATCTGTTACCTCCACCTTTCTGGGAGCAGTCTTGATATGCCTTGTGTTGAGTTTCGTTTCACATCTCTTACCTAGACTGGATGTGTTTGCAATTGGATGAGAACAGTGAATTCTGGAAGGAAGACACTCATAAGAACTCTCCATACTTGAGAAGTGTGTACTCATGTGAGGAGGAGGCTGGCTATTTATGCTGAGGTGAGGGCTCCTTCTACCGTGAATGTCAGCTTGTACTAAAGTATCTCTTACAGGCGACAGATGGCCTCTCCGACATTCAGCTGTTGCCTCGTAATATAATATCAGGTGTTAGAGGTGCTGTTCATGATGATTTGATAGGCGATCTCAGTTTGATGAAGCAGGAGGCTTTGCTCCATATGTCGCCCAGGTTGAAATGCCTCATTAATACTGAGGCATCATTCACCTTGCTAGTGATCCGAGGGGCCCTCTGGGTCAGCAAAAATCGTTGCTGGGCGGGTTTGGTAAAGTCTCCAAACTGGGTTCACTGCAGTAGGGAGGTGGAGACCCTAGGTCACACCTTCTTTCATTGCAGGGTCATATGTCTGTTGGGCAAGTTTGTATGCTGCGCAGAAAGTTCTTTGACCTTGAGGCCAGTTCTGTTTGTAGCAATATTGTACCACCATTGACTAAGGCTGAGCACTATGCGTCCTTTTGCTTGCTGGGTGTTATGTGAATTTTGATATGGACAACACGACAGAAGGAATTCCATGGGGATAAGAAGTTTATCTCTTTCCAACTGATCGTGTTCTTTAAGCATCAGTTTAAAGACAAGATCAGGATGGAAAGGAAGCGACTCCATCATTTGGAATTTAGCAAAAGGTGAGTAAGTGTTGTGTGCCAAGTGAAAGGTGCAGACTTGGAGTGGCATTTTGATGCTGGTTAGGCATTAAAGATTTGGGCTTGAACATTGGCAGTACCACCTGAAATAGGTTAGCTGAGCTTTGTGTTTTCTTTAGTTTTTTTCTTCATCCAAGTTAGCTTAGCTTAGATATGTACACTTATTGGTCTTTTATTTTTTTCTTTGTCCCCACTTTCTTTGTTTAATTCCCCCTCCTCTCCCCCATTAGGTGACCAGAGATATCAGTTATCTGGTAGTTGCAAGATACCTTTTACTTTTTGGGTGTGATCTTTTGTATTTGTTGTTGTGTTTGGGTGAGGGGGTGTTTCTGTGAATGTTAGACCATCTGAGTAGGTTTTTTTTTTATTCGTTATTTAAATTCCACATTATTTTTGTTCAGTTAATTGATGTCTCAGTCACATTTTGTGGGGGTGGTTATTACTAATACTGTTTTGTTTTGTTTCTTGTAAATGACATGATTTTCTTTTTGTTTGTTTCTTTGTATCAATTGTACTCAAATCCTGATACATTCTTACTTTGGAGCTTGTGTACATATTGATCACTATATGTGATCATTTACCTAGCTATTATGTTTAATCTTGAGTAAATTGAAGCATATATTCAAAATATTGCAATTTTATTTTCTGTCAATGTATAATTTTTTGTCTACTGCTGTGATAAGATAGTGTTTACTCACTTCAAATGGCTACAGGCATTTTCTCATTATTTACTTAGTAGTGAGATCAGATTGCTTATAATTACCTGACAATAGGCAAATCTGTTATTACAGACAAAAAAACAAACAGAAAAATATCATGTCATTTATTATCAGTGTGCTGAAAAAATATCAACCAAACTCATGTCTTTAAAATATGGCCAAATAACTGAAGATCAGATTTTTGGTGAGCTGAAAATTTTACAACACCACATTGAATATGATATTTTATTCATATTCCACCAAAAAATAATATTTGCTTTATTTAAAAAACTTGCAGCCAACTCTCAAATGATCTCAAGTATTTTGGTACGTCCAACAAGAACATATTCCCAAATTATAAACAGATTTTTCTTTAATGTATCTAATTTTGCACTTGAATGAGATCAAATGTAAAGTTTTTGATGCTATTTAATTGAAATACTCTCCGCTAAAAAAGAAAGACAGACTAAGCCAGAGAGAGAGAGAGATGTTAAAGAAACAAAGTTTTTACTTCTCTTTTTTCATTAATATGTTACCCTCTCTACCAAACTAAGAAAGTGATCACCCTTTGTATAATAAACAAACCAATGAAGTCTTCCATCTTGTGATGCATTACATACGTATTTAAAATGTTGCAATATCTACATGCTTTGATCTAGTATCAATTAGTTCACAACTGAAAAGTAGAAAGGAAAAATAATTCTGTCATTTTCACATGTTGTTTACTTTAAAGCCCAGCTTTCACAATGTCTTGCAGAGCATCTGGTGGGAGGAGGAGGAAGAGGAGAAGATGCTAGATGACTTCCGTAATGCTCTGAGTATCTCTTTATACAAGAAATAAATAAAAGCAGACTGTGGAAAGCATCTTTTCCATTCTTGGAAATATATAGTATTAGTCAATCTCAACAGACTCATCACTGTTGTTTCCAAGTGGAATTTCTGAGGTGCGCTGTAAAAATCGTTTTGCTTTTGCCTGATGGTATGAGTGGTCAGGTCCTCTCCATTGGTTTTTGAAATCAAGAATGTCATGAAATAAGGCTGTATCCTGAATCCAGTCCTCTCCAACATTTTGACATGCATTCTGCCTTATATAATTCAAAGTAGGGGTCTATATTCAATATCATCTGAATAGCTCCCTCTTTGACCTTCTTCATCTTATCACTATCTTCAGGAAGACTACTTTGCTGAAGATTTTATCCTTATGGCCCATGAAGAATCCAAACAGCAAGTGATACTTATTTGATTCTCCATGACTTCAAAGTTGTTTGGCCTGACAATCAGTCTTAGCAAAATTGAAGTGCTTTATCAACCCACACCAATGCCCCTCATACCAGCTGTCATCACAGATAGCACCCAACTTACAAACATTGATATCTTCAGATAATTAAGTAGCAACATCTTCTCTCTGGACAAAAAAAAAATTGATGCTCAAATTAGCTAAGCACAGGGGAGGCTTTGTAACAGAGTGTTTGAACAGCGCAACATACACCTGGCAAAAAAACTTACTGTTCAACATAGCAATCCTCCTTTCTCTCTTTTAGAATTACAAAACTTAGGCCTTGTACCATACACACATCCAGAAATTGGTAAAGTTACAGATGTGTCCTATTTACTCCATATTTGGAATCGTGTTGTAAGATTGCATCACCAACCTTAAAATTATGGGCCATGTGACCTCAACCAGCATTGAATCAATTAAGTATAATTTTAATGGACTGGCCACATTATTTGAATGGAGCAACATTGCATCCCCAGATACCAATGTTGCAGAAGGCATCAATGTTAACCAAAGAAACAGAACAAAGACTCGATCAAAATTTTATATCCTCTGACAAAAAAAGATTGAGGAGTTTGCTGCCAACCAATTGAGTTGGCATATCATTTACCTAAAATTTTTGTAAACTTTGAAGCCTACCATCAAAAACTCATGACTCAAAGAGAACAGTATCACCATGCAACTTTGGTATTGGTCACAACTACTAACTTCTAGTTTCCCCAATGGTCCACATTCTCTGCATCCAAACTTGAGTTTTGGAGCCCCCTCTCAACCCATGGATGAATTGAAAAAGAAAGTCATTTTTGTACCCAAAGGACAACCATGAAATCTAACATTTTCTTTGTTATTTTAGGATGTAACAAAAGTATCTTTGTATTTTACAGACCTTTACCCTAAAGTTTATGTAGTCACTTACTTCTGGCTTGTAATAGAGTTCCCTGATCTGTTTCCTCCAACCAACAGAGTAACATAAGTCAAACGTGTATCCTGTTCGTTACTGCAGTTGTACTTTTCTCTGTCACCTCTTTAAGCACTTTTTATAGATTGAGTGACAGTTCAAATTTACATAGGTAGAAAGAGATTCTCACAAAAGTATCCGACTCTGGGATTAAATTTTTTAAATTTACAACTTGTAAAGCTGCCATTTTCTTTTTGGGAATATTTTAGATGCAGGACACGTCCGAATCCATTTTCATCCCACAGGTAAACCATTTTTGCTAGTCTTACAGCTTATTTCATTTAAAGACTACAATTTATTATTATTGCTAATACTATTCAATTATTACAATGGTAATTGAAATTTTATTAATTTTGAAGCATTAGTTTAAACTCAACCTCAAAATTGCAGATGTGGAAAGAAATGAACCAATGTCTGACTGTACAGTCCCAAACAAGTCTAAGCATCTTAAGTGATATCACTTGTCCTTTGAAATAGAGCCTAGAATTGAATGACCACTATTTGTTGATCATACTGCTTTAAAACACAAAATAGAAAAAAATCCAACTGGAAGATTTTCAGCATTTACATGGCCTTAAGGAATTATTTTCCACCCAGCAACCCCTTTCCTCACTGACCAAATGTTGCTAGCTTCTTGCTACTTTATTGCTATTTTCATGGTAAATTTTCACACAAACTATATTTCTTAGTTCCATCTGCTCAAACCTTCACATCTAAGAATTGTTGTGGCATGGACACAGGGTTGAATCATTCTCATTCACTTCATATTCCATTGGCAAGGATTAAATTCTACTCAGACAGCTTCTTACCAGAACTATTAATTTGTAGAACAGGCTCCTGAGTGGATGCTTCCCAGATCACTTTGATCTTAACCTCTTCATGTCTAGAATCAACTCATTTCTGTCGGACAACTCCTTATAATATGCACTTCTTACTTCCTCCTTTACAACACCCTCATTCAATAACCCTCTAGCTTGAGTGTCTCTTGGGCCTTTTATTGGGTGTACAACAGTATAAAAATTGAAGAATAAGGATTATCAAAAGATACCATATTACTTAAGTCTCACTGGAGTGGTTTCCTATTGATTAAAGAAAATGAAAACACTTTCCAGATAGCCTGGCACAAGGCTATAGTTGTGGAGCACTAGCCAGTGCCTAAGTTAAACTTAATAAATAAGAGTACCAGTTGCAGAGTGGTTAGAAAATTGTACAGATCATTCTTTGTGCATTTTTTTATCCTTATATGTTGCTTTGTGTCAAACTAAGTCAATCTCTACATGTTACAATACCGGAAGAAAGACTGGGAGAGGAGTCAAAGTCAAATTTGCATACGTCGAAAGAGATTCTTACAAAAGTATCCAACTCCAGGATTTAAATTTTTTAAATATACAACTTGTAAAGCTGACATTTTCTTTGCTTTAAGGATAAAGCTGCCATTTTTCTCTGTTTTAAGGATAAAGCCACCATTTTCTATTTTTCTTTGCTTTAAGAAAGATTGAAGAGAACATTGAAGGAAAGAAAAAAAAAACTTTTGACAACAGAAAAGAAAGGCAAGAAAAACCAATCAGACTGTTGGAAGACTTTAATAAGAGAACTTGGAATTTTTTTTTTTTTTCATTTGATGATACAGGTAGGGAATAAAGGTTTCAATCATAACATCACAGTAATTAATAAATAATGCTATCTTTGGTGTTTAGTCATACTCAACTCAAGGCCAAATATAAACATACAGTTTGTTTTTTTTTAAATATGTAATAATCCTTTATAAAGTGAACTGTTTGATGCTTTACCAAAAATTGTTCTTAACTCATTCTTTATATTGCTTATATTGATAATACAATATGGTAGAATCCCTCAAATCTGGACATGACTTTCATGTGTATATTTGAACTATTTGAGTGATATGTAACTGTTTTGAAATCTGTTTTTCAGGAAATTTACTTTGTATAATTGCTTATGCTTATTTCACCCTAATGGCTTGTATTGGTGCCAAAGATGATGGGAATAAGAGGAGAAGAGCAACTCTGGAGTTATTGCAAAAAGTGGAAATTTTAAACAGACACTGGTGAAAGTTCATTGTAATTAATGGCTGAGTTCAACATAGGAAAGTCAACATTGTCTGATATAAAAAACTTCCAAAGAAACTATTCTCCAGTATTCACACTGTCACAATGAACAAGGAAATAAAAACATGATTGTAATGAAACCTGAACTGAAAAGGCTATTGAAAAGATTGTCAGTTTTAGGGAAAGAAAGCCAGCATTCAGTTATGACAATTACAATAATATACGCAGAGTTAAAAAGTGTCTTTCATTTAAAAAATTTCAAGGAAAGCAAAACGAAATGTGGAAAAAGTTGAGAATGACATTAGAAGAAAAAGAATCATCATGCAACAGCGATTAAAAAAAAATCCTTGTAACATTATTTGTTTTGCATACATGGTATACTTAATTTAATGAATTATCATTAACATTAAATAATTTATTTCTTTTTCCTTAAAATCAGTTATGTTATATCCCACTCACCATTAGCTTATTTTGTTTACTATAAAACATTGAAAATAAATGTTAAATCTGGTTTTAGTTCTTTTATTTTAATCTAAATATAACCCCTCATATCCGGACTTGGTAACCAATTCTTTATATCTGGAAGGACTTCTTAGTACAGTTGTCAGGGATTTTACTGTATTTCAGCTGATCCAGTTCTGACTTTTCAAAATGACATCAGACTTAATTTGAATTGTTTTCTTATTTAAAACTTTTTCAAGATGGAATGCTTCTCTTTTCGCTTATAGTCTTTTATGAATGGAAGAAAAATTGTAAGAATTTCAAATTTGAAAAGAACATTTATGAAAACAAAGATATTTCAAATGAAACAATCGACAATATGTGTGTCGGTATATAATTATTAACCTGTTCAAGTCTAGGGTTAAATGTTATCTTCCCCACAAACTGCACCTCTTACTCTGTAACCCCTCTACCTGGAGTGCATCTTGAGCATTGTACAGGGTGGACATTATTCTAAAAAAACAAAAATGAATGGAAGAATATGATGCATAAATTTCTAAATATTAGAACAATCTTAGACAAGTGAGTGATGAAGTGGGAAAATACTGTGTAACATATCATCCTCTAGAAGGACTACGTCAGACTAATATAATGTTTTTATTGATGGAATTGTATGTGTAGGAAGAGGGAGAGATATAAACATGAGCATCGGTCATAATTATGTACCAAGAGAAAGTGTTGATTAAACAATTTCAATAAAAAAAAAATTGAGTTTTGAAACTTAAAAATGAAAGAAATTTTTTTTTCTAATTATAAAAATTTTACATTAATCCAATAAAGTCCTTCTGGGGGATGAAACATGTTACACTGAATTTTTCCACTTTGTCATTCAATAATTATTGTAATAGGTTTATCACTTAGCTGATTGATATTATCAAATATAAATATATACAGTTATATATTTGTTATTTAATTAATAGAGAAAAGAGTCATTAAAGTGAAAATGTAATAGAAAGTCTATTAATTTCAGAATCTTTCATCATAACTTTGCATCTAATATCATCTTACTTATTATAAAACGCAGATTGTGTGTGTGTGTGTGCGTCTGTACGTTTATATATTGGATCGGATTTCCTACATTTTTCAACCGATTTCAACAAAACTTCACAGGACTATGCAAAATTACCTTGCGGTGGTCCTGACAGTGCCAAAAATTGGAAAAACAATTGTTTTTGCACAAAATCAATTTGAAAACATGATTAAGAGGCATTAATGAAAGGGGAACAACTCATATTGAGTTATACTTATAAAATCCAGGTTGTTTTTTTTTTGTGTGTGTGTTCATTTATATATGGGATCGGATTTCCTACATTTTTCAACCGATTTCAACAAAACTTCACTTTTTTTTTTGGCAGGTAGTGTTTCTTATTGTCTTGCACACTTTTTTCTTTATTTTTACATTCAGAATGCTTTAAAAATTCCATTTACAAGACAATTGTTTATAATAAAATTCTATTCAATCGGTAGACTCATAACGATTGAAAACAATGTTTTTGTTTGAGTTTGACCAATTCGTAAAAAAAAAAAAAAAAAAAAAAAAACCTAATTAAGACATGCGTGTCCGTCAACCTTAAGCAATAATCTTTGTCAATTTTATTTTTCAGTCTTTATGAAGGTCGATACTTGATCTATCTCTTACTGTTACATCCCCGGGCAACGCTGGGCTCTACTGCTAGCATGTAATAAAACTACTGTCATTACAAGGGGAGATATTAAAAAATAAAAGTGAGAGAGAACTGAATGAAGTTGGATAGTTTATACATCTAAATACACCAGATGTTAAATTTAAAACAAAGAAAATTTTAATTGAATTTAAAGTGAAGAGTCTTTATATGGTCATCATTTCACAATGTAAAACTGTAACTGGAATTTGTTGCATTAATTATATATATATATATAATTATTTATTTAGCTCTCCTCTGTATTGAGCCCTCTTTTAAATTAAATATTACAGACAGTGGAATTATACTCCATTTGTTCTCATTTTACCCGGATATATATATATATATATATACATACACACACACATTGTAACTATATAAGGTAAAGCTTAGAATATAAAATAAACGTAGGGCCCAATGTCACAGTCAATAGAGCTTAAATATAATATATATGGATATGTATATGGGGAAATTGTATGACAAAGTGGAAAAGTTTACTTGTGACGCATTTCATCCTTCAAGACTGCATCAGACTAAATTGTTATGATGAAGTCATAAAGGGACAAAATACAACACAAGTAAACTTTATCCACTTTGCCATACAATTTCCCCTATACCGTTCTTGATACACACACACACACATATATATATATATATATATATATATATATATATATATATATATATATATATATAGGATTAATACAAATATAAAATTTGTCACTTAGATCAATGAGCTAAGTGACAAATTTTACATTTGTATTAATCCTATTAATACTCTATCTCTGATATCGAGCACTTTATTGCAAAGATTGCCTTAAAAGTCCTTTCTTTCAGATTTCCACTGTCAGTATTTCTGTCTTTATACTATCTTTGTTATCTATTTATACATATACATATATATATATATATATATATATATACACACACACACACATATATACTGAGCCTGTTCATGAAAGCATTATTAGTCTAAAGAATTACTCTCTAGTAACAAAACACATGATATAGACGTTTTTTTCCGTTTTGTCATTTGAATACCTATGAAAACTTCACAGATAAATTGAAAGGTTGAATACTACTAAGCAAGGATCATTCGACTGTAACAAAGGAATTTTATTATTCTTTTCATTTTTAAATTCCTATTTCACCTGGCATTTATTCTCTTGGAGTCATGCCAAAACATTGCCTCAAGTTCCTGTAACATATTTATTTATTATTTGCTAAATATTATCCAATATGAAATAGATTAAATAATCATATTATTTGCATCGGTAGAGGAGTAAAGTTGGGTGAGGATCTGATGGAATGGTGATAAATATATAAGACAATTTTTACTAATGGTCTGGCATCATCATAAGAACATAACATATTTATGAGATGAAATGGGATTCATGCAATTTGCTTGTGTTTTACTTTAAAATGTATCATCACAGAAACTAGATTTTAACTCATTTCAAATCAGTCTTTGTGGATATAAGTAACTCACAATGTTTCAGCATTGATTTAATAACAACACACCCAATGCACTTGTATATCACCAGAACTTTTGTGGTTACAATTATAGTCTGGGAAATAGTGTTTTAATAAAAAGTGAATGCAATTTACCCAAAGAATCCTCTATGATTAATATGGAATCAGGCTATTTGATTTTAAAGCCTATGTTTACTAAATTAGGATTCAAACAATATGGAATATATAAACCTTAACTAAATAAAGCTTACAGCTATATCATGTAGAAACACTGGTTTTCATCCAAACATCAAAATTAAGCAATATCAAGCCTGGTGACTGCTTGGGAATATGAGGTGCTGTAAGCTCAGATACGTGGGGGAGTGTAATGGATAATGACTTGGGATGAGGAATTAGAGAGCTGAGTTTTAATTCCAGTTGAGTTTGTTACATTCACTTACATGCAAATACCCTTGAGAAAGGTATGACTCCATCTCTTCTCCTCCAGCTATGGGTTAAATAGCAGGACAGATTGGTCCTATAGCCATAGTTGGGAAACAATCTACCACAGAAAGTAATGGTAGTCTACTGCGAGAATTCTTCTGCCAAGTCAATCATGAATGAAAAAGAGACATGATCGTCTAAATGAAATAAATAAAAATAAAAACAGCTGAAATTAGTTAGAATCTAATTTCTATAACAAGGCAATTAAAAATAAAATCCACATTTCCAGCTGGTTAACATGAATTATGTATTGTTAATGTAGATTTTAATTGACTAAAGTCTTTCTTATATTCCCTAAATATACATTATTCTTCCATTTTGTTCTTTGAAATAAGATTCTTTTTTTTATATTTTAATTTGATTTTTGTTTTATGGCATATCAACCTCAATGGATTATTTAATGCCAATGATATTTATATTGTTGGTGACGATTTTTTTCCCCCAAAATGTATTGCTGGTAATATTTTTTTTTTCAAAAATGTACTGCTAGTAATAATTTTTTCCAAAAATATATTGCTGGTATGAAAACCTATTTTTATACTTCCATAGTGTTTTGACCCCTTTTGAGGTGTTAACTATTTGCCCATAGCTGGGACCCTAACAGGTGCTGCCACCCCTGGGTCAGCGAGGGTGTACCTGGGAACACCAGCAATTAAGAGGTGGTTCCACGTTCCTCAAAACCTGATCAGAGGCCTTGCTGCCAGATGTAGTTTATTGTTTTACCCAGGATGCTTTTAATTTAAAATATGAAAACAAATGTAATTAGGTTATGAAAGCAATAAACAAAATCATAATTGTTCAGATATTTTTGATAGATAATATATTATCCATAAAAAAAAAAAAATTACGTTTTTTAAGAAAATGTTAAATAAATTAAACATAATTTAAAGCTTTTTTCTTTGTTAATAGCTGAAAATATAGCTAACCAAAATTTCTAACAACAATGTCGACATGTAATTTTCGGGGGATTTAAGTGGTTTTGCACAGAGTAACTGATATTCAACTATTTAATTATATTGTCAGCTTATGCCCATATCATTTTGAAACCCTGTCATGTACAATTACTGAAGTTAAGTAATGTTGAGCCTGGTCAGTACCTCGATGGGTGACTGCTTGGAAATATCAGGTGCCTTAAGCTTGGATGTGCAGGTGGTGTAATGGATAATAGCTTGGAATTGTTAACTAGAGAGCCGAGTTCCAATTGCCATTGGGTTTGTTATATTCACTTATACACAAATATCCTTGGGAAAGGTATGAATCCACCTGTTCTCACCCCTTAGTTACGGGTTAATTAGTAAGTCTTGTATCACTAAACCATTATCTAAAAAAAAAAAAAAAAGAAAGTATATTCTTAAAATCTAAAAATATTTCCTGACTTTAAATAGCCTGTAAAGGGTTTTTAAGCCATAGAATATGAATCAATCAATCAATCAATCAATATTAGATTGTCACTTAAAAAAATTAAGCTAAAATAATCAATTTATTTAGTTTTTGATAAGAATCCAGAATATCAGGATAAATTTATACAGTAGTTTCACATCAACCATGGCAAATAGTTAATGAAAAACTGTAAAATGTTGACCAAAGCTAGCAACTTTATTTTCAACTAATGATAATAAGCTGAAAATTGCCAGAAACCAATTAAGACTATTAAAATGAAATCAACAGAAAAGAAGAGGAATTAATGAATAGATTTATTTTTTATCCAACATTTTTATTACTTCAAATATTATTATACTGTATACTCGTATTTGAAATAGATGCTCCATTTTAATTTTAAACAGTGTATATTACATCTATATGCTTGTGTATTTGAAAAAGAATATGTGCTCTCTAGTAGAGATTGAACCTACATCTCCCTTTGTAAGTGAAATGAACATTTGATCCGGTGTGCTTTGGTTACAGAGAGCATCACAGTTTAGCAAGGCTCTATTTTCCTTTAAAGGAAAGCACATTTCCTCATTCAGATAGTTTTTCTCTTTTTCTGCTCAGTTTCATATTGAAATGTAAACAAAGCATTTCTAAAGAATCAATGGATTTATTTTTAATCCAACATATTTATTACTTCAAATGATATTATAGTGGATTTGAAATAGATGATCCGTTTTTATTTTTACTTTAAACAGTATGTAACTATGTCTGTCAGTCTGGATATTTGAGAAACCTTAAAAAAGAAAATGTGCTCTCCAGTAGGGATCGAATAAGCATACTCCCCTTTGTATAAGAGAAAGTGCAATAGTTGATAAATCATCAAAAGAGAAGAAGGTTATGACTTACTATTATCAAGTTTTGACTAAAATTTTCTCTCACTTTAATTCTTGGCTTTGTAATTTTTTTCAGTCCATCAACAGATTGGAAATAAAGCAACTAAAAGAACTAAGAGGAAATAAATAATAATAGGTAAATTTGTTATGGCAACAGGAGACTTGCTTGTCCATGGTTTGATAATACACAATGTCTGTCTGCTAGAGTGGCTACCTAAACACTGTTGCAGATACATGCTCAGGTACATTTGTGTTTCTTTAACACCCACAGAACCAACCTGTAGTTTATACAGCAACTCTGCCAAGCGGACATTTCTGGGAGTGTATAATTTGGTGTGATCAACAGTTTGAACAAGAGCAATCCACTCAAAACATTGGTCACAATGACTCGTGACATTAACAACTTTGAAACAGTTCAGTCTACCCACTTTCACTCACAAGGCTTGGGTCAACCAATGGTTTTTCAGGTGATTCCCAACATGCTGGAATTGTCTCTCTAATGTCGATATTATCAGGAAGCTACCTCGATGACAAATCGATATTGTATCAGATACTTTCAAGCAGTCATGTGAAATCTGACAAAGTTTACATGTCAAGGGAGCTGCTTCTTTAATTATTTATCATATTGTTAAATCAACTCAAATATCTTGTTAGAATCATTTGTTATATTTACCTGTTTTATAAGCTCTATCACTAGGTAATTAAATAATTTATGATTCAATATTTGTGTGTATTTTATAGTTTAGGTCTCTTTTGTAGCCATACGGCCCAGGCCTTGCATTACCTTAATCCAGTCCTGACAAAATATCATTATGTAAGAAAATAAAAACAATACTGCTTTTAGTAATATGACTCATAAAAACAAAAACAAATGTGGTGTTGAGAGAACAAATGATGCATTGACATGTTACGTTTGACTAGGTATCTCCACTAATTCACCCCTCCACCCAAAAAAACAGCATAACACGATAAAAAGAAGGCCCTGAACTTAATAAAAACAAAGTTTTATCATCAAAATGTTTATGTTATCAAGTGAAAAGACTAAAGTATTTTTTGATTATTTTATTAAATTTTTTCATCCTTTCTAGCATGTTTGAAATTTTGGTTAAAAATCTAATTTTTTTTTTTTACATTTGTGGTTTACCTAAAATATACCATTAATGTTTTTACTGCCTTTTGTCAGGTGAAAAACGCAACACATTGATTTAGAAATTCTTACAAAAATCAAATAATAATCAGATTTTAATGAAACTTTTAGAACCTATTTACAAATGAAGGAAATTATTTTAGACATGTTTAAAGTCGTGGTAAAAATATTTTTTTCTTACTTCTGTTACTCACCCACCTTACTTAACTTTATGAAAAATACTATTGATTATTAGTTAGCAGCTGAAGACTTTGAAGAATATTAATCATTGATTTTTTTTTGTAAAATTGAATTGCACAGTTACCAAAAATTCGGCTCTGAATTGTAACATCCAAAACCCAAAATTAAGCCATTATTTAATTAGAAAATCTTTTAATTAAGGTAAAATAATAATATCAAAAATTGATATATTTTTTCACTTTCTCTTATTACTCTTATCAGTTTATAGATTCATAAAAAATATCTGGGAATTTTGAAAATTGATGTACATGGGTTTTACTTAAAAAGGGCCAAAAAATGATTGTTTTGAAAATTACATAGTTTTCTGATTTTGTGAAGGAAAATTTCAGCAAATAAACCAAAGAAAGGAAGAGACAAGTGAATGGGAAAGAAAAAAAAAAAAAAAAAAAAAAAAAAAAGGAATAAAAATACCACTCTTAGCAAAAGTGGAAGTAGTACAAAATAAATCTAATGAAAATCTGGAACCACAGTTCTTGGAAAAGGAACAAAATTTTTCAGCTGTTTCAGTATTAGGTTTCTCTTGCATCATTTATTAGTGCAAATATTTTCATCATATATATATATATATATATATATATATATATATATATAAAACAAAGGTTGTGTTTCAGAAAAAGAAAAAAGTCAACTAGTGTATTTCTAGGCAAAGCTGTCTTTGGAAGTAAACAACTGAAATAAAAAGTTAGAAAATTTATCTTCCCAACTTCAAGTTTCACAGATGATACCCACTTATCAGAGGGTTAGATAGATGGATGAACTATCAAAACAAAGTTGGAAAGATAAAGTTTTTGAAATTTTTATTTTAATATTTATATTGTTCAGACTATTGTCTTCATCTTTGTTGCTATATTCACAATGTTTTGGCCATTGCACACTCTGGCCTTATTCAAGTGATTGTAATTTTGAACTGAACCCTTTATTTCATCCACCAGGGTAGATAACTGATACTGAGATATCCAGAAGAGGGATGACACGTGGAACTAGAACAATGTACTCCTTGGACAAAATAAAGGGTTCAGTTTGAAATTCCAATACCTGAAGAAGCTCATAGTGCACAACAGCTGAAATATCATGAATATAGCAACAAAGATGAGAACAACAGCCCGAACAATATAAATAATGACACTACCTCATCACAGAAATATAGACAGATTTTTATTTTATATATATATATATATATATATATATATATATATATATGAATGAAAAAATATAGTTTAATATATGCTATATTTATTGGATAAAGTTCTCAATATCAGAAATAGAGTGTATGTAAATATAAAAGTGAACATTGAAGTCAACACTCAGAGGTGACAGAGTGTTGACTTCAATCATGCTAAACACAATCATCAGGCCTGATGATTGTGTTTAGCATAAAACAGTCTGTTGCTTCTGAGTGTTGACTTCAATGTTCACTTTTATATTTATATGTGTGTGTGTATGTGTGTGTGTGTGCGTGCGTGTGAGACTAAAGACAAAAGGAAAACATATCAGGTGAGATGTTTTGTCCTCTGATGGACTTTATCAAGGCAAATGTAAGAATTTTATTTTGCAACAAATGTTTATACACAGAAGTAAAAATGTTAATTATTTAAAATTAAGAACACTCGTGAATATATTTTGTCTAGGTAAATTATTAAAGTAATGTAATTTAAAGCTTAATCAATGCAAGTCGGTCAATGTTGCTTTTGTTGAATTTTTTTTTTCATAATTTAATTATTATTCATATTATTTTAGTTTGAGAAATCAAACTATATATTATATATTTTAAATAATAGAAAATTTAGAATTTAACCGATTTCTCTTAAATCTTTAGTCATGTTGGCTTTATATCACTTAGCATCCTCCAATAATTTACCTTGACTTTCACTTAACCTAAAGTATATTCATGAGTTTTTAATTTTAAAAATTCTGAAAAACTGACATTTTTATTTTTGTGTATAAACAATTGTTGCAAAATAAAATCCTTACATTTGCCTTGATAAAACCCATCAGAGGATGAAACATGTTGACTAAGAAAAGTTTTCTTTTTGTCTTTATTGTCTTTTTATAGATATATTTTTTAGTTATATCCGAATTTTTATACACACACAATTTTATATAATCTATCTGTTTATCCAAGCTCATCTATACCAAGTGTAGTCAGAACATCTGTGTAATCAGTTATATTTCTATGTACAGTCACTATTTTATATCCATTAATGTACCTTTAGTCCAGTTTGTAAAAAAAAAGCCTTTACCAATTCTCTTGCATTATTTATATCACATATTTTAAAAGATTCCTTAAATTTATTCACTTTTAGAAATCAACCCAAAAAAAAATATTATTTTAAAAACTTTTTTTTATGAAAGTCCAAGTTGATAAAATTTATTTAAAAAAAAAAAAAAAAAAAAAATGTCTTTTTAAAAAAAAAAAAAAATAAATATTTGGCCTTGAGTTAAGACACACAACAAAAGGGTTTAGGGCTTAGATATGCTTAAAAAGAAAAATCAAGTTTTTAAACTGCCTTCCATCTTGGTGAAATTCTTTTTTCTGCTGAGGTTGTATATGAATTCATTCAGTTGCATGGATGATTTTATTGAATTAATAAGTAAAACCACAGACGATGGAGGATTCATGGGAAATAAAATGGACATATGATTATGTCAAAAAAAAAAAAAAAAAAAAAAAAAAAAATCAGTCTTACAAAAAGAAATTTATTTTGTTATATAGTGTGCGGTAGAAATAGCTCCCACATAAAGTTATCATATTGTCAATGGTATCTCCATCTAGCTTGATGTAATGGAATAATCTGTCACCCCCATGAATGACTACACAATAGGTAGTAACTACCTATAAGTATCTGTAAGTCAATGGACTACAGAGACTAGCTGGCATCTGTTCCAGTATAGTCGAACTCTCTGCCTTCGGGCAGAGAGGAACCCGGTCAAGTTTCCACCAAAGGGCAGAGTCTCGTTCGGGGAGGTAGACTGCCATGAACCCGTTTATATGGGTTTGAAAGGGAATATTTTTGGCCTACGGGCTCGGAAAACCCACATTAAACCAGCCTTGTGCCACATGCAACCCTCGTGGGGCGGTAGCTAAATATACTAGTTGTCATCTGTTCCAGCTGTGCTGTCAAACTCTCTGCCTGAAGGCAGAGAGGAACCCAGATGAGGTTATGCCGAAGGGCAGAATCTTATCTGGGGAGGTAGACAGACCCAAACCTGTTTATGTGGGTTCTAGAGAGAATTTTTAGCCAAGCTTATGGGTTCGGATGACCCATGTTAACCTCGGCCTTGTGTCACATCTACCCTCATGGTTAGTAAATTTTGTCTGGCTGGGATCTGTTGAGTATGACTCAGACTTATGCGAGAACTACCAACCTTCCAATAGTAGCACTCACTACTGGATTGACTTGCAATGACTTTGTGCATAACTGTTATCTTTATTCTTATTGTACTGGTTTTTACAATAAAACTACTTATTTTATCCACCGTGTTCAAGTATATATTCCTATTAGCATGGAATATAACATAGCTGATGTCTTATCATTATGTGAGAAGTATTACTGCCATACCCTGTATAATAAGCCTGCTTTTAATAATTCAAAGACAAGAGATAACATTCATATTGATTCCAATTCAACAAAATTGTTTATTAAAATAACTTGAAATGCAGGTATGTCTTGGTTGCGATTTGAAACCCTGTTTATTTTAGAGGAAAGATTTCTCTCTTATTTTTTTTCTGCATTTCAAATAAGTTTTCTATCTTCATTAAATGTTACTTATTTCATGTTTCAGTTAAAAAACTAACATGGAAGCATAAATTATTCTAGATATTATTCAAACTATTTTCTTTATCTTTGTTGTTTTTAACACAAATTTAAGCTTGTGCATTCTTTGGGCTTCCATTGTGCAGTGAATCAGGCCTTTAGACATACTATCCAAAATAGTGTGTAACAACAAGTATAAAGACAACAGTTTGTAGAAGAAAAACATTTAATCTTGGAACTTCAAGAAAATAAAATCAGAACATTTTGATTTCTTAGGCAAATATAATTTCATGTTTGAAGCTCTTTAACTGCAAAAGATAAAAATAAATGATGCTATATTTTTGTCTTTTAAATAATTATGAATGGCTTGTTTTTAAGAGTAAATTTCTCAAGGCAGATTTGTGATTTATGAAAGGAAGAAGTGAAAAATAAAAATGTAGGGATACTGTAGAAAAGGAATGAAAAAGATCAAAATGCCAGGTAACCTCAGCAATTTAGAAATATCACCAAGAAACCCAGAAAAATCTGAACGTTACAAAAAAAGAAAAAAAAAAAAGACAAAAATGAAACAAAACCATAATGGCATTTAATTGACAACATCGAGGAGATTTTTTTTTTTTTTTTTTTCAGCACTTTTCTGGAATTTGGCGAAAGGAATGGTAAGCAGTATTTTCAAATTGAAAGAATTTTTTTAAAAATTTGTAATTCTTTCTTTTTTATTTAAAAAAAATTTTTTTATAATTGTCTTGCCACTTGAGAAGTTGGAACACTGAAAAATGTTTCAATTTCGTTTGTGGGGAGGGCCTAACTGTTAAAAAAGTCAGCATTTCATGTCCTGGGCTTGAACACTACCCACTGGTGTCAAGGAAAATCTTGCAATTACTACCTCAGTTATCATCACAGGATTATCGAATTGGAGAAATCACACTCAAAACACGTAACTATTTACGTTAAGAAGAATTTCTTTTTTGACTTAGATTGATTCTGATTTAAGAGAAATGTTTATTGAACTTTGTAAGGCTCAATACCTTAGAGAAAGTAATGGGAAGATTGTGTTGCATGGATCTTTCAAGTATGAGAGCCTGCTTGCTTAGAAAATCTGCATCTGAAATCCTGACTTTTTTTTTTTATACTTAGGCTTGAACTCTGACTATTAGTGCTGGATGAAAATATACAGGTACTTCAACCATGACATTGGTTACAAATAATATTTGTCTTAATAGAGACAATTTGGTTAGAAGTCTTGCACAGATGTTTCAACACACAATATAATCAATACAAGGGTTTTTAACTCAAAATAGTAATCATTTTCACCTGCTCATAATTGAAAATACACCAAAGTCAGTTTTTTAAATGGTCTTCAATGTTCACAATTTATATCTTATATACAAGGTCTACCTGGAAATCATCCAGCTATTTAATATTTACATTAGCCTACCTAGGACAGTGGCGACATAGTCCTCTTCAAAGTATTCCTGTTAGGATGGATTTCACACACTTATCCAAGTCTCCTTTCTATCTTTCAAAACAAAGGTCTGCTTTTAGGATTACAATCAACTGCCTTATTGTGTACACCACAGCCTAAATCTTCTCCCTTTCAACAGCAATAGTCAGAGGGAGTTAAATCTGAAATGTAGCAGGCATGGCTCACAAATACAAACTAACTACTGATTGAATAACTCCACAGGAGAGTGCATGTTTATACATGCACAATAAGATCTCCTTGGATTAGTTATGTCAGGTTTATGCAACCAATTTTTAAGGTATTCAAAATAGCTGAATACTTTTCATAGAGACCCTGTATATATTTTGAATGTGTCACATCAATAATAGTAACACTTTGAGAGTGGATACTTATAAACAAAGAAAATTGTTTTGGAAAACTTTCAGAGGTTTATTTCTTGCAATGTTCTTTTTTTTTTTTTTATTTAAAAGGTTTCAATCTTTATCATTCTTATTTGTTTAAATTCATTTGTTGATTAGATTGAAAATGAAAAATGAGAGAGAGAGATGCAGAGTAAATTGAAAAGAATTAAATAATAATTAATACACCTAACATTTTTTATAATATATAATAAAAAATAAATCATTGTATGTATTATGTATATAAATGTATTACATTACTGAAAATGAACTTGGCTGTATTCATAAAAAATAAAGGATGAACAAAAGCAGTCAAAAAACAGCACAAGACAGGACAATACAGGCTGACTCAGTAATAGGATTTGTTTGGAATCATGTTTGTCGAAAACACAGAAAAAGAAAATTCAAATTCAACCAAGTCATCAGGCAAGCAAAAGGCCATTTTTCTCAGTTCAACTAAAAAAAATAATAAAAAAAACAATAGGAACAGAAAAAAAGTGGAGTTGTATTTATTCATGGCAAAGAAATAATTTCCAACATTTTTTTTTAAACTGATGTATTTTGTAATACCGTTTTTTAAAAACAAATTTTGTACTTCTGGTCATCTGGACATTTAAAGAGAGCATGTTTTTTTCCTTTTTTTTTTTTTGAATATTGACCCAAGAAGATATCAATACAGTGTTTTTAAACCAATTCAGTTGAAAAAAACATGTAATAATAATTGGAGTGTTGAAACAGCAAAGAAAATAATGTCTGACATACTGACATACATACAAATATGCTTATGTACATATAAATGCACACAACAAACAAAACAATGGCTCAAAGAAAAAAAAAAAGAAAAGAAAAAAGTCAACAAAATATACATTCTGAAATTACAGCAAAGGATTCTGGGAAATGATCTTCTCAAAAGAAAAAAATAATAATAATAGCAAATTAAAAGATTTTTGGCAGTTTATTTAAAAATTAACTTTATAATTTTAATTTTTTCAATCATTTTTACTTGGAGTCATATTTTAGATATAGTAATTTAAAAAAAAAAATTACTATGAACGTTAATAATTACAAGACCACAAGAGCAAATATCCAGGAATCACAGAGATAAAATTTTAGGAGCAGAGAGTATGGACAAATTGAAGCAATTTCCAATTATCTCCCTTAATCATAGGAAGAGGAAGTAGTTTATTTTAAATGCATATGCTCTTGAGAGTCCTGTAAAGAAGCCATGAATACTAGACAATTACATTTTTAAAAAAGTTTAGACGGCTTTTTTATTTATTTTTTTTAACATTCATTTTTCTACTGACATGATAATATTATTAATATTTTGAAAAATTAAAAAGCATTCTCTAAATATGTGACCAGGAAAAAGTGGTTTTGTTTTTAAATTGAGCAATAGAATTTCCAAAAGATATAATTGAGAAATAATATTGGGCCTTTGGCACTTTCAGTTTACAATAATATGAATTAACAAGACAAACTAGTAGAGAAGAACCAATTCCAATATCTCTAACAAATGGTTGTCATGCAGGAGAGTTGGGACTAGAATCAGGTTAAGAATGGATTCTGGAGAACAAATAAACAAGAGAACTCTTTGATCTGATATTGAAAATCCAAATGCAATTTTGTTCTTCCGGTATAGACACACTTTGCCAAGAGTAAGGGATGTTAAAAGGACTATTAGTAAAAGTGTTTACTAGAACCAACCATAGGGAGTTTGCTGATTTAAGCAATGACATAATACCTTTGATATTTATACCTTTGATTTAGGCTGGGTTAAATGAGTCAGAAAGTATGTCTATATTTAAGAGATGAGCTATTGTAATTATTTACATTGTTTGGACAATTGTCCTCATCTTTGTTGTTATATTCACAATGTTTTGGCTGTTGTACGCTCCGGACTTCTTCAGGTGATTGGAAGGGCAAAGTGTACAATGGCTGAAACATTGTGAATATGGCAACAAAGACAAGAACAAAAGTCCAAACAATGTAAATAGTGTAAATAATTATAATACCTAATCTCAGAAAAACAGACAGACTGTTAAGAAGGTCGGGATATACAACGGCTAAAATGTTGTGAATATGGCAACAAAGATGAAGACAACAGTCCGAACAATGTAAATAATGTAAATGAGTCAGAAAGTGAAAGAGGTTTTCTTTCTAGATTTGTGGATTTAGTTTGCAAGAAACAGAAAATATAAAATGTGTGTGGTGTCTGAAGTACCAAAACTAAGGTTTTGTAAAAGAAAGAATTATTAACATTGGGGGTATTCAATAAATGTTTCTAGTTTTAATTTTTTTAAAAATATTGTCACAATGCTTTTTGTCATGAAATAACTTGGAACAAAATAGATATACATTAAAGTTGTTAAAATTCTTATAAATACTTTGCTACAGATCAATCATTTTTGTTATGTGTAAATGACAAGGGCAGAGATCATCCTTTTATATATGAGATGGCAAGTTTTTAACTTTTCAGATACAATCTGAAAAGGTTTCATTTTTATTGGACAATATCTTATCATTCTCCAAAAAAAAAAAAAAAAAAAAAAAAGTGATGTCTTCAAATTTAACAGTATTCTAAGACGAGCAAGTTATTTTGTTGTTTTCTATCACAATGTTCAAGGTTTGAATATCCTTCAATCTTTAAAGTAAATTG
Source organism: Acanthosepion lycidas (assembly GCA_963932145.1). Taxonomy (NCBI): domain Eukaryota; kingdom Metazoa; phylum Mollusca; class Cephalopoda; order Sepiida; family Sepiidae; genus Acanthosepion; species Acanthosepion lycidas. The sequence goes on from OZ010580.1 coordinate 60,327,226, forward strand.
GAGATTTTAGCCAAATAAGTAAGGATGCCCAATATGCCCCAGACACTGTGATACATGTTCAAGTCTTCTTGAAGGTTACTTTTTCTGAGTCATGGTATTTTTTTTCAATAGAAACTTATTAAAAACAAATTCATTTTATTTTTCTTAAGGTTGGAAATTGATGTAAATGAAACAAAAGGTCTTACATAGAATGAGAATAACAAATTGAAAAAGTTTGTAAAATCAACATTTCTGAGTTTTCATTCTGTTTCATTTGCTTTCCCAAAGGAAATATTCTACTCTCATTATAACCAGCAGCAATTCCAGTTTTGACTTCTTACATGGCTTATGCAAATACTTTAGCTAGTATGTGTGTGTGTGTGTGTATATATATATATATATATATATATATATATATATATAGAAGTGGATACTGATGTCAATGACAAGTGGCGACAATCAGTGTTGACCTCAATGGCCACTTTCATATTTACACACACTTTATCCTTGATATTGAGTACTTTCACTTATAAATATCAGGAAGGGACAACTCAACACCACCGACTTAGCGCCAGGACACCTCAGGACCGAGACAACTCAGCATCAGAAAGCAATTTTTTTTATAACCAAATAAAAGTAATTGATTAAAGATTAAAACCTTAATTAGTGAATATTTTGCTTCAAATAAAGCATTTGAAAAGCATTATGTAAAATATGAACAATTTCTCATTTTTAATTATTTTTAATAATTATTAAATTATTTTTTATAAAAATATTTTAGTATGTTTGTTTACTTTATTAAAAATAAATTACATTACGATTTACTTTGTTATAAATAATTAAAAACATAAAACTGGTTCATATTTTACATAATGCCTTTTGAAATGCCTTCTTTGAGGAAAAATATTCACTAATTAAGGTTTTAATCCTTAATAAATTACTTTTATTTACTTATAAAAAAGTTATGTTTTTGTGGTGCTGAGTTGTCTCAGTGTTGAGCTGTCCTGCATCCCATAAATATAGCATACTGTAAAACTATTTTTTTATCATATATATATATATGTATGTGTGTGTGTGTGTGTGTGTTTATAAGGGAGAGAGAAAATTCCAATCAGTGTGAAAATAGAAATCAACACTGCATCATAACTGTCAGATGGTCTAATGAAATGATGATGGCTTGATGTTGTTAAGACATGAAACTAACTGTCACCATACAGTGTTGATACCCATGTCCACATAATCTATATATAAAAAAGCTCTATCTTCAATATTGAGCACTTTCCCTCCATAAATATACAAAATTTTAAACAATTTTATAGTCAACTCCTGATACACCCTGAAAAGTGGATGGATATGTCCATCTAAGAAACACTTTAGCCAGGATGATGAAGGTAACATGAATCAGTTAAAGGACAAAACTTTTACTTGTATTATATATATATATATATATATATATATATATACACACACACACACACACTGAATGGAGACTATTTCATATTAGACACAATCATATGCCTGACAATTGTGTTTAATTATGAAAAAGACTGTCACCATCCAGTGTTAATACTCATATCCATACTGCTGATATTTACATATGTTCTATCTCTGATATTGAGCACATTTCTCCTATATATAAAACATAACTTACAAATTTTCAATTACATCAATCATGGATTAAAATCCACTCATTGATAAGCTCATGTAAATCATAAAAAAAAAAAGAAAGAAAAAAGAAGCTCAATATACATAATGTAGATATATACTGAGAAAGTGATTTTCTTTCTTCTTTGCTTTTGTTCAAGATGTAAATAACTTATCTGCTACTATGGTTTCACCTTCTGGATCATCAGGTTGGTTTATATGTAAGTGGACACTGAAGCCAACATCAAGCAGTAAGAAGTCTGTTTCATGCTTAAACACAATGTTCTATTCTTGGTATTGAGCACTTTTACTCGTAGCTATAACATACCTTAAAATTATATTTTTATCATATATATATATATATATATATATATATATATATATATATGTGTATATATATATATATATATATTTGGATAACATGCATTTGTGCATATTTAACTGAAGATGAAATTAATGATATCATCAGATCTTTCAGTATATCTATTAAGATTATTTTTATTTATAATCTGGCACAAGGCCAAAATAGTGAGCACATTGTGTATCAAGTATACTACACTTGTGAACTGGTCTGCAAGGTAAGTATGCTAACCTTGTTTGACAATAGGTGCCTAACCATCAAAATGTTTACACAGCCAAAATCTCAAAATTAAAAACTATTATATAAAAAAAAAAATATTAAAAATATAAATTTTATTTAAAATATTTTCGTTTTTTTTTTTCTTTAAAGTTTTATTTGTTCACATGTCCTACCAGACTCCATTCGGTCATTTTCAATTGTTCTCCTGTCTAAGACGTGCAAGTTTCAAACCACAAACAATAATGTCAGAGGAAAAAGGAACCATGCTTAAAATGCCAATAAATATGGAAAGTTGAATTGATTTGATATTTGAGAGCAACAGCAAGGAAACATCTCAGTTTTCAATTGCACAAAGTAAGAGGAAGAAAATTTGAATCCGAGAAAGGTTATAAGAAAATGCTGCTGTTGCTATCATCAAAACAGACATTGTGCTTATCAACCGGTGATAGAGGGAAGGAAATAATCAGTGAGAATATGTGAAACTGCCCTCTCCTCACACTTATATAGACATATTAATATATCAGAGTAAATCATCTAAAAAATAAATAAAATAAAATTTATACTGAAAAGAACGCATGACCCGTTCAATAGAGACACTAATTTGTGGTTCTTTTTTCCTTTGTATCTTCAGCTTTTGATATTTTTATGATTAATTTAATTGATGATGAAGCCATTAGGGCAAAGCCACCTAAAACAGTGTTTATCTGTCAGCCCAGTCTATCATTTAATGAATGTATTAATCTTGTATATTATTATAAGCTGAAGATTTCATGAATGGAAACAGCAATACCTTACAAAGCATTGCTCTCTCCTTTGCAATATGAAAAGCAATTTTGACATTTTTTTTAATGAAACTTTTTTTTTTTTTTTTTAAAGGAAGAGGTAGAAATATTAAATATGAATTGGATTATCATTATAAAGGACAGAGGAAATATTCTATCAAGAGTAGTGAACCTTTTTTTTTTTTGTTTTTGTTTTTTATAATGGGAGTCAAAAGGAACATGAAGGGTCAGGGCAATTGAGACATGGAAAGTGGTTGGACCTTATAGCATGGAAAAAAAAAAACCCCTGTAAACTTCGAATGCTGCTGTAAGAATACCTCTGATCAGGTCGAGATTCTTTGAGCTTAAATCTAGACACTTATGAAGAGCCAAATGTACATTTACAAACAGAAGCAAATCTCTTTGACCCATAAACATCCTGATATACATATCTTAAACTCAGGTTCACAAAAAGTTTATAACTCACATTAAAAACTGGGCCAGTATTTTTTTTTTCTTGTTTTTGTATTTAAATCTTTTTAATATATATTTATATTTTTGAATATTTACACCTTTCTGGAATATTCCAGCATTTTTTAAATTTTTGGATCAAAATCAGTTTATTCACTATTAATTAAAGAGGCAATTATTAACCATTTTGTTAAAAAAAGATCAAGTCTTATTTTAAGTATTCACTCATTGCATCGAGTTAATACAGGCTTAAGCCCCTTAAAATCACCATGAAATTTATGCAAAATTACACTGAACATTAATCCAAATAAAGTTGCCAGTTAAAATGACAACTTAAAGCTTCAATTTCAAATAAAAAAAAAAAGAAAAAAAAAAACTTGGTTTTTAATCCATTTGAGACTTTTGTTTCTAGTAAATTTGGTCAATGTTTAAATCAATGTGTGATAAACATATTGCAAAAATGACTTTTGATAAAATTAAAAAAAATAGCACTATTAATTTTTCTCACTGAAAACAATGAATATAAATAGTTCAAAACAGTAGCAAAAATACTCTCTCTCTTTTTTTTTTTTTTTTTTTTTTTACTGTCATTTTTAAAAGCCATAGACATCTGACATATTCATTAATCATAGACGTCTTGGAAAAAAAAAAAGAGAAAAAAAGAAAAGAATTTTGCATGTAAACTAATGTTTTAAAAGTATCCATGAAGATTTTCAATGAGTACAAAAAAAAAAAAAATTGTCTCATTTTTTGTTGTGGATATTTGTTTTCCAACATGTGAAAAACATTGTGAATGTTATTAATTTTTTTAAAGGCATTTTTGCAATATGAAATGTTCAAAAACAGAGGTTATTTTGGCAATGGAATTTTTCGATTTTTTCTCATCTCCTTGTTTACTAGTCATATATAAATAGGCTTTGAGATTTCCATATAGCTACGACTCGTAGACTGACTAGTGGAGACACCAGGATTTTGGCTGACAGCCACGTGGTACGGCGGTGGAGGCTCGTTGAACTCTCTGGACATTGTAGACAGTGGTGTGGCATTTGAGACCTCACTGTCCAAATGGGGATCGGATCTCCAGCGAATGTTCAGTTTTGGGAACTTCCAAGTCATCCCAACCCCAATAAAGAATAGCAGAGCGCCAGCCAGACATAGCCATGTCGCCCACAATAGCGTCGTGTATTCTGCTTTGGAACAGACGATGATAATGCCACTGGTGGTGGTCAAACCTGACAAGAAAAAAAAGAAAGAAGGCAATTAATAAAAGCAAATAAATATTTGTATAAAATTTCATGATAAAAGATAACAATATTTATTGTGCATTCAGATGAGAATAGGTTTGATATAAATGAATGTGAAATCTGCAAAAGACCTTTGACCTACATGAATATATTATAATTAAGAAGAATTTGTTTTGTAATGAAGCAGGCAAGGGTGTCAGTTAAATGATAACATGCGACTTGAATGTTTTGTATTTAAATTTACATCTTATTCACTCCTAGTATTTCGACAGTTATTCTCAGCCAGTGTATGAGTGTGGCTTGTAAAGCCTTAATACAAAACATGGACCTTACATTCTCCATCTTAAATGTGTGAGAGACTGCCTTAACCCTCTGGGGTATTTGTTTATATAACTATATTACAAAATCTTTCCCATGATTATAAAACCAGATGCAGCTGTGAAGTCTATTTGGCAGCCAGGACTGACACCTGAGTCAACACCCTGGTACACCTTGCTTTTTTGATGATCTGGCATGAAGTGCTATTCCGACATCATCTAACAGTTTATTTACTGAATACAGCCAAACCATTTTGAATTGTGACTTTAAATTTAGCATGCATATTTTTCATCCTTAAATCAAGGCAAAAGTAAATTAAAATATATTTGGCTCCAGTAAGCTAACTCACCAATATGTCTGAGGATCTCAGATGTGAAGTGCTGAGAGAGAGAGAGAGACAGCAATTTTTTTTTTACTAATCAAATGTAACTATACGATCCCCTCTTTTAACACAACCTTGTGCCATATTCCATTTAAGGACACAGAAAAAATAGCACATAACCATTGTACGTGAGGCTCAGAAATAGTTTCAGGTCTAGTAATCTAGTCCACTCAGATGGTCTCCAATTGAAGGGGTTCCTAAATATCTAGACGTAATTGCCAAATTGTCTTCGCTGTTCTGTCCTTCAAACTTTAAAAAAAAACCCTTTTAACAAGTAGCTATAATGCTTCCCCAGTACTCTTCCTCATAAGCAGAGATGCACAGTGTGTCAGTCCCTAGGGGATACACCCAACTGGTTATGGTCAGGCACTTGACAAGCAAATCTGTGTTACATAACGTGATATTTACTGTAGCCCATCTTATTTCACCAAAAAATGGTTACATGTTGACACTTAAAGATGAGAAGCCATGAGAGTCATGCCTGGTAGAGCATTAGGCTATTTATTATTATTATTTATTTATTTATAGCAGTGTAAATTTATATTGCTGAAATGCAAATTAACATATTTTTCACATTCCATATTAAATATATAAATATTAAATATACTTCATTACCATAATAAATACAATATAGTTAAAATTTTGTGATTTTTTTTAACAACATTACCTTACAGGTTATAGGTGATCATGGCTCACATATTCATTTTCTTTATGCTCTATGAATAACCATGGCTTCTTTATATATATATATATATATATATATATATATAAATAAACAGTGGAATAGTTTCTTGTTATTTTTACAATAGTCTTTATATATGAGGATCCCTTCTCCAAGACTGACAACCATCCAAGGCTACCCTGTCATTTAACCCATACCTAGGAGAAGATATCAATTCATGCTTTTCCCAAAGGCATTTGTGCAAAAGCAAACACACAGACAGTTGGAATTTGAACATGGCTTATTGATTCCAATTTCCACATCAACAAACATTACACTACCTACTTGTAATTACCAAAAGTAATAAAAACTGTTTAGAAAAACTACATACATGAATATTCCTTGGAGTAAGAATGCTTGTTTACTAAACATTGTACTCTATATAAAAAGAAACTGACTGACACTGAACAAAATTTATTATGAGTATAGTAACAATGTTTTAAAATGCATTTGAGTTGACTAACATTTAATACCATGTTGCATTTTTACCATTTCTGGTTATCACCCTTGGACTCAGAATGCCTATTTACAAAACATCTCCCCATGTATATATATATATATATATATATATATATAGTTAATATTTACATAAGGTTTTTTAGTAAAATGTATGTTACAATAAAAACAAGCAAGTAAATTTTGTCTTCCAAATATTTGAAGTTTATTGTGTGTGGCTTTTATATTAAACAAATTTTGCCACCTCTGTTATATAAAAAACAGTGTGTGCATATGTGTTTGGATAGTAACTTCACAGCTTCCGACAGGAGCATGTAATCATCATAATCTAATCTTTTAGCATCAGTCTTCTTAATTCAGAATTATGGGTCTAGAGGAGTTTTTCTGTTGATTGAATGGAATTCAAAGCTCATTAATTATTAATATAACCTGAATCTTTGGAATCTTTGGAATCTTTCAATTTATGGTATTGCAAATGTTAAAAGTTTGTCCACTAAGTGATGGCCATTTAACTCAATAGGATTAACAGAAGGTAACCTGAAATGAGCAGGAAAGCTGTTATTTATTTTAATAATAACATTTTCATTTATTGTCTGGCAATAAATGTGTAAAAATCCTGGCCGCCATTTAGGTTTTATCTATGGAAACAGTTTTCTTGGCTCGTATGTCATTAACAATAAAGATGAAACATTATTGGCAACTTTCCTTGCAGTATAGACATTCACCTGCCATCTCTCTAATTCAATCTATGGTAGATGAACGTTATTTTCTATAAAATTCCAACAATATTAGTTTCTCTCTCAATGTTCTGACCTCCGTACCTTCTTAGCCACACCCGGGTGTTTATCATATTTAGGAATCTCATTATTTAATCTACAAGGTAGACTGTTCTAATCTCTGGCATTTACATCTGCTAAATTTTGTGGGGAATTTCAAAAATCATAATCACCAATACTTAAAAAGGACAACCTCTGTCCAACATAAATTTCTACATTACCTGACCAAGGGAAACAGGATTTAGCTTCAACCATTCAGATATTTTTTTAGTCATAAATCTGATAAATCTCTTCCTTTCTTAAATTTGATATCTTTTCTTTCCGTAAACTTTGACATTTCTTCCTTAACTCTGATATCTTAAGACTTACTCAGAAAGATTGAAGAGTTCATTGCACTAAAAGTGAACTGAGGACACTCTACCCAACCATAGATTAAATAAAGTTGGGGGCATTCGAAATTCCATGAAAGTTACCTGGAGTGAAAGACACCTGACAAAAGTTGGAGAGGGTAATGATCAAAGTATTGTGACAATGACGACATTAGTCCAAATGTAAATAAACCCATGTATACAGCTATAACAATCCTCAGAAGAAACTACACACATCCTTAAAAAAAATAAGAAGAAAAAGAGTAATAATTCAGGTATCTGATCAAAGCTAATGAAAAAATATCATTGATTAGCTCTTGAACCTTGTATTCAGTGAACATTAGTTAAAAAAAAAAATCAATACTTTTGATCTTTGTTTAAAACTTTTCTAATAAACATTTAATTTAGAATAACATATGAGATGTGGATGCAAAAGCTTTTGGCATTTATGATAAACTCATTTGTATAAATGCATGACTGCCATAAAAACATTTTTGTTTTTTCAGAACCTTATGCTAGCTTGTGGCTAAATTGGGTATTTCATGATAAATAAACAATATTGGTTTAGAGTTGATTAATAATTTTCCAGGAAGTACTGTAATTACCCATGTATAATATGCATTTTTTTCTAAAAAATAAACAAAATTAGGGGTGCGTATTATGCACAGCTACAAAAATATCTTTAAAAAATTGCTGTTTCATAGGTCCATTTCAGTTGCATAATGACTACTCACCACAAATATACAACAATTTGACACTAACATTCGGCAACTACAGCCCCATAAGGATATCAAATACAATCATATGTAGCTAAAAATACAAATGTAAAATAAAATAAGAATTATCATAAAACTAAATTAGAATATTATTATTCTATGCTTAAAACCGTTTTTTTTTTTAAAATAAGAGTAGGAAACGCTGGCTGTAATGAAATTGGAGAGGTACACTTTATAGGGTTTGATTACCAAACAAGGGGTGCATATTATGCATGAGCAGAAACATTTTCCCACACATTCAGCACAATTTTATGGGTGTGTATCATGGATGAAGGTGTATTATACATGGGGAATTACAATAATTTATTCTTTATTTCTGATGTGTGCTTCTTAACGATCACAAACTGATAATCTGGAAGTTGTAATTAAAAGTAACAGAAGTTATGATGAGAGAAATACTAGTTAAAAAATGAATAATTATTGACAAAATTTCAACTAAGAAATTTCCAACAATATTATTAGGTTGGTGCAAAAATAATTTCGTTTTCTAACATTTGAGAAAACGAAATTATTTTTGCACCAACCTAATATATTTAATGCTATGAATGTAAAATATAGAATTTTTCTGTCAATCAAAAAAGGAAACAAAGACAAGTCTTGAAATGTGAACCAATTTTTATTTCTATTTATTTATGTTGAATCCATTCCCCTAAGTTATGAATGATTTTTTTAAAACTTTGTAAATGAAAGACAACAATTGAGATTGGATGATGGGAACTTTTGTACCAATATAACGCCTTTAAATAACATTGTTTTGAATTGAACATATAGACATTAATTATATTTTTGAATATATGCTGGAGGGAGTCATCAGTGATGTAAATTGATTTGGTTCATCAGGGTGTTTCAGGTCTTTCAACATCATACTCCCCATCACCAATTTGATAGATCAAGCCCTGATTGATATTATTAAAAATTTGGAAAAATAAACAAAAAAAAAAAAAAAAAAAAAAAAAAAGCACGCTTGAAATTTCTCGCTATATTGTAGAAATGGCTATCACCATGATCATATGGTTCCAATGATTATTCAGAAAACTATCTTTATGTTTCTCTATTTGACCAATTTCCTCTGCGAAGGGATGTTGTATCCAGTCTTTAGAATTCTTTTAGTACTTATTTTTATATATTTATTTTTTGACTTTTAAGGACTGAGTACAACTGAGTAAGGCTGAAGAATGCATCAGCCAAAATGCTCTGTCCAAACAACAAAGATAAAGACAGTTATTTGACTAAAATACTCAAAACATCAGAAAACAGTGATGACATTAATTTATTCATTATGAAGATTTTCAAAGTCTTGTAAGATTTGTCTAAATAAAGAAAAGCGGTAAATTTATTCTTTGTATTTCTACAAAATGTATTTACATAAAAATGACATTAGCATAGTCTCTGTAGCATTACAATATGACGTCTAGCATTAACGATTGAAGCAGAATTTTTATCTTAAAACATTATTTCAGGGATGTTCATTTGTAAAATACAATCATAAAATTGCCAGTTTCGGGATTTGAATTTATGACAAAGACTGGGTGAAAAAACCTATCTTGGTACAAACTGGACCTTTTTTTTTTTTAATATAATACAGGAGTAAGAAGAACGAACATCATCTGATAAAGGTATAGTTTTACAGGGAATACAATATCTATCTTATTTTATGAATATTTTTTCCAACAAAAAGAAGTTTTTCCTTTTGTATATGTCAAGCAAGATGATAAAGTGAGCCAAGAAAGTGGATCTTGCAGGCAGTAAAAAGAAAAGTGGGTATTTTTTTGGGGGGGGTTTGTGTGCATTCTTTATTATTTAAATGGGAAAGACAACAAAGTTCACTCAGTGTAACTGAATTTTATTACAGAATATATATTTTAAATTCACTATTTTTTTAGATATGCACAAATTACTTATTTTTCAATTTTCTGCTATCACTATATTTAGCATTTTAACATTTTCCTATCTATAAATCCCACTGATTTATTCAATATTTCAGTTTTATTAACTGTTAAATTTTCAAAAAAAATTTCAAATGAACCACTGAATTTTCATTGGGTTGAAAACAAAAGTTCCTGCACAACTTTTATTAACAATGATATACAAAGTCATGCAGGAACTTTATTTCCAACCCAATAAGTTGCAAAGTAATGATTTTTCTTTAGTTTTTCAGCTGTTCTGATGATATTCTTACTGAATGAAATGTTAACAAGAATAAAATTTTAAACATACTACTAGTTTTCACACATCCCATCTTACATTATTCAAATATTTCATATCAGTCGTCTTATCATATAAATTTATATACGATATACTTCTTTTATATGCCATGAACCTTCAGGACGTAGGTGATCATGGCTCTTCACAACTTCCTATCCTTTTTAGCTTCAGCAGATATTTTTTTTGTAATATCCCTCCCAGTCCATGTTCTGCCATCCATGTATGCAAGCTAGTTAAGTAGGTCACTTGCTGTTTCTTTCTGCCCCACTTGCATTCGAAATGTCCCCTGTGAGAGTCAAGTTCTCCAAACACTCCTGCCTTGTTATGTATCTCTTTCTGATTCTAAACAAAAATATCCTTTTCCTTCCTACTTTCTTTAAAACTTCCATATCATTCACATGTTCTGTCTATGGTATTCTTAGTATCTGTCTGTAGAAGGACATGTCAGTAGCCTCAGGTCTCATCATCATCTGTGAGGAAATTGTCTAGCATACACTGCTATAGATGAGGATTGATGACAGTTGAACACTTTCTAATTAATTTCTGCTGTCTCTTAATAAAGTGCTTTGCCTCTGGGAAGTATGTGAGCATGCTTTATCCTGGTGAAAGGGAAATCACCTTCCTTTTACAAGAATAACAGCCGATCAAGTTGCACAAGGATCTGGGTATGCATCAAGTTTCCTCTTCATCTGTAAGGAATTTGTTCAGCATTTATTACATAGAATATTCTAAGATTTTTTAAATAGCAGTAGAATGATTTTCACAATTATTTGGGTATGCACCAAGTTTTCTCTTTATCTGCAAGGAAATTGTCCAGCATTCACAATGTGGAATAACCTAAGATTTTTTTTAAACAGCAGTAGAATGATTATCACAATTATTTCGGTATGCATCAAGTTTCTTCTTCATCAGGGAGGAAATTGTCCAGCATTCACAGCCATATAGAAGAATTGATATTAAATAGCAGTTCAGCACATTTTTCTTTGTTTATAACAAAATCTTCTTGTTTCTTAATACTTTGCTTAGCTTTTGGAAGGCACTTTTGCAAGGGAATGTTTAAATTGAGTTATTGAGATCAAAACCAATTTCTTTTGTAACTTAAACTCATATTATAAAATGTAATAACCTTTTTTAAGGTTTCTTTTTTATGTGAAAATCTAAAGTATGAACAAGATATTAAAAATACTGTGTATATTTTAACTTGGTGTTTTTTTGTTTGAACCCTGACGAATCCTTGTGAAATCTTTTCAATTTTGATAAGATATTTTAAATAAGGGAAATGAGAAAAGATAACTCCTTATCCTGGTAATGATAATATTAGCCTTTTTCCCTACAAGGAAACTTTTGGCATTCATTGACAAAGTTGCTAGTACTGCTTTCAGTTGAAATTTATAAAAATCTTTCTCTTAAAACAATTTTTTCAGGAAAATAGGTTTCTCACGTCTAGCAACTGTTATCACTCTTTTCCATTATTTATGGGGGTTTTCTTCCTAACTATTTGTTTGAAGTTGTATAGAACATCAGCATCTTGATTATGGCATTATTTTTTCTACAAGTTACATGTGCTATCCATTTTAGTTGTTGCTGCTGTTGGTAGTCCTCAAGTGATGTGGTTTCTGTTATTTGGTACAGTTCTTTGTGAATCTCTAGTGCCAGTCTGAAGGATTCAAAGCAGAATAATCTTTGCCAAGACCCTCAGGTTTCACCTGCTCAAAGCCTTTTTTTATGACATTAATCTTATTCTGTAGATGAACTGTGTCGTCTATCTGTAAATATCATGCATGTGAATACAGAGATTAAATCTTGACAGAAAAATAATTACAAAATGAATAAATTCCATGCAGAAAATATTCAGCAGTCCCAGCGCTGATTGTGAAAGTCATGAAATTTATTTTTTTTCTGCTGAACATCAATGCTTTTTGATTTTTGCCCTTGCCTTTACTGCTAGATTTAAGGCCATTTGAAAATGTTAAATAATAAAAGAACAGACATGAAATAAGATAGCAATCAATAAAATATTCACTTCAAAACACCTCAAAAAGTGTGTGTGTGTGCATATATATATATATATTAGGTTGGTGCAAAAATAATGTCGTTTTCTCACATATGTTACTATGTGAGAAAATGACATTATTTTTGCACCAATCTAATATATATATATGGAAGTTAAACATCATGGATTTGCAAATGTGTATATCCATATCCATTGCATGCCTGCTGAGTGCCAAGTCCAACACAATAGTTCTTCGTTTTCACATCTAAATACAATTTTTCTTGCTCAGTATAACTTCCTGTCATATCAGCAACACCAGAATCTTTTTGCCATTTGTCTGTCTGTATGGATTTAGGGTAAATATTAAATACCATTGTTTGCATATTTTATGCATAAAGTGCATATGGATTCGTATGTATGCATTAGTGCAATAAAAGTTCTTTAGAAACATCTTAACAAAAAGAACCATTTACTTTGAGTTGTTTGAAGGGAGCACATTTATAATATGTGAGTGTGGAATGGTTTTTAACAAACTACATGAGATTTCACATTCATGTTTCTGCCCTGTTTATGTAGGCAGTTAACAGCTACTTGTAAAACCAATGATTTCAGCACAATAATTGCTGTACATGTCATGAAGGAGGTGCTGAAAAGTTTTTGGCTTGCCTCACCTTCCAAAATCTAAGCATTCTCACTGCAACAGGAAAGAGAATTTATTTTCATGGGCCTTGAACTTATTTTCAAATTGCTTTCAGGTCATTAACTGAATCATGTCAATGGAACATTTTTAGATGAACTCTGGACAATCATGAGATTCCTGTTTCTGAAGGAGAAAATACCAAAGTAAATCTAGATGCAAACATTGAAGACAAGCTGGGTGGGACAGTAAGACATCCTGAATACCATATTATTAGGTTGGTGCAAAAATAATAACGTAATAATGTCGTTTTTTGACGTTACGTCAAAAAACGACATTATTACGTCATTATTTTTGCACCAACCTAATACTTGGGAAAAGACAACACTAAACAGTCAGGAAATTTAAGATTTTTGTACACCTGTACTAAAATATTTTATGACTATTTTAGTGAAACACCACTGATGTTTTTGTTTGGTTGTAGTCTTGTGTCCAATATACCTGTGTTATACAGATGAATCCTGCAGCTAGTTTACTTGGGACAACTCTTTATGCAAATAAGCTCATATTCAGGGGTTACCAGTGTAAGATACTGGACCTATGACTGGTGTGTGGTGTCAGTTTAGTTCTGCATACTAAATACTATCACTGTACTAAATCTCACAATGCTGACACGTACCCATCCTATTCAAGTGTGAGGATATGGTGTGACCAACTTCCATGTATATATATATATATTAGGATAACATGCATTTGTGCATATTTAACTGAGAATGATGTTAATGATATCATCAGATCTTTCAGTATATCTATTAAGATTATTTTTATTTATAATCTGGCACAAGGCCAAAATAGTGAGCACATTGTGTATCAAGTACACTTGTGAACTGGTCTGCAAAGTCAGTATGCTAACCTTGTTTGACAATAGGTGCCTAACCATCAAAATGTTTACACAGCCAAAATCTCAAAATTAAAAACTATTAGATAAAAAAAATATTAAAATATAAATTTTATTTAAAATATTTTCGTTTTTTTATTTCCTTAAAGTTTTATTTGTTCACATGTCCTATCAGACTATTTGGTCATTTTCAATTGTTCTCCTGTCTAAGACGTGCAAGTTTCAAACCACAAGGACAGTAGTTGAATAAACAAATTTCATTCATTTTTGGAAAGGTTAAAGAAACTTGAGAGACAGTATGCCAAGTATTGGGTGAATGTGTGGCAGAGCATGTAGATTTCATGCCTTTAACTTGACCAAGAACTATCTCTCTCTCTCTCTCTCTCTCTATATATATATATATATATATATATATATATATATATATATATATATGGCAAAGTGGAAAAGTTTTTGCATGATACATTTCATCCTTTAGGACATCATCAAACTTAACACAATAATAAATTTAGGTTTACGTTAACGTGACTACACATGCACAAATGAGAGATGCTGGGAATTTTAAATAAAACTTTTCCCACTTTGTCATACTTCTTTCTCCTAAAAAAGTATATATCATTATTCCATATATATATATACATATATATATATATATACACACACACACACACACACACACTCTTGTGCAAATTAATTGAAATAAAAAAATAATTCTGTTATTATTTACTTTTTTTTCCTCCATATTTTTCCAATGAAACATAACCTAGTGTTGTGCATATGTCAGTATTTCGTATGTTCGTTACACAAAGTTGTTCCTTGCAGATTTTCTACAGATTCATGAATGGATTTAAATCATTACAGTTTCCGGGCCAGTCTATAGTACTTTGTGATTTGCCCACTGGTAAGACATGTTGGTGTGTTCGTGCAGTGTCACAATTTTCATACACTTCCTTGGAGTAAAAAGCTATAGGACAACTAATCGAAAGTTGAGACAATAGTCTCTAGAAATGATAAAAATCTGATGCAATCATGGATGACACAATATTTTTTAAGGCCAAACAAGTTTTATTATACATCCTGAAAATAAATTCATATTACTGCACACCACTGCAAATGACCTAATCTGAGGAAAAAATAGAAATTGATTACATCTCATCATTCCAGTGAGTCTAAAACTGACTGTACAGTAAAAGAAAGGAAACTAAAGCAGTCGTTTCAATTAATTTGCACAAGGGTTTATATATAAGATAAAAATATAGTTTTAAGGTATGCTATTTTTATGAGTAAAAGTGCTCAATATCACAAAGAGAGAGAGAGGGAGAGTGTATGTAAATATAAATGTTTACTTTTATACATATATATGCATATATGCAATAATAATAAGAATAATAGACAATCCTCAAAAATTCAATTATGTTATAATTAAGGCAAATTTTGTTAAAGACTACGGAATTTTTCCGTTTAATAATCTTTTTTTTACTGTTTGTTCTTGCTTTCTCACAAGTTTTTTTTTTATATTTGGGTCGAAGTTGTAAATTTAAAGATTTATTGCATAGATGGCAGATGTAGGTCATTGGGGAGATTGTGTCTCCTGAATTAGTTGGTTATAAATTTAAAGTATCTAGTCAGTCCAGATTGACTAGAACATGACTAACAACACAGTGAGTGCAAGTGAGATCATTGTTAACCTTGCAAGCTTGGTAGTGACAGCTGGATCAACACTGTAAGGTGAATCCCATGCTTTAATATAATCTTCAGCAATAAAATAAGCAAACTTGAGATCACAATTGTAAATAAACCTAAGAATTAGCCCTAATCGAACAACTGGGGAAAGCTGATATCCTCCCATATTTCATTTCATTTCTCAGTAACCTATATATAAAACCCACTAAATGAGTAATGATGCATATTTTGAAGATTGCCAGAGGCATGAATCTGACAGTAGCCATGGAGTGTTGATTCCTATGTCCACCCTGTCTATATCTATAAACATTCTATTTTCAATATTGAGCATAAATATAGTATATTTAATTTTATATTATTTGTATATACCTTTTCTTATTTATATAAAAGTGCTCTATGATTTGTATATACATTTTCTTATTTGTATAAGAGTGCTCTATTATAACTACTTTTAAAAGAGATTTTTAATACATAGAAAAATAAAGTTTTTTGTTATTTACTTGTTAACAGTCTGTTTTACGTTGTCTGATTTTCAAAATGGGCATTCATAATATTTGACAGGAGAATATATATTTTTCTTTAAACAAGAAATTATCAAAAATATGTTTGATCTTATGCAAGCAGATGAAGCCTTTCTCTAAGTCAATACTTGGTCTTTGAAACAGAAGATTTAAATTTTCTGAAATCATGAAAGATAGAATGCACTCATGTGTATATGAATGTTGATGACACAAACCAAAGATATTTCCAAAACCTTAAAATAATCTTGTATGCCATTTTGGTTTGATTGAGTGATGATTGCTTCTTATAGATTTTATTTCTTTCTTTGTCTATTTAGCAAACAGGTAGAGAAAAAAAAATATCACAAAGAATTTCCTAACTGAAACCAATATGGAAGCAGAAATAAAAAACAGAAAAAAAGGATCTGAAAGAGGTTTATAAACAAACAAAACTACCCTAGTACATACATGCACATACATATTTCTTTCTCTCTCATATATATAGTTATCAATTTGGTAATAGCAAAATCTGGTACTCAGTGTTTCATGTAACAACAATAATCAAGTGGATTTCTATCAGATGATTGTGGTTACATGAAACTGAGTAGTGGATTTTGATATTACTGAATTGATAATAATATATTCAGGATCAGTTGACTTTGCCATTATTTTTTTTATATTTTAAGCCTTTAGCTTTTATTCTTATTATTTATATATATATATATATATATATATATATATATATGAGAGAGAGAGACATAAATATGCACTATGCACATATACACTTTGCAGACACATATGTACAATGTATAGAAACAAATTTGTGGGTCAGTGTATATAGTTTTTAAAATTTGCTATATTTATAAGAGAAAAATTTTTAATCTCAGCACTAAATCCTTTATAGAGTATCTATAAAGGCTAATCTCTAATATTAAGAACTCTTCGCCTATAAATATAGCAAATTTTAAACAATATATTTACATCAATCTACACACACCCATATATATATATATATATATATATATATATGTAAAATGGGAATGAAGAGAGTTCAATTCTGACATACATAACATTCAATTTCTTTCTCTTATAAAAAGAGTAAGAAATTGAATTTCCTTGTGAAAAGAGGGTGTATCTTGTTTTTAAATATTAATAAATTGTCTATTCAACAGTTATTTACTAATGTCTGATGAGACATGTTAGTATGGTTGCATGAAACACAATTGCATTTGTGTAGCAATTATTTTTTTTTTTTTTTTACAGGTTTTTAATGTAATGACCTCAAATAAATAAAAAAGTATGCATGTATATATATATATATATATATATATATATATATGAAAAGTGTGTGTATATAAATATAAATAAATATATATATATGTATAATTATTTATATATTATATGCGTGGTACTTCTGACAATCGCTAAAGCGTGAAACCCAGGGTCACAAGATCACATTTATCCAACTATATATATATATATATATAAATAAATAAATATAATGGACTCTCCCATCATTTTTGACCTATGAGGGTCTAACAACGTTTTGCCTTTGATGCCTTACTAGTGTTTGTGCCTTTAATATTTTCAAAACCACATAGGGCAAGTGGAATATTAGAGTGGTGTTTAGTGTTCTTCCTTGTAATACACAGATATTCAATACATGACCGCTCAAAAAGTTTTTATGCTTTTTATGCACATACCCCTTCACTTGGGATGATCAGTTGCCACTTCCTGAAAGGACAACAAATGATATTGATGGAATTTAAGTTCTGCCTGATTTTATCCTTCTGCCTGAACAGCGATCTTCCCCCTTTTTGAAAACCACCAGGCAGCTGATTTAATTGTATATTAAAATAATTTTTCAGAAAATTAGATTTCTTAAATATTATAGCTCTTTTTAATATTTATAGTTTCCTACCAAACTTTATGTTTTTGGTAGTGTGGAAAACTAACATCTTCATCATATCCCTATTTTCTCTTCTAGTTACATATGCTATTCATTTTTGTTGTTGGAAGTCTTCAAATAATGTGGATTTTTGTTATTTAGTAAAGATCTTTGTGATTTTGTTGCACTAGTCTATACAAAAAAGCTATAATATGACTAATAGATCTTACTGCACATGCATGAACAGACACTCTTCCATGGGATTACTCAGATGGCAGTGAGATTCCTCTGGCTGCAATTATGTAACATAAAACCATCACTTGTCCTGGGTAAGATGATAAACTACATCCATGTCCTGGGTAGGACAATAAACTACATCCAACAGCAAGGCCTCTGAACAGGTTTTGAGGAGTGTGGAACCACCACTTAATTGCTGGTGTTCCCTGGTCCACCCTGACTCGGGGTGGTAGCACCTGTTAGGGTCCCAGCTATGGGCAAATAGTTGACCCTCAAACAGGGGTCAAAATGAAAGTGTAAAAATAGGTTTTAATACCAGAGATACTTTGTAAAAAATTATTACCAGCCATAAAATTTAAAGAAAAATTACCAGCAATACATTTTTGAAAAAAGAAATATTACCATCCATAAAAATCTTGTTGGCATTAAGTAACCTATTGAGGTTGATATGCCGTAAAACAAAACAAAAACAAATAAAACCATCACACTCAAAATAACATCTTTTATCAAAATATCACCTGACCCATTTATGAGGACCACCCTTAAAATTCAGATTTGGTTCCCTGTGGCTTTTCTCAAGGCTAAAAGTTGCCATTGAAAAGGGGAGAGATTTCTGACTGCAGAAAATGATTAAGGAGGATGTGATGAGGTAGCTCATGGTGATCTTGAAGGGGAGTACTTTGAAGGGGACTAAGAAGACACTTTGCCTAGTTTTTGTTAATATTAGTAGGCTCAATACATTCCAGACAGAACTATATATACAAGTATATAAAGAATTTAAACTCAACTTTAATCAATACTTTCCAAATAGTTTTATTGCCTTACAAATGTATTATTGGCCTTAAAATTTTTAAGCTATCAAAACAGGTGAAGAAATGAAAGCAGGTTTCACCTGTTTGAATTAGTCCATTTTTGATTACTTTTTAGTCAAAATTCTGCTTTTGATCTAAAGTACTAAATTTAATTTTGGAAGTAATAAAAAAAAATTATGATACCTTTTGGCCGAGACCGCTCAGAATAATTAATCTTGACTAAATAAAAGATCTTCAGTTTTAATTACGCTTACACAAAGGAATGCAATCTATATGAGAAGTCAGTGATGAGGAAAGTTATTAAAACTTAGTAAACTTGCCTGAAAGAAAAAAAAATATAGATTTTTCAAATCAGATTAAGCTTATACAATTTCTATCTATTTAACACAAGGAAAATATCTCATTACTCACTCAACTGGGCTTCTGATCAGCAATAATGTCATTCAGATGTTAACATCTTGACGACAGAGGGTGGGTGCTAACCTACCTTTTTTACTTTTGGAGTAAACTTAAAAGAATGTTAGGTTTGAGCTAAATTTTAGAAAGATCGGGCTTACCAGTTTTCTAAAATCAGCCAAGTGTGTTACATTCACTTTTGCACATATACCCTTTAGAAACGTTTGAATCCATTATTCTCCCCCATCTATAGGTTAAATAGCAAGGCTGAATGGACCTCTCATTGAGGTGGTAACTAGTCTAGGAGTAGAAAAACTCTATTCAAAAACCAGCATGAAGAGGAATAAGCTGCATCAGGTTATCTTGCTCTAGACACACCAATGTTGCTATAGCTGCGGTGCATGTGTTGTTCCTAAGATCCTAATAGATTATAGTATGTGTGAAGTGATGTGGCCATAATCATATATATTTCATTCTGGGCTCATTAGGAAACTAGTGGTATTGAGGTGTTATTCTTTTATTGGTAAGCTGACCATCAGAGTATAAGATACAGGCTGATTCTTGGGGTGGGTGGGGGGATTTTTAGTGATGCAGTAAATATGTCTTATATGGTAGGAAATGCAACATTTAATAATGACAATGATTTAGAATTTCAGACAACACTCGGAAAACCGAAGGAGGTACCAACAATAATGCATAAATGAAAACAGCAAGGAAGAAAATACGTGTAAAAATGACTTGTCTGTCAAAACAGTTTCATATCACAAACAGACCTTGAGATTCTTGAATGAAAAATGAAAGTTTCAACAGCATAAAATAAATTAAAACTCTTAAAGAAAAAAAAAAAAAAAAAAAAAAAAAAAAGATTTATTGCTCGATATTTGAAGAAACAGAATACACCAATAAATCATAGAGAGTTGGTTTGTCAAAAACAGAAAACAAGGAAAACATTCATTAATTTAAATAGTAATATGGAGGTGTGTACTTGAGAATGTGTCTCAGAAAATAATTTATAAAAAAAAATCAACAACAAAGGAAAGAAAGGAACAACCAAAAAAAAAAAAAAAAAATCAAGAAAAAAACTGGAGTTCAATAAATAAAGAAGTGGTCGGCGTCAAGCTATGTAAAAGTGTTAAGCAAACATTTTTAAAAAATGCAGTGCAAATATGTAATTTAATTTTTGTTTGATCATAAATAAAAAAAAAATTTTTTTTAACAATTATTTTTTGCATTGGTGAATAGACAGATGCAGAAAATTGGAAAGATAACGTAAAATAAATTGAGAAGAATCCAAAAGAAATCAATTGAAGGAAATTTGTGGAAAATTACGAAAAAAAGAATATTTTTTTTCTGACCCTGAAAAACCCATGGAGTTATAAGAGAAGAATTTTTGTAAAATATATTTTCGTAAGAAAAACAAACTTCCTAGGGTTAATAAGAAAGGTATTAAAAAATAAATAAATAAATAAATGACTAAAAAAAAAAAAACCCTCCAAAAAACAGTAATGATTGGATTACACAAAAAATAAAAAAAAGCAGCAAACCATACTTTCTGAAAACATATATATATATATATATATATATATATATATATATATATATATATACATCGACACATATATATATGAAGAAATATAGTTTTAAAGTGTGCCATATTTATGGGATAAAGTGAACATTGAAGTCGACATTCAGAGGTAAAAGGCTGTTTCATGCTAGATGCAATTGTCAGGCTGCCTGACGATTGTGTCTAGCATGAAACAGCCTTTTACTTCTGAATGTCGACTTCAATGTTTACTTTTATATTTATTTATATACATAGATAGATATATAGAATAAAGTATATAAAATAAATCCACATTATAATAAAAAATGTTTGCAGATTTTTCTCTCTTTAAAATATACACTTTTCTTTGTTGGAACAACGATAATCTCTCCCTTGTGTGTGTGTGTGTGTCTGTGTGTGCATGCATGCGTGTATATATATTGAGGGAGAGAGAGAAAGAGAAGGTGAGTGGGAAGAATGTGGTGTTTGTACATATTTATTTTATGCATTCATGCACTTGTGTTTATATTTTATTGTACATTGTGTTTGAAAATAAGTATTTTTTCTTAGCAATTGCTAACTTTTCATCAAAACACATCACCTATATAAATTTAAGGGAAATGTAAGCATTGGACATCTATTAAATAAATATTTTGCAAGTGCCAAATTACTTATTTCCCCAATATGAATGAATGAATATATATATATATATATATATATATATATATATATATATATATATATATCTTCAATGCAATGAGAATGAAAGTAATATATAAATTCTAACGTTCACAGCATTAATCCAAAAGATGACTCGATACCGATAGTACAGTTATGATTATTATAACTTTATCATATAGATAAAAACAGTTTACTCAATACCAAGATGAAACTTTGTTTCGGTGCATTTCAATTTGATGGGTGAGAACCAAAAATGGTTATAAACAATTCTCCTTGTGGGCAAGCTGTATGTGAAATGTCACTTCCTTTTTTCTATTTGCTTGAGAAAAAAATATACATGAAGCAAAAAGGTGATGGAGTGAAACAATAGTGCTTGTTGATAGTAGTTTGGTGAAGGATAGGTGGAGTGTTGAATGCTGGATAGTCTGGGAAGATTCCTTGCCGATAAACAATGGTCAAAAGTTTAGGCCCAGCATATCACAAGCGCCCTAAGAGTGAGGGATGGGGGAGGAAAGGTGGGAAGAGGAGATAGTAATACGATGGAAGAGGTAGGAGGGATAAATATATATATATATATATATATATATATATATATATTATAATTCTATCATATAGATATAAATACGCTAAAAATCCACCTACATCCCTGCCGTGTGCCGACGGCTTAGTGGTAGAATCTCCGACTGACACCAATTCAGTCGGGTTTCGATCCTAGCTAGGGGCAACTGGATGTCTAGCCACACTGATGAGCTGTGAAACAGCAAAACAGTCTGTCTGTGGATGACGTTATATATATATATATATATATATATATATATATATATATATATATAAAAGGTATGCTATATTTATGGCTTAAAGTGCTCAGTATCAGGGATAAGGCTTATGTAAATATAAAAGTGGACATTGAAGTCAACACCTAGAAGCGACAGTTTGTTTCATGTTAAATGCAATTGTCAGGCCATAGTTCCTAGGAACTACTAGCCAGACACCAGCACATATGATTTGATTTTAGTGGTAAAGGCTTTGTACAGAACTAACCACACTTTTTGAAGAGCTGAATACAGAGACCTGGTGCACTACATGCTACAAGGTCTTCAAACAACCTTCCACAGGTTTTGAATTCAGAGTTGTCCTTCTCCTAGACCAGTTGCTGTCCAAGGCTATAGAACCCAGTCTGTCTTGTGAATTACCCATAGCTGGAGGGAGAAGAAGAAGAAGATTCATACCTTTCTCAAGGGTATTAGCATGTAAGTGAATATAATGGATTCAACTGGAATTCAAGCTCAGCTCTCCAAGCCCTCAGTTTGAGTCACTACCCACTACTCCACCATGCATCCATATATATGTGTGCATGTGTGTAGATTCCGAAATTAATTTGATCAAATTTTTGAAAGTGAGTGAGACCAAGAACTTTTCAGCACCATCTCATCCACACACACACACAATATCAGATTTTATTAAGCAAGTCAATCTTTCAACAATAAAATTTATATTAACTAAATGATGTTGGTAAAATTTTCAAGATATATTTATATGATTAAATATACCATGGGAATTTCACTTCACCAAATAAGTTCTCATGCAGCTTGAGTGGTTCCTCATCATAAATTGCATAGTTATTGATATTTATTTTTTAATTTCAGATTTATAAAGATTACCATTGATGATAAGAAAAGATATAAACTCAAGAGAAAGAAGATATTGTAAAGTTATTGAGTGGTCAGAGCACAACATTGGAAATTACAAAAAGAAAAAAAAATAAAGCAAAAAATTGAAGAGATTAATCAAAAAAGAAATTGGAAACCATCACAAGAATTAAAAAAAAACTGACTTTATGAATATCACAAAAAGAAAAATAAAGAGACGAATAAGCAAGAAATTTTAGTAATTAATGTAGAGCTACATTGGATGAACTTAATGGTCAGATTAGAGATTGGGTTTTTTGTAGAAATGATCAACTAATATGACTTAGAAAACAATGTGGGAGGTGAAATAATGTTTTGGTCCAGTATTGAAAGCAGTAAAATTGAATGTCCAAACAGAATTGTTTTCTCAATAAAAAAAATTAGTGATGAATGTAGAGCTACATTGGACGAACTTGATGGCACTTTTTGAAATTGGGTCCTTCATAAAAAAAATTCATCTAATTAAACAAAAGTGAAGTCAAGTTTTGAGCTAGCATTGTAGGCAGTAAAATCAAATTTTCAAACTTTAAGAAGCTTCAAGGTAAAAAAAGCAAAATTCATTTATGCAAAACAATATTTCTCCTTAATTTGCAAAAAAAAAAATAAAAAAAAAAAAAATTTCAAAGATACCAAACTGATGGAATAACCCACAACCTTCCCAGATATTAATCTAATATAAGACTTGTGGTTCACAAAATGGAAAACAATATTCTGGGAAACAATAAAAACAGCCGAAAGTGATGTTAAAATCAAAACAGTAGAAAGTTATTAAAAAAACAATGGATGACAAAGCAATGAAGATTACAGAATGTCAAGAAACCCATGTTAACATGTATAAGCATAAAAGAACAATTTATTCAATTATATGGGACACTGTATTTATCAAATCTATATTTCTATAGCCTATGTCGTTTCAATTTAATTATAAATCAAACTATTTTGTAATTAGTTTGTTGCATAATGAAATGTAACATTCCAAACAAATTTATAATCAATCTTTTTCATAAGGATAGGTATTAGAAGATAAAATTCACTCAGTATATTCATCACATAAATATAAATCTATACTGAAAATTTTACCAACATCATTTGGCTAATACCAATTTTGTTGCATAATAAAAGCAGACAGTGTATATATATATATATATATATATATATATATATATACAAACAAACACAAGAATATATATGTATGCATATATATATGTATGCATATATATATGCCCATTTATCTGTATACATAAATGAATACAAACAGGGAAAATGAAGCAGCATATAGAAAGATGTATGTATAAAGCTTCATTTTTGTTGATCTTGGAGCAAAAACACTCCAGGCAAGATGGAACCTTTAAAAAAAAAAATCAATGAAGTAAATTATAACTTTTAGTTCTGGAAAGCAAGTGATACATACAATCTGAAGAAGGTTAAAAAAAAAAAAAAAAAAGGAATGGATTTTCATGCAAAACTCGAATGGAAATGCTGAGATATAAAAAAAGAAATTGCCTGATGACATGTTTTTCCATTTGCTAGCACAGTTTAATAAAAGGAAAGAAAATGGGTAAGCAAACAGGGTTATTCAAAGAAATAATTCCAACTGAAGTTTTCTTTTTTTTTTTTTATTGTGTCTTGCTTTGGGTCATTAGGAACCTTCTTTTCCAATTCTAGATGAGCCAATTTTTCCCTGTCAAAGAATTCAGGCCATCTTGAAGCATTAACTCATGACTCAAGTAAAACAGATGTTGCAATGGCTTCTTCAACAGTAGAATCCTAATTTGTGTCAGATTTTTCCGTATTCTTTTTCTGTTTGGTTTCAGGTGAAAATGGAGGAAAAAAAAATTTATCAAAAAAGATTGGTTGGGGTGGATCAGTAAATAATGACCTGAAAGTTTTTATCAACTGAAAACTGATGATTGCTTCTATTATGGTATCTATTAGAAAGCAAGAATATATATTCTCCAAGAATGGCTAAGTGGGCAAAGTTGTGTAAGGGAAAAGCAATCAATGAAGTGAAACCGGTCTTTTTATTTTTGTTTTTTAAAGAATTACAAATACAATTCTGTTTCCCTGTGCTTGTAATAAATAGACAATGTATGCAATATGTACTTTTAGTAAAGTACATATATGTACAAACACAACTTATTTATATTTAAACACAGGATTCAAAGCCAACATCTATCAAACTGAGATCAACATATAACTAACAACTGGTTTGCATATTTATTTTTCTACTGGAGTTCCAAAAAATATCAACTCTCAATAATTAAATCAAAAATCAACATTGCTACATTGGAATGAGTTTATTTGTAGTACAGGGTGCAGGATGAAGCACCACCATTTAAAAAATTTCTTTATTAGCACTCTTAGCTTATTTAAAAAAAAAAAAAAAAAATTAATTGGAATACGTTCATATATTTTTCTAACAAAAAGAAAGAAATAATTCCTGTAATATAGGAGGCTGGACATTAAAACTATCATTTTAGTGAGAGAGATAGAAAGAAAAGAAATAAGAAAAAGGTGAGTGAGAGGATAGAGGCAGGAGGGAATAAATAGAAATGTTGATGGGTAAACAGAATGACAAGAATGAATGAGAGAGAAAGGCAAGAGCAATAAAGAAGAGAGAGAGAGAGAAGGAGAAAGACAAGAGAGAGAGAGAGAAGAAGGAGAAAGACAAGAGAGAGAGAAGAAGGAGAAAGACGAGAGAGAGAGAAGAAGGAGAAAGACGAGAGAGAGAAGAAGGAGAAAGACAAGAGAGAGAGAGAGAGAGAAGAAGGAGAAAGACAAGAGAGAGAGAGAGAAAAGAAGACAGAAAGACAAGAGAGAGAAAAGAAGACAGAAAGACAAGAGAGAGAAAAGAAGACAGAAAGACAAGAGAGAGAGAGAGAGAAAAGAAGACAGAAAGACAAGAGAGAGAGAGAGAGAGAGAAAAGAAGAGAGAAAGACGAGAGAGAGAGAAAAGGAGAGAGAAAGACGAGAGAGAGAGAGAGAGAAAAGGAGAGTGAGAGAGAGAGAAAAGGAGAGAGAAAGACAAAAGAGAGAGAGAGAGAGAAAGACGAGAGAGAGAGAAAAGGAGAGAAAGACGAGAGAGAGAGAAAAGGAGAGAAAGACGAGAGAGAGAGAGAGAAAAGGAGAGAGAAAGACGAGAGAGAGAGAGAGAAAAGGAGAGAGAAAGACAAGAGAGAGAGAAAAGGAGAGAAAGACGAGAGAGAGAGAGAGAAAAGGAGAGAGAAAGACGAGAGAGAGAAAAGGAGAGAGAAAGACGAGAGAGAGAAAAGGAGAGAGAAAGACGAGAGAGAGAAAAGGAGAGAGAAAGACGAGAGAGAGAAAAGGAGAGAGAAAGACGAGAGAGAGAGAGAGAGAAAAGGAGAGAGAAAGACGAGAGAGAGAGAGAAAAGGAGAGAAAGACGAGAGAGAGAGAGAAAAGGAGAGAAAGACGAGAGAGAGAGAGAAAAGGATAGAGAAAGAGAAAAGGAGAGAGAAAGACGAGAGAGAAAGAAAACAAGAGAGAGAGAGAGAGAGAAAACACGAGAGAGAGAGAAAACACGAGAGAGAGAGAGATAACACGAGAGAGAGATAGAGAAACACAAGAGAGAGATAGAGAAACACAAGAGAGAGATAGAGAAACACAAGAGAGAGATAGAGAAACACAAGAGAGAGATAGAGAAACACAAGAGAGAGATAGAGAAACACAAGAGAGAGATAGAGAGAGCGAAAAACAAGAGAGAGATAGAGAGAGCGAAAAACAAGAGAGAGATAGAGAGAGCGAAAAACACTAGATAGAGAGAGCGAAAAACATTAGATAGAGATAGAGAGAAAGAAATAAAGAGAAAGAAATTAAGGTAAAGGTAAGAAAAGACAGAAAAAATCAAATGAGAAATGAAGAAAATACAGAGAGAAATAAAAAAAAGAAAGAGAGAGAAGGTAAGATAAAGATAGAAGAAAAGCAATATGGTAAAACCAGGATTCAATGGAACTGGTTTTCAAATTTTGAGAACATGAGAAAATTAATCCACTGATGCTTGTAGTAACATTAAAACGAATCATTTATTCCTCAGCACACCAGCCGAGTAGGATTCTGTGGTGTGTGTGGAGATGGTAGCCGTGTTGCAAATCAATAACACAATAGTACCACAGAATTGAGGAATAAATTCTCAGGGAAACTCTAAGCAGACATAGATATGTTTGCAGGATTATGGAGCAAAAAGAAAAATAACAAAAAGTAAAAATAGAAAATGATAAATACATACATATATATATATATATATATATATATATATATATATATATATAGGAAGGACCATGATGCATTTAATACAGGGAAGCAGTTCTGATGGAACAGAGATAAGATTCTTTTTTTTTTCACACATTTACACTCCATTATTTTTTTTGTTTTATCTAATGTTCACCCAAGACTCGAGAGCTACTCAAAGTAGAGGATAATTGAAAGAGGTCTATGATATGCGTGTCAGAGTAAGAAGTGGGAAGCGAAGATTATGAGGATATGGTGGATAAGTAACAAATGAATGAGTGAAACTTTTTCTTTACAATTGGAATATGGAGGAAATGAAGGCGATTCTGTGGGTGTAGCATGACAGTTATTAGCCTTAAAGGTCTGAAGTGATAGAACTAAAGAATGGATATCATTTGAACATTTACTATGGAAACAGTGATAGAGTCTGTGACAAAGTGTGTGTGGGAAAGAGGCTGCAGAGCGGAAAAGATGTCACCCCACCAAAAGGCTGCTTAAATGACCTTGTACTCTATCAATGATGGAAAGTAAGTATTAGGGAGCTTCAATCAGATATAGTGGCATTACTCCATTTTTGGTTCAAGAAGTCTCTTGTAAAAAGAAATCAAGGAAGAAGAGTACTTTCTGGCACATTACAATGAGCCAACCATTTTCGCTATATTCTAACAGCATCTTTTGAGGAGTTAATTTGAGTTCCAATGTTTGGCATTGAGACATCTCCCTCAGAGAGCAATAGTTTATTGTGACTGGAGAAAACCATAGGTGAATGACAAAATAATACTGTCTTGGTTTTTGAGGTATTAAAAGTTAAAAGTCAGGTATTTTTTCAGTGAGATGTTAGAAATAGATCAGATACTAGGATCAGATCATCTTGTTTTTGAGGTGTTTCTATAAACTGGTATTATTGGCAATGTTTGTTGCAAAAAGTCAGGTGCCCATCAAATTAACAAATGAGAAACTGAACCAAACAAATATAAATTTGAAATTCTGAAATGAAGTATACTCTTATATTATAAGTCTAGCCTCTTTATCTTTGTTATTTGTATATCAGTATTTTTGTCAATGTTAGGTCCATCTCTCATCAGGTATATATTTCTATTATATAATACACAAGTGAATTCTGCTCTGATTTAAACGTCTAACCTGAAGGTAAATAGGCAAGTAACATATCCACTATGCCAACATTCCGCAGTGCATATGGTATAACAGTTTCAGATACAGAGAAGGAACTCTGCAAAGTAAGTTCAAAATCCAGCCGGGGTAGTTTGATTAATCTAGCATCAATGATCTTTGAAAAGAACTTATCACTTTTTTCTCTCAACCTACCCAACTATCATTATATATCTATATTTCTGAGATGAGGTATTATGTATACTATTTACATTATTTGGACTATTGTCTTCATCTTTGTTGCCATATTTATCACAACATTTTGGCTGTTGTACACTCCAACCTTCTTCAAGTGATTGGAATGCCAAACTGAACCCTTTATTTCACTCACTGGATCCACTGTGCCATGTGTCCTCAAGAACACATGGCAGAGTGGATAAAGGTGTTAGTTAGATCTAGTGACAGGATCCAAAGAGTGTGAGTTCAATACCTGGTTAAGGTGGTGGAGAACTTGGGTAGGGGAATTAACAGGAGATAACTGATAACTGACCTCCATTAGACATGGCATGTGGAACTAGAACAGTCTACCCCAGTGAGCAAAATAAAGGGTTCAGTTCGACATTCCAACCACCTGAAGAAGGCTAGAGCATACAATGGCTGAAATGTTGTGATAAATATGGCAAAAAAGATGAGGACAATAGTCCGAATAATGTAAATAGTCTACCCAACTATAGCTTTAAATAGCAGTGCAGACTGGGCACTTTCTTGGCAGCCGGTCTAGGAAAAAGAAGACTTTGAATTCAAAACCATTTCCAAAAGCTGGGGGCAAAAATTAGTGGGGATGGGGTTTTTCAAACATAACAATCAAGTACAAAGTCAAATCCAAGATTCAGAATCCTGGAAAATACAATGGAAAAAAGTGGAAATTATGTCAAATTTCACTAATGAAACAGAATAAAATTCAAACTATCAGACAATGTTTCATGTTGGTAATATAGATTATAGACAGATTATAAACAGATTATAGACAGATTATAAACAGATTTTATTCTTGTGTAATGAAATTATTTTTCTGGTGGTGCCTAATCACCAGTGAAACATACCAAAATTTTTTTTTTTTCTAAATTGTCTTATATATTTCCCATTCCATAAAATTAATAATTTAATTGATTTGTCTGTTCAACACCTTAATGGGTCATTTAATCCCAAAATTTAATTTTCTTGGAAGCTTGAAAATAATAAAAATATGCTATTTTGCTTTCACCTGGATCTGGGAACAACAGCAATTAAGAGGTGGTTCCATGCTCCTCAAAACTGCCAATGTTACAAACAGAGGCCTTGATGCTAGATGCAGTTTATCATCATACCCAAGACTATCCATAAGATTACCATTCAACTTTAATAACACACACTATATGAAGTAATTTGAGAGCAGAGTTTGAATTCCAGTTGAGTGTTACATTCACTTATGCACTTGGTAAGGTATGAATCCATCTCTTCTCCCCCTAGCTATGGGTTAAATATTAAGACAAACTAGGCACATTAGTTTTTGTTGACAATGAGTTCAGGAGAAGGACAACAATGAAATTAAAACTTGAGGAGGTTGTTTGGAGACCTTGTAGCACACTATGTGCACGAGTTCTCAGTATTCAGTTCTTCTGAGTAGATGATTTGTTTGACCCTCATATGTTGAAGAGGATTGGAGAGTTCAACACAC
Source organism: Acanthosepion lycidas (assembly GCA_963932145.1). NCBI lineage: Eukaryota > Metazoa > Mollusca > Cephalopoda > Sepiida > Sepiidae > Acanthosepion > Acanthosepion lycidas. The sequence goes on from OZ010580.1 coordinate 60,357,936, forward strand.
ACACACACACATACACACACACACACATATATATATATATATATATATATATATATATATATATATGTATGTATATTATAAAGAGGTAATCATACAATGAATCATTTATTAATATTAATGTAATTGATAGCAAATTCTTTTTGTTAACAGACTTAATATAAGCATTAACTTACTAATAATCCACTGAATTACGCAATCCTTATGCATAAAATTGTCAGATAGGATGTGGTGTATTTTTAGAGCAGCAAGTACTTTTGAAAACTTCATGTTCTCATCGTCAGGCTTTAATTTTTTCATGAGAAATAAAACTCCAAGACGAAATAAATGTAGAGTAGACCAAAAGATGCTTTTTAAAGAATGTGTTATTTATTAATGGTTATATAATATTGGAATGTGCATGTCGCAACACTAGAGTTCAAATATTTTAAGTGAGAATTTTTTGTATGAATTTTGTAATGTGGTAAATCCACAAATTCTTTTGTAAGTGTTTTCCAGTTAACGTGACATGAACTAAGTATATAGTTCAATTAATAGAGTAATATGTCTTAGTAGATTTTTCCAGAATTTTGGACTGCAGATATATATATATATATATATATATATATATATATATATATATATATAATATTAGTGGTCAAATATAAATATATATATATATATATATATATATATATATATATATATATAAATTCCTAAGAGGATAGAATCCAGGTAGAACTCAACGACCAGGACAGAATTTGTAGGTCTGATCAATTAGATCATGATTACTATTCCAATGTAATAAATTATAACCATGAAATATTAGTTTTTGAGCCTATTATATATATATATATATATTTTATTATTATTATTATTATTAAAGTATAAAACAAGAGGGTGCAGAATAATTCTCAGTCTGACCCAATTCCCAAAACCAGTATTTCACTAACCAAGTGTCAGAATAGAGTTTTTGGGAAGTGAATCAGGCCAAATGCTTTTCACCACCAATTTGGATAGCATCATGGGTTGCACTTATTCAACAAAAATTAAATTTACTCTTATGATTACACAAATTCTGGCAGTTTTATTGTGGACCTTTCCTACCACCCTTTTCTGTAAATGGACTCTTACAAATGAATTGAAATTGTCCATTTCAGTCTGTCATTTAAAATTGCCAGGGAAAATGATAGCATTGTGGACTAATAGTCTTCCCCAAATATTCAATTTTTAACATTAATGATAATAATAAGAAGAATAGTAATAATAATAATAAAACTATGCAAAGATTTATCAGCAATCTTCTAATAAAAATGTATACATACATCATATATTTTCAGTAAGCCTTCATCTGTAGGCAAATAAATGCATCTGAAAAGATTACATACGCATACTGGGCAAAATTTTAATTTTAATTTCTCAGAGTTTTTGCACTTTTGGTTTTCATAAGCCATGATCAAATTTAAGATAAAAGAAAAGAAAAACCACCACACAACACCAATAAACTGATGCATAAAGACTTGATACTTTAAAAAAAAAAAAAAAAAGCAAACAATAACATGACATCCATAGACATGTGAAGAGGTAACAAATGGAAACCACCCAAAAAAATACAATGTAGGCACATCACTATCGCACACAAAACACTCTATAATAAGTTAACCACTCAAAATATATTGGATAAATTTATGTTCAATTTCTCCTTGGAAACCAGAAAAAAATGATCCAAACTATAGGAAAATAAAAATCTTAAAGAATTTTCATTGGTCTTCAATTGTGTGTGTATGTGTGTATATATATATATATATATATATATAAAAGTGAACATTGAAGTTAACACTCAGAGGTGACAGGCTGTTTCATGCTTATATATATATATAACGAATTAATGGATTTTGTTTTTATTCCAACATTACTTCTCTTTACACTAAACATTATGCTTGTGGATACACATGTTTGAATAGACTCCCTGTTTTTTTTATTTATTTTAAATAGTGAAATATAGCTACCAGCCTGCACATTCAAGAGACTTAATAAAGAATATCTAAACTCTTTGGCAGGATTTTGACCCTGTGTCCTCCTTTGAAGGAAGACCACTCATGTTTATTTATATCAATTGGAGAGCTGAGTTTGAATTCTAGTTGAATCCATTACATTCACTTACATGTAAAAAAAATTTGGGAAAAGTAATGAATCCTCTTCTCCTCCCAGCTATGGGTAAATAGTAGGACAGACTGGGTTCTATAGTCTTGGATGGCAACTGGTCTACCGGAGAAAGAAATGGCAACCTACTGTGGCAAAAAATCTGCCTTGTCAATCATGTATTGAAAGATACATGATTGCCTAAGCATGTAACATGCATGGCACATAAATGACTTTTTTTTTTGTGTGTGTGTATATATATATATATATATATATATATATATACACACACACACACACACACACAAAAAAAAAACAACAAAAAAACATTCTTCCATTAACAGTGTTTCATGCAGTGTGATTTTCAAAATGGGCATTTGTTTTCTTGGATGCCCCCATGCTCTATTAGTTCTTTCTCACATTTTTCAAAAAGAATGTGTTAAATATACAATTTGAAATAATTTAATTCCTTTTGTTTGTTAATCCATCCATGTTCTTGAATTATTTACAGTTTCTCCTCCAAACATCGATTGAAATTTCTTATTCTGTTTTTTTTTTAATCTTTTTTTATCTTTTTTATTATATCCCATTACAAGATGGTGATACAAAGTTCTAAGGCTGACCAAATGTGAAAAAAGATTTTGCTTTGGAGAGTTTTTAGTTGGGTCAAGACAGATAATCTGGTACAAAGACAAACAAGACAGAATAAGAGAGCAGAAGATTGTATTACACTAATCTTACAAGAGGGGATGGCTTTTATTTGCATATCTTGAAAGCAGTAACTGAGCAATACTTAAACAAAAAAAATAAAAAATAAGAGATCCCTAGATATAGATAGAAGGATGAGAACAATTTACCCCTGGATTGACAGACACCTGAAGAAGGTCAGGCTGCAAAATACCCAAAATGTGACCAGTAAAATGGGATAAAATAAACACAGAAATATATTAAAAGAAAAAGTAAGGGCATTAGTTTGACAAAAAATAATGTAAATAAATTAATATTCTAAAATTATGTCCAGTCTCCTTCAACCATAACTAAAGTACATGGAAGTAGGAAACTGGAATTCAGTTTCTCAGACAAACTTACCAATGTCTTTGACAATGCCTGCTTTACTTGGCAATTTGCATAAGGGTTAGAGAGACAATTATTTCAGGTAGCAATTTCATAGAGAGATGATTTGGGCAGGTATATTTGGAATAAAATGTTAATCATTTCACATATAATTTATTTTCTTAGCACTAGTCATTTTCTAATTAGTTTTTATTTTCTTCTTTTCATGTATTTAGAAAAAAAAACTGAATTCTTACCAATGAAAGAATTGAAACAAAAATGTGATATTAATCAAAATAACTGACTGAAAATTCTAACAGGCTTCATAAACAAATGGGTCCCACTTGGAATAATGCTTTTTGGAATAGTTTCATTAGATACCTGTAAATACATGAAAATCTTTTTGGATTTCCTTTATTGCTTGTCTATTTTGGCTAAATATCTATAACTGATATATATATATATATATACACACACACACACACACACAAACATATATAGATATATATATCAAATAAGACAGCAACAGTGTCAAATAATATCAATATTGAATAAAATTGTAACCAGTAGAATTTCAATTTCATCTTAATTTGATTTTGTTTATGGCCACTATTTCTGGTAACAAGGACCAATAAATCCTCATTAAAATGTCTTCTGCTTCTTTCATTTCATTCCTATCAAGTTTCATCAACATTAGTCTTTTTCTTTCATAGCTTTTACTTTGTTTATTTTTTTTTTGTTAAAATAATATTTCCATTGAATTTCTTTCAGTCAAGAACACAAAATATAGCTATTTGCTTCTGTTAATGATGTAGATCTTAACTGTTATCTTTGCATTTCTAAGATCATATTGTTTTTTTATGATTAATCTGTGGGGCGTTCTTTATAGGAAATCCACCAAAATTAGTCACTATTATCTATATTTATAGTTTATGTTTAATTAGTCTCCCCAGATCATTTGCAAACAAATCTAAGCCAATTCCAGATTGCAGGAGAAAGAGCCTGAAGACAAAAAAATGAAGTAAAGTCATGCTGAAAAATTAAGCCAGTGTAATTCCTGGACATCCAAAGCAAAGATGCAGAGGGAAAAAAAAAAGACCCCCCACCTCCCGACTAACATGCCACATTCAACTGTGTTATAAAATTCACTGAACTGTAAAAGTTAACAGAAATGAAGGTAAAGAAAAGCTTTAAGCAAGAAAATTGCAATTATAGTGAACAACGTGGTTGACTATCTTCTCTGGTATTTATAACTGATAAGATGTAAGGGTTAAATTAGCAGGCAGTAAAGAATAGAGAAAAGCATATTTTATTTTCTTCTTGGATGCAGAGAGCAAGATAGTTGGTGCCAATGATAAAAAGTCACTGTTTTTCTGAAGGTATATAGAGTAAGGAAATAGGTGGTTTGTTGCTGTGAAAGAAAATACAGATTTTACAGAGTGTCTTTGAAAAGGAAAAAAACACTTGAAGAGAAATTAAGAGGATGAGTCATGTGATACAATCAAAATTGTCTTGAAGCTTCTTATTTCACAGATAGATATTTTTGAGACAAATAAAATATTTCTCCTCCTCCTCCTCTTAACTATGGAACTTGTGTCACCATCAGTTGGAATTTCAAGTCAGTCATACTTGACAGAAAGATGATGCAACACAATCTTCTTGCCTGCTATTCATCTACATTTAGACTTGAACAATGGTCATTAAATATGTATATTTGAATTAAGTATGCATGTTCTGCAGATAAAGTGCATAAAAATATATTTTATAATATACTTATCTATCTATCTCAGTCTCTGAATATCTATCTATCTCAGTCTCTGAATATCTATCTATCTATCTCAGTCTCTGAATATCTATCTATCTATCTCAGTCTCTGAATATCTATCTATCTATCTCAGTCTCTGAATATCTATCTATCTATCTCAGTCTCTGAATATCTATCTATCTATCTATCTCAGTCTCTGAATATCTATCTATCTATCTATCTCAGTCTCTGAATATCTATCTATCTCAGTCTCTGAATATCTATCTATCTCAGTCTCTGAATATCTATCTATCTCAGTCTCTGAATATCTATCTATCTATCTATCTCAGTCTCTGAATATCTATCTATCTCAGTCTCTGAATATCTATCTATCTCAGTCTCTGAATATCTATCTATCTCAGTCTCTGAATATCTATCTATCTCTCTATATCTCTGAATATCTATCTATATCTCTGAATATCTATCTATCTATATCTCTAAATATCTATCTATCTATATCTCTAAATATCTATCTATCTATATCTCTAAATATCTATCTATCTATATCTCTAAATATCTATCTATCTATATCTCTAAATATCTATCTATCTATATCTCTAAATATCTATCTATCTATATCTCTGAATATCTATCTATATCTCTGAATATCTATCTATATCTCTGAATATCTATCTATATCTCTGAATATCTATCTACCTATCTATATCTCTAAATATCTATCTATCCAAATATCTATCTATAAACTATCCACCCCAGTCTCTGCATATCTGCCTATCCTATTTCCTGTATATATATGTATCTATGTTCATATCTATCTATTCATCTATTTGATCATCCTCAAACAGACAATAATAAATAAATTAAACCATATCACTTGGGGACTACCAACAATAACAACAACTGAAATGGATAGCACATGTAACTCAAAAAAGAAAATACTGGCATCATCAAGATGTTGGTATTCCCAACTTCTTCAAATGTCAGGTTAGGAATAAAGCCCTCATCAGTATTGGAAAGAGTGATAAGAGCGGACTTGAGAAACTTAATTTCTTGAAAAATTGTTTTAATTGAAAGATTTTATAAATTTCAACCAAAAGTTGCACTGGCTTCTCAGTCAGTGAATGTTGAATGTTTCCATATCAAATGGTTGATATTTCCATAAGGTCTGTCTAGTTGTTTGTTTCTGATTCTGGTAGCATCTGGCCAAATTTTATAACATTTCTGAGGACTTTCACCCATCACTAGTCATTATCAAGAACATTACTCTACTGAAGTAAAAATGTGAATAACATATATTAAAAAAAAAAAAAGACAATGTTTTCTATATATCAACCAGAAACACTTTATTTCAAAAATACAAATGGAAAGGGGGTAAGAAAATTTCAAAATACAAATGGAAAGGGGGTAAGAAAAGTATATTTATAAGGAGATAAAGTTTGGATTGTTTTTTTTTGTGTGTGTGTGTGTGTGTGTGTGTGTGTGTAAGACCATTACATCATTACTGGGTGGGTCTCAATGTTTATCTCTACAGTTTAAATGTATATGGTCCTTTTGGCTGTCAACTGTCAGTTCTAATTAGCCACCCATTTTCCAGATACCAGCCACACACAATGAAAAAAACAGTCCTATACTTTATCTTGTAACACAAATTGGTGACCCTGAGTAGATGAATTACCAAAAAATCTATTATTATTATTATTTCTTATTACCATAAATGTCATATTTTGTGAGTAGATGTACTTGACTAAAAATTCCTATTTTTACATAATGAAATTAATGTCTACTAACCTAGGCATTGAAAGACTTATAAGCTTTCTTATAGTAATAAGAAATAATGTTAACTTAAAAGAGCTAGTGCTTTAAAAATGACTTTGATGACATTTCATGTACAAAATGAAGTTAGATGATAGACTTTGAAAAATTTGAAGAGAAGTGCCTTTCTTGAAAAGGTTAATTAAGCTTTAATTTGTTGGCTTCTATCATTACATTAAGAGTCATTTTGTTTCCATTACTTTTGTTATTAGATATTCCACATTGTGATAATAGAAGTTCTGCCAGGAATGGTGTAATGTTTAAGAACCAAGGCACAAATTTACAGTGGATGGCATGGAAAGAAAAAGGAAAAGAATCTAAATAAAATTGGCTAGATTAAAAGAAAATATTTTGAATTCCCAGGATCCCTTGTTCATGCACATGTGTAATTGCACCAACATAACAAATTTAGTCCGATGAAGTTCTCAAAGATGAAATCTGTCACACAAAAACCTTTCCCCACTTTGTCATATATATATATATATATATATATATATATATATATATTACAAATAAATACAAAGAGTAAAACAGTAGAAGCAACCATTTTCTCAAGCAAAAGCCTTAAAAATATCAGTGTTATGAAAATAAAGAGATTTCTGAAATATATCTATAGGCAAAAGCACCCAAGAAGGCATGTCTAAAAATATAAAATCTATTAAAAAACCTCAAGATAAAATAATCTTTGTCAAAATAATGGAAGAGCAATCCTGATTTGGAGACTAGATTCTGTGGGAGGTGGACAAAGGCAATATATCAATGATGGGAGGATAGATGAAAAGTGTTGGTCTGTCTTCATTCAAGGGAGATAATTCATCACAACTAATAAACAGGTAAACACAAGTAGCAATAAATTTTTTTTATTTGTCCTCAGAGATTTTTCTGTCTCTATTCACTCCATATACACCTCTCACTTTCTCTCAAACACACACACATTATATATATATATATATAAGAGAGAGCAACAACGACACACTTACACCATATGCAAATGAAAATTAAGAATCACTTACTTCCCTAGTACTTTCTATCTCTTTCTGAGATTCTCATCAGGAAAAGAGATGGAAAATACTTGGGAAATAAAAGTGATTCTCATTATTACAGTGCATTTCTTGCCTCATTTAATTGTAATATACGTAAAAATATTTGTCAGTATGAAAGGATTATGATCAAAATAATAGTTTTAACAAGTCCTGCATGCTCAAACCCTCGGTCATGATGACTTTTGACTTCATGCTTGCACAACCATTGATGCCTTCCAAAAGGTTCTGTTTACCCAATTTCACTCACAAGGGTTGGGTTGACCCATGGTATGGTTTTCAGGCACTTTCCAAAGGGTGTTGCACTCTGGGATTGCTCCTCCAGACTGATAATATCAAAAAGTCACCTTCCTGACAAATCAACCATGATGAGATTTGAACCTGAGTCTCATGGTCAGAAAGTGAATGTTCTAACCACTTAGCTATGTGCCTATATATATATATATATATATTTTACTATGTGAGAAAACGACATTATTTTTGCACCAACCTAAAATATATATATATATGTATATTCATACATGTTTCATTAAATAATATAGACAAGTGTTGTCTATTTATTTTATGTAAATTCTTTTCATAACGTCTGATAAGCTTAATAACATTATTATTAAACGAAGAAAGAAAATCACAATATTGATACATATTTTTTAATCCAATCTAAGCTTTATAACCCCTGTTTATATATATATATATATATATATATATATATATATATATATATACACGCACACACACACACACATATATAAACTACTTATGGAATCACTACAATTATTCACCCAGCATTTTTTTTGCTTCACAGCAAATAAACAAATCACAGGTGTAACAGAAAACAATGTTTGTTTAATAGATTAAGATTTTGGCTTCATAAAATATGCCTCAAATAAATTAGATTAAATTATTTAAATTAATAGCATTTTTTCTTGGATCAAGTAGAGAAAAAAATTGTGTGTTTAATATGTGGATTTCAATTCCAATTGAAAGCTTTAATACAAGTATCTTTAAAGAATCTCTCCCAAATAATAATTATTAGAAATAAAAATGCTGTAGTAATTTTGTCTTGCTACTGAGATAGGTATATATTGCCAATTAGAAATCAGTGTTTGTGTTAATGTGAAAAACCAGGATTTTGAACATTGATTTTCTAGGCAGACAGGCCCTCCCTGCTTGGAAGATAGGCATGACAATCTTCTTCTCTACCATCCCCCTACTACAGATGTTCTTGTGCCATACTAAGTTATGATGACCAAATTCCCACTGCACCACTGACTTTAGGTCATTCAAGCATATTGCAGTTGTAATTTCATTTTTGGCCTAATTCCCTCTTCTCAGCATGAACAAGATAAGAGTATGGATCTGTGCACATTGAGAGCAGGTGAAGTGGGGATTGTGGACTGCTGTGTGAATACAGTAAGCCAAAATATCTAAATAGATGATGTTGGGGGCAGGAAAAAAAAAGACAATGCCAACAATTGGGAGTGGAGTCTGAGAAAAAGTCAGGGTTAGTGGGGAGAGAGTGATGAATAAGAAATACCAATTTGGCAGCAGCACATGCAAATCTGACATAAGTCAATAATAAAAATAAAATTATCTACCAAAATTTTTCTTCACCTTGCCAAATTCTTGATGATCAAGAATATAGAATGGAAAGACAAGTGCCAGGATTGAACTAAAGAAAATGCTTTAATTAAATTATTTTTGGCAGATACATTGTTACTAATCATCCATATATCCTAGCAAAAAGTCCTTTACAAACAGACAAGATGGTGGTATTTATGTAATACTGAATCCTATATAGGATAGTCATTTGAAAGAATTCATTTGAAAAAATGAATACACAAAATTTAATAGCAGAGAATGTTTATTCTGTTTAATCTGACATAGGATCACACAGAAACAGACAAGGAAGATTGTGTAGTCTTAATACTTTTTGTAGAAGGAGAGATAACTTTGAAAATCAGTTTTAAAGTTATGAACATTATTTCGGTAAGAAATACACAACTATCTCAGCCACTAGACAAGAAAAGCTGGAATTAACACACTTTTATCATAATATTGCTTAGAAATTAAATTTAATATTTTATGGAAGGTCCAGCAAAACATTTGTAATCTTGAGATGTCATCTTCATTCCAAGAGTTGTTAGAACCACAGAGTCAATTATTTCTTGTTTTAGTTCTTAGCACATTGTTCCAGCCAATTCATTCTAAGGCCTTTTTCAAGTGTACAATTCTACAGAGAAATAGGAGGAGTCTCTTTTTATAAGGTAAATGAATAGTAACCAATGCTTGGTTTAAACAGTACATTGCTATTTACTAGTTTTCTCCACCTAAAAAGGACAGAGAGACAAGATTTGCTCTACTGTTTATAAAGATTACATGCCTGAAAAACAAAGCAAAAAGCATCCTATAGAAGATCTATAGAATTAACTGACTAAAATATTTTGGAAGCAACAAAATCAATGTGACCAATTTTCTAAACTTATAGAAATATACAGGATAAAAAATTTAGTGGATGCCATTGATAGACCATTGTGGAAATAATTTAGTGCAGTTCTACATTTGGATTCCTCTACAATTACAAAAGTCAAGGGGATGATGATTATAAATATATATATATATATATATACATACATACATACATACATACATACATACATATATATATATATAAACGCACATGCATATACACACAGGATGCGATGGATAAATTCTCATCAAAATTATGCAAAAATGAAAATAACACTGATATCTCATTTTAACAGATATATTTACCAAAATTACACAAAAATAGCTTGAAATACTAAAGAGTAAATTTAGTCAATAAAATCACCATTGGCTTCACAGTCTCCAGATGACTTGGGAATCTCCTGCAACTCTTCTAGATGATCTCCTTGTTTAAGTTGGTGAATGCTGCCATAATCCTTGCTTTCAGTTCATCTTTGGTGTTACATGGAGTGTTGTTGGTCTCTCACTCAATTGTGTCCTACACATAATAATCAAAGAGTTGCAGTCTGGAGAGTTAGGTGGCCAGATGTAAGGGGTGATGTGATCACAGAAACTGTTTGACAGCCATGATTGGGTTCTTCTGCTTGTGTGGCATGCTGCAGTGTCCTGCTGTCAGACATAGGGTCTTCCTTCAGCCACCCTCTTGATCCAGGGCAGCACTACATACTCAAGTAATTTGCTGTAGGTCTCCATCTTGAGTCTAAGGCCATAACCAAAAATTTGTGAGTTCTTTTCTTATCAGAACAAATAGAGTGAGTTTTTTGAGCTGTCATAACTTTGTAATCACCATCAGACTCATCCAACTCTTTCAAAATCCTCTGCACTGTCCTCAGATTGACATCCAAACACTTTGTATTGGAGCTTCTGGCACAAATGCCAAGCAGAAAAGCATGCTGTTTCCAAATTTCTGGTGGAATGAATTGCGTCATAGTGTTATTTTTCTTGGAGATGGTGCCCAATTGAGCTTACTATACTGTGCAATCAACAAAATAAAAAACAATGTGCATAGGCAAAATAAAAAAAAAAGAAAATGGCGAAAATTTATCCATCGCACCCTGTATATGTATATAATTTCATTAATATGTTTTGTTTTTTTTTAGCTGGTACACATATTTGAATATGCATCCTTTTTATTAAGAGTGAAATTAATGTCTATTGGCTGGGATCATCATTCTCTACATATTGAATAAATCAAAAGCACTTAATGCTGACAGAAATCCATGTATTTCAACCATCCTAACTGCAAAATTAGAAAGAGCCATTGCTCATCAATCAAGTAGATTTTCATATCCGGATTTAATCTTTAATTATATCTTATCTAATTATACATCTGAAGCCTAAAACATGTCAGATCTAACAATGGTTTCCCCCAAGGGAACATAGTTTCAGATCTTGCTGGAGAGCACATATTTTTCTCTAGTAGGATTTCTTGAATATTCAGGCTGATAGACAAAAATAAATATACTGTTTAATAAATAAGCAGAAAATCTACTCAAATATGATTATCCACTGAATATCACTTAAGTAATATGATAATTTATATATAAATATGAGAACTACAGAACTTGTTAAAGATTTTAAGCTAATTAAAAATAAATATTTATAAGAATAGAGTATTATGGATTTAAAATTATTATTATTAAAATTAATTAAATATTTAATTTTATTATTATTAAAAGGTAGAGAATCTGCAAACATGATATTTGCAAATCACAATTACAATTTACAAAATGCAAGTTTACTAAATGATATAGTCAAATTTATTATGAATGAGGAAAATTCTTGGTATTTAATGAAAACATTATCATTTTCAGGAAGTAACAAAACTGTTTAAAATAAAAAAAAACCTCTGATATCAGTAGTGGAATTGTTTAAGATTTATTAAAAGTTGAATATAAATGTTTATAAATGTTGCTGTTTTAAAGAAATGTGTAACTAAAGTAAATATATATATATAGACCAGAATTCTAGAATGGCTTCATTTTTCTCTTTTCTTGCAATAGACCCTTCCAAAATAATGACTAGATTTCCCAGCTTTCATAGAGGAAAACAATTATTCATGCTGATTAGACAGTAGACCAATATAATGTGAAGAACCAACAGAACAGTTTTGTATTGATTCTGTCTATTAGACCTCACCACTGATACGAGAAATACAAAATATCTTATTTCAGATACAATAACCATATTAATTAAAAGTATTTGTTGTATTTGTTTAGTGGCATTTCGACCTGTATGGGTTACTTAATACCAAAATTTTGTATACAATTTGTATTTTATTTTTAGAGATAATAATTGTTTAGGGATATGAATCTTACTAATTAACCCATATCTGAAGGATAATAAGTGGATTTATACCTTTCCCAAAAGTATTTGCATGGAAGTGAATATAACAAACCCAGCTGGAATTGGAACTTGGCTCTCTGATTAACAATTCTGAGCCATTATCAAATAAACCACCTGCACATTCAAGCTTCTGGTATTTGCAAGCAGTCACCCATCTAGCTACTGACCAGGTTTGATATTGCTTAATTGTGATTGTACAAGAACCAGTGTTTCAATGTGATGTGGCCCTAAACCTTAGATGTTATTAATCCACTGGTAATTTCCAATCAGCAATATATTAACATATATGAAACTGTTGGTTTCAATCCAATGGGAATTACTGCAAAACACTTGCCTTTCCCCAATTTATAGGCAGAAGCATGCTAGGATTTTTTCCTAGCCAATAAAATGGGCTGGTTCTCAGTTTCATCTGTTGCAGTCTGTTTTGTCTTGAAGTCAGAATGCGATGTTCGCTTGTCCAAACTTGCTTTTGTGTATCAACACCAGTTCTTCGTGAACTTTTTGCCATATTACTGTTAATTTGCCTTGGTTATAATGTTTGCTTGCTTTGTATTATTTTTTGTTCTGTTTTTTTTTTTTTGTTATTTTGTCAATTCCTTTTTTTTGTTCTTTGACAGTTCTGTTACTTATTTTATAGTTGACTATGGCTACTCACTCCACATAAACAATATATGAAATTATCTGTTACATTTACATCAGTCACATTTTGTGATCCCTAAATTGGATAACAAAAGATGTTAGAATCTGAGGTTCTGTCATGGGTCAAATTTTCAAGATTATTTTTCAGTAGGTTTTTCAACTGCAATGGCATATTAAATATATTTGGATCAAATTGTCACAAAAATGTATTTATCAAAGCTGCTCAACTAAACAAAAAGCAAATGAGAATTGGAAATAAATATTTCAGGCAATTATTTGACTTGTTTTGCATGAAGAACAATAAGAGAAATGACTGCTCACTTATGTTATTTAAATGGGAAATCGGATTAACGTCATTTGTCGGATCTCTGTGGAATTTTTATTGTACAGCAAAAGTGTTATCATTTGAAGCCAAAGCCAACTCTAGTCCCCATGTCAAGACAAATTGAATTTTCTTCTCATAAAATGAAAACTTTGAATATGGAATAAAAACCTAATCTATTTTCATTATTTCCCCTGTTAGCGTCACAATCAAATCAATCAATAATCAGGCACAATAAAATCATTTGATCTTTTTCGTATTTTGTCTTTGTAGTGATTGCACAAATATTAACTTTGGCAGATCAACCATCAAAAAGATATTCCGATATTATTTCTGTAGGAAGTAAAATATATATATATATATATATATAGTGCTGGTGTTAATAAAACAGTGCTTGATGCAATACAATGGATCTATTAATAAATATACATATTATCCCTCACCAATAGCATGACTAAGTTTCATGCACAACTCTGAGTTGTACTATCAGTAAGGGATTATATATATATATATATATATATATATATATATGTATATATATAATTTTGATTTGAAATTTTCATGATGTAATCTTTGATTTGTGATTAATACATACTATGTAATTGAGGGCATTTACAAGGAAGGGAATTTGTTATGTAAAATCAATGCTTTTTCCTTCATTAAACTTACTGATGTACCTGTTTTTATGACTTTAAAATGTTTAATTGATACTCATATGTGACTAGATGCTCCATTTATTTATTTGACAGTATATTTATTTATTTTTGTCTATGGCCTGAATATTTGAGAGATCTTATCAAATAAAAAAATTGCTACTGAGGTGTCCATGTTTTTTCTTTAATAATATATATATATATATATATATATATATATATATATATATAAAAAGAGTCAGGAGCAACCTACCTTAAACAGATTTTCATGGTAAGTTGGCTTACCCTGAAGATCTGTTTAGGTGAAACCGAGGTAGGTTGTTCCTTGGTCTTTATGATTTATTTCATTTATCCCTGCCCTGCTTAGTGTATTCAGCACTTCCTGTTTTAGCTTTATTACTTGCTTGAATTTTTTTTTATCTTTGGACTAAAAACTTAAAGCACTTGACGATTTATTTTGCCCTGTTTGGATGTTTCTAATTCTTTCTTTTCCAATTTTTTCCTCAGGTACCAATTTGTTTTGATAGATTTACTGAGGTTTTTCAAACCGAGTATTACTAGTAGTTTAATAATATATATATATATGTACGACATCTGAAAAAACAAATGCCACATAAACAGCACATTATTCTCATTCTACACTTAAGTGAGAACAAGAAAATGACTTATCAATAAATATCACCACAAAAATCCATTGCCCCCACTAATATATATATATATATATATATATATATATATATATATATATATATATATATATATATATATATATGTGTGTGTGTATGTGGAGATAATAGAAGAAAGTGAAAAAGCTTTTTATAGACAATGTCTTTTGCTTCCATGTGCTAAATAGGCATCTGGGAAGATGAAATGTTTTCTACCTTAGCCATGAATCCCTTAAAAATTAATCTTTTTGGGAAACTGAGGTCAAGAACCTTTCATCTCCTACTCATATACACATATATGCACACATGCATGTATGTTTGCACTAGAGAAACATTTGAACTATCTGCAGGAGGTGTAGATGAGCGAATGGAATTGGTTGGCGGTATCACTTTGGTTTTTGTTGTTCTTCAAAATAAAACATACAGTAAACATGTCATAAGGAAAATACCAAAACTTTTTTGGTATTACTTGGATGAAAGATTCTGATAAATTCAATCTTAAAACATCATACATGATCAGTTGGATCATGATCTTTATTCATCAGGAAATAGGAAGGGTCCTATTCGGTCTTTTATGGCTGATGGCTTTGGGTTCATCTTTCTGGTTTTAACCTCTTCTCTTACCCACATTTATACTGATGCCTTTAATCACCAACAGTAATTTTTAATTAATTTCTAATTCTGGCCCGGGGAAACCCACCTACTGAGATAAGCAGATGACAAATTGTTACCAAAGATTCCACTGCATAACCTCTGCTGTATATCTCCATTAGTTCATTTCCTTCACATTCCAATACACAACACGCATATAGAAATTGTATATATGAATGCATACATACATATATATTGAGGCCAACAGCAACAGTCTGTTTCATGAAAAATGAAATAATCAGGCCTGTTGAGTGCGTTTAAGCATGGCACAAACTGTCACTGCTTGGTATTGACTTCAATGTCCACTTTTATATTTACAGACACTATCCCTGATATCGAGCACTTTAACTCATAAATATAGTGTAACTTAAAACTATATATATGTGTGTATGTGTAGTACCTAGTGGAAAGTGCTCAATATCTGTGATAGAATTAACGTATTCAGTCGTATGGATATTAGTTTGTAACCCTGAGTTTCACGTTTTTGTGATTGCAAAGGTGTGAGACCCACGGTTACAATCTAATATATATATATATATATATATATATATATATATATGTGTGTGTGTGTGTGTGTGTGTGTGTGTGTGTGTAAATATATAGAAAAATAGGAAAGAACCATTAGGTTAATAATCCAAAGTTCTTTAGTATTTTTGTTTTTATTTTTAAAAAACAGTGCTCAATACATAAGTAGAGCCTCTCTGTGTGTGTGTTTGCATGCTTGTATGACATAGTATGACTCGTCATGTTGTTCTGTCATGTCCAGTCTCAATGCCAGTATTTTATGTTAGGAGGAAATGATTTGCGTATGCAACAGTCATGCAAATCAACCTTCTGCTCCTTGTGACCATTTTTCTCACTTTTGCCCAGATGATGCCTGGCATAAAATATAAAAAACAAGCAACATATGGCTGCTTTGACTTTTTCTAACATATAAATAGGTTGATACTTGATTCTTGCTTAAAATGAGGTCTGTCTGAAAAGGATCCTGTCATTTAATATTAAGAAAAGAAAAAAAAAAAAAAAGAAGAAAAGCAGCCAACCTAGGGAAAAAGCACCTTAGTCTTTTACAATTTATTCCTCTCGGGAACTTACATATTTCTCCCAGCATTGCCTCTACCTTTTAAAACAACCTGCATGCAAAGTTTTCTTTCATAATTTTTTTTTTTATTACTTCTTTGGTTAAAAAAAAGCTTTTCAGCATCCCCTCCTATAATCACCAGATTTTTCCACCTTATGTGATTAATAATTGATTTACAAAATATATAACCCGATATTACGATGTGCTAAAAGTATTGATATTATGACTTAGGAATTGTTTAGTAAAACTCAAAATAGACAGCTTTAATATTTGGATATGTTGCAATAATATTGAGAGATACAATTATAGATTAAGACTTGCCACAAGTGTTGGGTGTAGACCTTTATTATTGGAGTGAATATCAGACTCCCGACAATAGTAATGGCCTGCAAGATGAAAATGCAAAACAATATGGCAAAGTGCTCAGACAGACACAAACAGACTGAGATAGCTATAGAAACATAAACAGAAGTTAACAGAAAAAGATGAAGAGACTGAAATAGATATATTAGGTTGGTGCAAAAATAATGACGTAATAATGTCATTTTTTGACGTATTTTTAACGTAAAAAAAAAAAACGACGTTATTACGTCATTATTTTTGCACCAACCTAATAGATAAAAAACAGTATATTTGCATTAATATTTATATTAGGATTAATATATGATTAGTATATCGGATTAATATATATAATATATATAAATAAATAAAGATGGCTCTGAAAGATTTATTATAAATTTATTATAAAAATTTATCTAAAATTTATTTAAAACTATCCATTTATTATTATTTGATTTTTATTATTGATTATTATTTTAATTTAATGATTGTTATAAATTAATTAAATAATTTAATTGAATAAATTTAAATAACATAATAAATATTTAAATAATTTAATTAAATAATGAAATAAACTAATTTTTAATTTAATGATCGTTATAAATTTCTTCATAATTATTATTATTGATTATTATTTTAATTTAATGATTGTTATAAATTAATTAAATAATTTAATTGAATAAATTTAAATAACATAATAAATATTTAAATAATTTAATTAAATAATGAAATAAACTAATTTTTAATTTAATGATCGTTATAAATTTCTTCATAATTATTATTATTGATTATTATTTTAATTTAATGATTGTTATAAATTAATTAAATAATTTAATTGAATAAATTTAAATAACATAATAAATATTTAAATAATTTAATTAAATAATGAAATAAACTAATTTTTAATTTAATGATCGTTATAAATTTCTTCATAATTATTATTATTGATTATTATTTTAATTTAATGATTGTTATAAATTAATTAAATAATTTAATTGAATAAATTTAAATAACATAATAAATATTTAAATAATTTAATTAAATAATGAAATAAACTAATTTTGAATGTAATGATCGTTATAAATTTCTTCATAATTATTATTATTGATTATTATTTTAATTTAATAATTGTAGAAAAGAAAAAGGATTCATTTATTATTATCCATTGTATTTATCCACATCCATTAATATATTTAAATTTTATGTAATTTATCTAAAAAATTTATTATATGTCTCATATATAAGGATTAATATGCATTAATATTTATATTATAATATTTATATCAAATAAATATTTATAATATTTATATTATTATAATTTTGTAAAAGATGAAAGATGGTTTGTATATTACAGAGGTATAAATATAAGTATATAAATATATGCTTAAATATCATAATATCAATGTCTTAAGCCTTTTGGTAAGTTTTTTTTGGTATTAAATAAAACATGTGATGTCAGAAACATGTAAAGGAACTTGTTAGAGTTATGTGTTAAGCTCAAAGTACTTTCAAACATCATTTGTCATTTTCAAGGATCTGCAAAGACCAAACTCAAATTACACATCATCACCAACTGAAAAATGAATGACCATTAATGTGTATTGCATGATGAACAATATGCAGTGAAGTAGGGTCTAATGAACTGGAGAGGTCTAAACCCAATCTGAACACAATATTATCAAATAATCATCTTAAAAGAACTCTTTAACAAAGTCAATACAAGGGGTTCTTGACTTATGTCGGAGATTTGTTCCTACGGAGCAATGTAACCTGATTTTCAACATAGGTAGGAACTCACCTACATAAACAGCCATGAGTCTGCTTTACGCTTGGGAGCCATAATGAAGGGCAAAAAGTTCCATAAAAGAAAAAATGACAAAAATGAGAGATATCAAATGTAGTACAATCAAATATGGTGTACGGCTGGTGAAAAAACAATGCTGTCTTCCTCATATAGCGCTGCATGATGATGTATTATGGAGATAGGTGCTGTAACCACAAAACACCATACATTTGGCCCAATGTAATTCGAGGGCCTTCTGTACATCAAAAATAATCGAATTCCTGAAAGAAACCAGATTCTACATGAAAATATAACCTCAAAATCTTAAACATGTTATTTTTCTACACTAATTTTAAAACTTTTTACCTCGACTGTGACTTCACCCCTAAAGACTTTCATTTTCTTCTTCTGAGTCATATTCCAAACCTTCATTTCTAATACTAAATAATTCTGGCATTAAATAACTCACATTGGAGTTCATATGCTGATAAACGAAACCATTTTCAAAGAAAGAAGATAGGAAGTTTATAAATAGTATAATATTTGTATTGTTAACAGATTAAAGTTTGAAATGAATATGAGTTCATGCACTATGACTGTGAAATAGAATTTGGCACTGTGCAAAAATAACTTTGTAGTTCAAAGACCTATAATGAGGAAAGAGGGCTTGGAGAATTTGACACTCACCAGAGATATTGTTGATAAGAGGAGCAGAAGGAAATAATGAGTAACGTACCTAATGATCTTGTATGAATATATGGCAAAACATAGACTGGGAGGTATAGTAACAAGATAAACATTGCTTACACTACAAACAATTGGAAGTTGTGGGAAGCCATGATTACCTATGTCCTGAAGGGACACAGCACTTAAAAGAAGAAATATGGTGATGAACTTTCTATATTTTCTTCAGTTTCTAAAGATTGGTATTTTTTTAGGTTATGTTTTAATATCTGTTTAGACTTTGGAGCCATGATGTGTTTGTTGATAGGGTAGTAGTAGGTATTTTTTTAGTGTCTTTTGTTAATTAGCTCTGATCTGTTAAGTGTTCATATTAGAGTAAGGTTGGAAGAGTTGGAATGGTAAATACATAAGACAATTTGGAAAATTTCTACTTTGATATGTTCTACCAACAGATTTGCATCTTATGACACTGTTCTATCTGTAAAACAGGGTAAAGTTTTTTTTCAAAATTTTACTATACATATATATATATATATATGTATATATATATATATGCTCCTGAAAAATTTATTTCAGTTTAGCTCTCTGGGGAGGAAGTGTGGGCATGTAAAAAGTGACTATTATTGTTAATAATGCAAGACTCTTCGGTAAAATCAAATCGAGTTCTCTCAGTCATTGTGCGTTTATCTAAAAAATAAATACGCTTGAATTCACTTTCATCCTTGCTGTCCACCAATGGCTTAGTGGTAGAATCCCTGACTGAGGCAAATTCAGTCAAGATTCAATCCTAGCTAGAGGCAACCGGATGTCTAGCCACACTGATGAGCTGTGATACAGTGAAACAATCTGTCTGTGGATGACAATATATATATATATATATATATATATATATATATATTTGTTTGAATAAAAACAGACCACTTTAAGGTTCCATGTAATAAATTATTTCACCACAGTTCTTTTAAAGGGCTCTGGATCATCAGACTTTACTTCCAAAGGTTGAAGTGAAAAATGAAAAGAAATTTACACATTTTTGACGGGCCGTATTAAGCATATGTAAATTAACGAAGTGAGTAAGTGAGGGGGGAGAGAATATATATATATATATATATATATATATATATATATATATATATATATATATATATATATATATATATATATATATCCAGGGGTGTAGGGCTAAATAAAATTGATTTACCAAATGTTAGAGGAATTTTGATCTTTGTTATCAGCATCAAACACAATAGAATAGTGTTTTTGACAGGGATGTTGTTTATGAGATCACCCATTCAATAGGAATTGGTGTCTGCTGTGAAAATACAATCTGAAGAGCCTTTATCACAGAGGATAAATGTGATTGCGAACTTGGAGAATTCACATGTTGGCTAAAAACCTTTGAATTGCTTGCATAAAATCCAAACTTTCAAAAGCAAACATTTCATGAGAATTCTAAAGCTAGACAAGCCTTTGTGCAATTGAAATAGAACAGATTCTAGGAATTTCTTACTTTGGTTTAATTTTAATCAATAGAATAATCAATAAGTTTATCAATGACAAACAGGCAGTTTAAAAAGCAGATTTGGTAACAAGCTTCACTGACATGCAAACCCAAATACATTACTTACATTCACACCTTCCTTACATCTTCATATATATATATATATATATATATATATATATATACACACATACATACACACTTGTTTTCTGAGCACAGCTATTTATTAGGGTAGCTACATCCTTGTGCAAACACCTGCTCAGGCACATTTAGCTTTGTTCAACATCCACACAGCCCACCAGTAGTTTATACTGCAACTATGCTGAGTAGCAAACCTTCATTACAGTTACTGGGTGCACATATAATCTGGTGTAATCTGCAGTTTGAGCAAGATAAGTGTACTCAAAGCTGCGCTTATGATGTCTTGTCAATTTGTGTTAGTGCAATCATCAATGGTGTTTGGGGATTTCTGTCGACCCACTTTCACTCACAAGGATTAGATCTACCTTTTGGTTCGATTTTGGGCACTATCCGAAGGTGACATGTATTGGCATCACTTGCCTAGAATAAGTCACCTTCCTGACAAACCAAACATGGTGAGATTCAAACCCAGGCCTCATGGTAAGAAATCAAATACTGTAACCACTTGGCCATACATCTATATATAAGAGGACACTGAGATGAACACCTAGCAATGACAGTTTGTTACTTAAATGCAATTGTCAGGCCTGATAATTACATTTAAGTAAACTATTTTGTCCAGTCACTTTTTGAAACACTTCAACAAATCCTTTTATCCACTGGGCCTTGTGAGTTCAATACCTGGCCACAGCAGAGAGGAACAAAAAACTTGGAGAGTTGAGTTACTAAATTAACTGAAAATGAGGTATTCCAAAAAAAGGCATGGCATGTGGAATTGGAACAATCTACTCCTGTAGACTAAATAAAGGGTTCAGTTCAAAATTCCAGTTAATATCACCTGAAGAAGCCTGGAGTGTATGATGGCTGAAACGTGAATATGGCAATAAAGATGAGGACAACAGTCCGAACAGTGTAAATAGTTACAATACCTCATCTCAGATCCTGAAGAAGGCCGGAGCGTACAACAGCTGAAACATCATGTGTGTGACAGCAAAGATGAGGACAACAGACCAAACAATGTAAATAGTGTAAATAGTTACAATAGCTCATCTCAGAAGTATATACAGATGAATGCTCTATTGTTGTAGTCCATGTGCCAGCTTTACTTAACTTTTTGTGAACGAGGTTTTTATAAAAGTGAGTGAAAGTTTCAGTAAGGTCATCTACGTATATACACGTACAATTTTTCAAATATATTTTTGCCTATAACTTTACGAGTCATTTCCCCAGTGTTGTTTGGGCAATTTAATTCTTTCATCATATGCTTGTTGATTGGTTTGGTTTGGTTTGGTTTGGTTTACAGTATATCAACCTCAATGGGTTATTTAATGCTGACAAAATTTTTATTGCTTAATATTTTTTTTCAAAAATATATTGCTGACATTAAAACCTATTTTTACACTTTCATAGTGTTTTGACCCCAGTTTTGGGTTAACTATTTGCCCATAGCTGGGAACCTAACAGGTGCGACCACTATGGGTCAGGGTGGACCTGGGAACATCAGCAATTTAGCGGTGGTTCCATGCTCCTCAAAACCTCCTGATCAGAGACCTTGCTGTTGGATGTAGTTTATTGTCTAACCCAGGGCACTATACTTGTTGGTGTTCAGTTAATTCATCCTTTATTTCTTATTACATGTACTCCATCAGCTAAAGGAAAAAAAAAATAAAAGAAAAAAGAAGAAAAAAAAAGAAGAAAAAAGAAAAGAAAAAAAAAGAAAAGAAAAAAAAAAGAAAAGAAAAAAAAAAGAAAAGAAAAAAAAAGAAAAGAAAAAAAAAAGAAAAGAAAAAAAAAAGAAAAGAAAAAAAAAGAAAAGAAAAAAAAAAGAAAAGAAAAAAAAAAAGGAATCTACTGTATTAGAGAAAAAAACAAAAATAACAATGGAAAGAACTGGTTATTAATATACATATACTAGAGCAATCCATTTTGAAATGATGGGTACACCAAGTACTCTGATTATTCCAAATTATATTTATGGGAGTCTACTTTGCTAAACAAAGAAAACCACACAATATTGAAATATGTACAAGCCTGACGTATGCAGCTGGCTGACAAACCAATTTATAGGATTGCTTCTTCATCACAAGAACATGAATCTATTTTAAAATCAAAAAGTGATTATATTTATTGGTCATGCAGCCTGATCTTCCCTACTTACTAATGAGAAATTCTGTTATTATTTGACATCAACAAGCAAATAAATAACAAGATTAGGTTTGAAATACTCTTGCATTTTTGTGTTAGCTTTCTTTAGATATGTTTACCTTTGATAATGTATGAAACAGAATTCTTTCTGACATCTGATGAAGGTAATTACATCACCAAAAATCCCAGATTTCTCATGCAGAAAATAATAACCAGAGCAACTACAAAATTACTGAAGTATTGCTATGAATTTTTGGTGGTAAATAGATCTGCCTTTTTCAAACATAATTTAGATTTCAAGATTTATTTCTACTTGGTGTGTCTGTGTGTGTATATATTTTTGGTGGTAAATAGATCTGCATTTTTCAAACATAATTTAGATTTCAAGATTTATTTCTACTTGGTGTGTATATATATTCATCAACTTGAATATCAAGTAAACATTAAACAATGAGCCTACTCAAACACATTTACAAAATAGACAGGGTCAATAGCCCAATTTTTTAATAGAATTCCATGATAATTTCCCTGAAAAATTCTACTGAGATTCTCTGATTTGGAGATACAACATAACAGAAAGTAGTAATTATATAGCTGTGCTGAATCACAGCTTAAAAGATGAATGGATAAAGAAACATTTTTATTTAAATTTTGCTAATGGCAGAAAACATATATATATATATATATATATATATATATATATATATATATATATATATATATATATATATATATAAAGAAAAATACATGAAAAAACAAAAATATGAATATGCAAATATGCTGTTTTAATGAAACTTCAGTTATTCTGTTTTGATTAGTCTTACTCTTATGTCTATCACCTTTTCATGTTGACTTGAATATCGTCTAATGTTAATTATGTTTTAATAACTATGTCCTGAAGAAGGTCTACTAGACTGAAACGCCTGATGTCGACATTGAAATAACATTAAATATATTTAAGTATATTTGCATATTCGGATTTTTGTTTTTCCATATATTTTTCTTCATACTGTCGGATCTATATCCATATATTTGCTTACATATATACATACATATATACATACATACATATATATATAATATCACATAAATAACATTTAAAATTAATTTTCAAACAATTTCCAATCTAAAAAAAAAATAAACATATCATTGGATGCATGTAAAGATGAATAATAATTAGAATAATTTCCCCGATAATTCCCAGTTTTCAAGGTTGACTGTCAATTCAGACACTTTACGTCATATCTTCTGAGGAAAATTTCATAGAACAAATTCTAAGAAAAAAGTCCTGTTTCAAGAATGCAGACTAAATAATCATTGACAAATTTAATAACGGTCAAAAACTTCCAGAATTAACAAACAAAAACTGTTAAGCGATGGTAATTTATTTAAAATCTATTTTTCGCCAGCCATTTTCCCAGGGCCTAAGCTGATATATTTATATGATAATTAATGCAGACTATCAATATAAATGAATTGAGATGGGTTAGCTAGCAACAATATAAGGGCATGACTTGCATCATTCTAATGATGGGGTAGTGAGAATTTGGGTGTGCATAGGTTGGGGGAGTGTTTAATACAGGAGGAATGTGCTAATGCTTCCTTGTGAATAAATCACACAGATATTTACAGATTAATCTAGTCATTTAAAAAACAGTAGTAGGATGACTGTGTAGCACCATTTTTTGTAGTGTCACCCCACTGCCACTACCACCCTAACTCAGTATTTTAAAGCCTTCTAACAGGCGAATGGATCATTTACTTCTTATGCAGTCAATTGCAACATACAATTTATCTTTTTCTAAGTGCTGAGTCAGCACTTAGAAAAACATGTGGGCAATTATGGTTCTCTACAACTTCCTATAATTTGTATCTCTTAGTAAGGTTTGTCTATTCAGTATCCCTTCCACTCCATGTTCAGACATCTATTTACCCAAAATTGTTAAAGAAGTTACTCACTTCTTTCCTGTGAATCTCTTACTTTCAATATGTCCTGTGAGTGCCAGATTCTCTGGGCCCTCTTTCCTCATTGTATGCCCAAGAAATTTCAACTATCTCTTTCTTATTCTAATTATAAGCATCCTTTTCGCTTCCTTTTTTTTTTTTTTTAAATGTTTTTGTTACTCACATGTTCAGCTCATAGTATTCTCAGCATCCCCCAGTAGAACAATATCTTTGTTGTTGAAAATCTCTCTTCCATCTGTGTCCAACATTCACTGCCATAAAGGGGGACCGATATATTACAGAACAGTTCAGTACAATTTTCTTTTCCCATTTTCTAATATTTTGCTTAGCTTTTGAAAGGCATCTTTCACTATTCCAATGTGCTTTTTGATTTTGGTATCAGATTTTCTGTCCACTGTTGAAACACTTACCAGATATTTATATTTGTTTCATTTTGGGGTCCCCACTATTTTGTTCTATTTTTGAAAGTAGTTGCAAGCACAGAGATTTAACAGGAACTGTAAATGAGGTTTATGATTCATTTGGGAAGAAGAACATAAAAATAAGAAACAAAAGATGAGACCAATTTTCCAGCTTTAAAAATCATTGTTAATTGCTTTTTAGCAGATGAAAATGTGAAATGATTTTTGGTTCATGCTAGACACATAAATATGTGTCAGGAAAATGATGCACAAGGATTTAAAAAATTTTTCTTTTGGAAAATTAACTTATATAGAGAGCATATGTTTAGGTTAAACCAGTATAAATATTTGAATGTCAGTAACTGATAATTTTCAACCATGTTTCTAACCATATTCACGATTCATGTGTTATGTACATATGATGTCTTTCCTACATTAAAATAATTTTAAGCAAAGACATACATCTTATTGATATCACAGGAATATGATTGGTAAGCAAGATTCTTCAGTGGCTAAATGTGTCATTAACTCTTGAATATATAATCAATCTCTCCCTCTCATATATATATATATATATATATATATATATATATATATATATATATATATATGAAAGTGAGCATTGAAACAGTCTGTCGGCTTTGAGTGTTGACTTCAATGTTCACTTTTATATTCACATGTGCTCTATCTCTGATATTGAGCAGTTTATCCCATAAATATAGCATACTTTAAAACTATATATATATATATATTTTCCAAGTGTAGCTTAGATGCGGCACAAGGCTGAAAGTATGGGACACTCAGTGAGAATTGAACTCACTACTCAGTCATAATTGTTCTAGCAAGACAAGCTTGCTAACCATTATATGCCTGCCCAACTATATATATATATATATATATATATATATATATATATATATATATATATATATATAAATAAATAAAAGGTTAAAATGCCAACCAACTTTGCAACAAGGGTTTTGACAGTGAGGTCTCCTCAGGCAAGTGGAAGAATGTACAAGCCAAAGAAAACTACTTCAATATACTAGAACACCGGAAGTGAGAGTGTAAAAGTATGAGGATGGTGGGAGATGAGAGAGGGGAGTGAAAAAAAATTGTAAGTGAGGGATGGGGGTGGGGTGACTAATTATTTTATTTCACTTATCTGGGTTCATCGGTACCTAAAAAATATTTACTTAAATGCCTGTACCTTGACATAATCTCAGTTTTCTCATTTAGTAAGACATCCCTATCAGGAAACATGACAACGGCCAATCTCCTCTGCCTGCACAGCTGACAACAGCCACTATAAACTCTGCTGTTTTCAGTCTTCCTTTTTCATTTCATAAATTTTAAAATAAATTCCTCCAGAACTAATTTGACCCAGTTTCTGAGAATATTGCTTACTTTACTGTCACTTGGTTCACCTTTTGGGGTAACTCATTTAAAATGTATTCCTTAACAATTTAGCATAATGCTGTTAATCACCAAACAAATATTGGATTTCATTCTTTTATGAATTATATTTGGTCAAATCTAACAATTGTTCTTCAGGAGTTAAAATCCTTTGTTCAATACGTGATCTGCTCTCATGTCAAATTTGTGACTGGACACGTTTTGGCACTGTGCCATGCATTTAGACACATGCTCAAAAGAAGGTCAATCATGGAGACTGCTGATCTTTGAGGGTGGAAGATGAGTGAAGAAGGTCAGTTAAGGCTGTCTCAGCTGAATCATTCCCAAGTACATCAGGGAAGGATTGATGACGAAAATTATTATATTCAAGGTGTGGGTCAAATGTCTTATTGCTCTGTCAAACAAAAATCAAAGGTCATCCAAAGATGGATTTCTATTTTTTAGTGATGCTGATCCTTTGATGATGACTGTAAATCATTCCATATATCATTTGGATTATAATCGTCATCTTTGTTGTTTTTACAATTTATTTTGTGCTGCTATTTAGTCTTTTATTGCATTTCACCACTTCAACACTAAAGTTTAAGAGAATCAGAGGACCGGATGTTAAGGTTGTTTGTTAGTAGAGATTAGTGAGATCAGATGGGATTGGTAGAGCCACCTCTGTTCTTATCAAATTCACATCTTTGATAACCTAACATAGAAAACAGTAACCAGAGCCAAAGTTTTTAAAATAGGCAGAATTTTTGTCTACATCCTGGTATTCTTTACAAAGATGAAAGTTTGAAATTGTCTATGGTGATGTAATTGGAAAAAAAAATGTAAAAAGGCAAATCTTTTTAAACAATTTAGGTGAAACATAGTAGGTAGTTCCTGGCTTACTAGGATTTCTTATACTCTGCTCTACTTAGTGTATTGAACAATTTATGTTTTCTTATTTTACCCGATTGTTTTTTTTCTTTTAGCTGATGAAACAGTCTGTCGGTTTTGAATAACCAACGTAAAACAATATGTCAACTGTAGCTAGGTGCTTACTTAAGTAATTTATGTAAAGAAATTGTTCCCTTTATTGTTTAAACTCTTACCCAATTTAAATAAAAAGGATATCTAACTTTATTTCATAAGCTTTTGTATTCATTTTTCTACTAAATGTTTAATTAATAAATTCATTAAGTTTCCCAAGCCAACAGTAGTGCCTGAAAATAATGAATTTTAATCATTGTAGGTATTGGAATCAGAAATTTAGAACAGGATTGGAAATTGTATTGGAATCTATAAAAATATTGGTATCACCCGATTACTGAGAGAGAGAGAAAGAAAGAGTGGTTCAGCTGGATTAGAATGCCTAATATAGTGTGATGCATATGTTCATCTTACAGAGACTAATTCATGAGAGTAGAAAGTTTCATTCTCATTAAGTGTACCATTATCACAGCCTTGTGTCACACTAAGTTAAGCTTAGTAATTAAATATACATAGCTATGGATGCACACATATATATACATATATATATATATATATATATATTAGCAAGCAAACCCCCCAAAATTAAGCAATGTCAGATAGCAATGATTTATAAACTTTCTTAAATATATTTTTTCTCAATTTGATTATAGATATATTAGAAAAATGTTTGACAGAGCTAATTTGGTACATGGTCATGAGAAAGAATGAGAAATACCATCATTTTATATATATATATATATATATATATATATATATATATATATATAATAGCTGGCCACTTGTATTCGAGGCTACCCATCTACTAGGGTAGCTAGCCAATCCCTATTGCAGATGCTCGCTCAGGCACATTTGTGTTTGCTCAACACCCACAGAGCTCACCTGTGGTTTTTACTGTAACTATGCTGAGTAGACCTTAGGTACAGTTTCTGGGCAAGAGCATGTTATCTAACATGATCTACAATTTGAACAAGGCCAGCATGCTCAAACCCTCGGCCACAATGACTTGTGGCTTTGTGCTAGCACAGCTATTGATGGTCCAAAAGAGTTCCATCTACCCAATTATTATCATTGCTCTGTATAAATCGTTGGTAATCTCCATTCTCCTATATGGATGTGAAACATGGACACTGTTAGCAGATACAGAGAGAAGGAGAACAAATGCATGAGAAAACTCCTTGGCATTTTCTATTGGGAACAAAAAACCAATCAGTTTGTGTGGAAAAGAGTTGAAAGTTTTGTGGGATACCAAGAACCTCTTCTTGCCACTGTCAAATGTAGAAAAATGGTGTGTTTTGGACACATTACAAGACATGACAGCCTGTGCAAGACCATCAAGCAAGACACCATAGAAGGTGGATATATGAGAGGACACCAATGCAAAAACTGGTTGGACAATGTTACAAAAATAGACAGGTATGACTGTATCAGAATTGCTGATAGCTGCCATTAATAGACTGTTGTGGAAAAGAGTTAGTGTGGCTTCTGTATTTGGATCCGCCCTATGATTACAAAAGTCAATTGCTCTGCAGTTTAAGATGAATAAGTGTTGACATACTTTGCAAGATCAACTATTTTATTTCTTAAAAAAAATCTAAGGGGTTTCCACTAAACTTTGTTTAAGATTTGTAATGTTAAATTTGTAATTTTATTTCAGTTTTCCAACTAAAAGAAAAGAAACACTTGTAAACATCAATCAAATTCATTGTTGGTTTCTACTAGATCAATTTTTTGTTTTATACAGCTTATGAAACCTTGCTGAGGAGAGTTTATTGAAAGACAAAAAATATTTGGGATTATAAGAATACTCATTTCTTTTCATGAGCGAATATTGCATTAACAATTTCTTTTTTCAAGAATAACGATTTTTTCAGATACATGTCTGACTATTTAATCTATAGTTAGAGAGAGATGGATTCATACCTTTCTCAAGGGTATTTATGCGAAAGTGAATACAACAAACTTGCCATATATATATGTTTGTTTGTAGGATCTATGATAGTATCTAAAAAGATTCTCACACAGACAGTTTGTCTTTCTTGAGATAATATTATTGTAATTAATCATAGCAATTGACCAATATTTATTTGGAACCTCTTAAAGTGAGAGTTTACAAAAAATATTGTAATCCAGCCAGAATTTCTGTTTTGTTTATAACTGTTTTTGTTTGCCATCTTTTGTCAAGATAAACTATATGAGTTAAAATATCAAGTTAATATTATCACCGCCAATTTGAAAGTTTTTCCCTGTTTACTTATTATATACTCTGTTTATATTCTAAAAGTCAATTGCATCAGATACAATCTCACATACCATTTATCACTATTCAAAATGGCTGCAATATAATATTTCAAAGCATCCGTTTTTGTAGGTTGCATTATCTCAAAAATATTTCTGCAACTAACTTGGACAGCTACCAATATTTACATCAAATTCTGCTAAAATCTGGGGCTGCTACAATGGTTCTATATCAAGATAAACTTGAAGCTCCCCCCCACAATCCATGTCTCCTGTCTCACTAACAGTCACTTTTCAATCCATCATGCTTGCTTTTATCTATCCTTTCTTTCAGATGAGTGCCAAAAGAGAGAGACTGACTTAGATTAGGATACAATTGAACTTGACATAGAAGATTAAACAACCAAGTAACTTCACAGGAAATGATCCTACAGGGACATGTTTTGGTTCAATGTACGGGCAATTGTGTCACTTTTATCAGGAAATTTTCTGCTATCTGTGGCAGGCAGCAGCACACCCAAATGTGAGACTTCCATTTTCTGCCAAGTTAGTTCAATAACTACTGGTTATCTCAAATTGTGCTTGTATAAGCCAACAATTATCACACAGGCAGAGTGGTATTCAGTTTAAGAAACCACCTGCTGTGGCCAATAGGGAGTCGTGAAATGTTTAGCATATTAAATATCCATTGCAGAATGCAATGATATAAACAAAGGATCATCTAGACAAACACAATATAAAGAGAGGCTGTACATGAATTTTGATGAAAACATTGAGAAAATTTATATTTCTGATTGTTTACTTGGGGGATCTTTGATGTGATTTTTATTTCACACACAAGGAAGTGCTGAAAACTTGTCACCCTGACCCACTTCCTGAAATCAATATTTCAATGACCAAGCATCAGAATTTGAGGAGGAGTTAAAAAAAATTTGAAAAACAATGTGCCAAATGTGTTGAAGTATAGGATGACTAAGTGAAGTAGCATGTGATGACTCTTAGTCATTTCCTTCTTGGTTAGGCTGAGAATCTTTCATTTCCCTTTAAATAAGCTTGTTAGGTAGGTTAACCCTGCTTTATTTTGTTCCTCTTGACTTCAATGTCATGTGAGTGTCAAATTCTCCAAACCCACTTTCTTCATCTATTTCTTCTAAGGATTTATACTTCTTTAAAAATGAAATTAAAATTATACTATGCCATCAGTTTAACACTGAAAATCATAGTGAAAATATAATTAAAATTTTTTTTCCATTTTCTTTTTGATTGAAATCTACAAATGCCCAGAAATATTTCTCATATAAGTTAATAGTAATTGCTTCTTTGATTTAAGCCAGTTTAGTCAGTTTTCAATTAGCACTTGATAACTGCATTGTGCATGAAACTCAGAGTTGTGCTACCTTTGAGGAAAAAAAAAGTATATTTATTATTGACATAAACTATAGTTCTGTTATTATCATTTTATAAGCACCAGCATTCAATGTGCAATATATTGATATATATATATATATATATATATATATATATATATATACACACACATTTGATTAAAAAAGAACTGAGAAGGTCTTATTATTTAAACCAAACATATTTGAATGAATACTTGCTGCCTAAATATACCATATATATATTGATGGATGAGAACCCATTAAATGGAAAATGTATAAGGGCATTTGGTGTGTGCGTATATATATATATATATATATATATATATATATATATATATATATATATATATATATATGTATGTATGTATGTATGTATCCACATAAAAATAGTATATTTAGCTTGAAATAATTTGTTAAACATATTTTGTTAATTAGAATAGAATAGACAGTGAACATTTTTTAATCCTTTTGTGCAATTACACTAGAATTCATTCTATTTAATATATAAAAACATACTCACATACATTTATATAAATTGATATATGTACACACACATGTTCATACACATATATCCATGTAGATATCTTGACAAATGCATACACAGATTCATATAAAATTAAAGCATACACATATATAAACAGATAATAATATATATATATATATATATATATATATATATATATATATATCAATAAATGTACATATTATCCACACCATTATATATTTGAGGAATATTCATATTTTAATTTAAAAAAAAAAATAATAATTAAAGGAAGATTACTTGTTCCTATTAAAACACAAATATATATTTAATAGTAATGTGTTAAAAAGACTGTAGTTAGCATTAAAAATAACAATTAAAAAATTAATTAAAAATTAAAATTAAAAAAAATAATCTGGATCAACATATTTAAGCAGATATTTATTTTTTTGTCTACATGTAATCATCAATACATTTCTTTATTTCCTTTACCATTACAAACCTTAGCCCTAGATATAATTTCCTAGTTGATAGTGAGATACCATCATTCTTTAATTACCAGAAATATTAGTCCTCCGACAGGAATTGAACCTGTATAGGGTACAGGTTCGATTCCTTTTGGAGGACAAATATTTTCTATGAAAATTTCTCGGATATTCAGGTCGGTAAATGTTGTTTAATACCGTTTATTATAAAACAGAGCATTTAGTTAAATATTTGTATCTATAAAAAGAATGCATAAACATAAAAATGTCTCAAAATAATTGTCGGACTTTGTCCATTTCATAACATATATTATATATATATATATATATATATATATATATATATATAATAACTGACATTAAATATTCAAACAATGTAATATGGAAACCAGTTGGAAGTTTTAAATTTTTATTCTGTTACCAAAGTTTTGTTCAACAAGTCTATATTTTCACGTATGACGTCAAGTAAATCTGAGTATGTTAACTTAACACTGTAACTAGAACTGCGTGTATTAAGAAAACCTATCCAACTGCATCTGTTATTTCAATCATCTATGTGACTTGATGTAAAGATGATTACATTTCACTTGCAAGCACTTTTTATGAACAATTTAGTTTTTGCAGAAACATGTTTACAAGTCAACAAACAGGTGGAATCTACTCATCATTTTAAAATATCATGACATATTGACACCTTTTTGTAAGAACTTAGAAATATGTTCATTCTTACTTCACACACAATGGAAACATGTATCTATAATTCATATAAAATGATATGCAAACAACAAATATTAGATCATTAATTGCTATAAATTGTTAGGATTAATAGGAAAGAAAGAAATTACATCAAGTAGAAGGAATAATTTTAATAAAAATCTAACCATTTGATTAATCAGCTGATTCAGGAGAGTCAAGGTGTTTTGATCTGTTCCCAGTTTGAGATTAGGTTGAGGCATTTGCTTTCTAACCATGAGACCCGGGTTCAGATCTCTCCAGGGTCAACTTGTGGGAAAGATGACTTTTTTGATGTTATCAGTATTCAGCAACTTTGGAAAGTGCTTTAAAAAAATACCACAGGCTGACCCAAGCCCTGTGAGCGAAATTGGCTAAATGGAAAACTTTGGAAAGGCATTGATAGTTGTGTTTTCACAAAGTCACAAGCCATACTAACAGTGGGGGTTAAGCATACTTGCATTGTTCAAACTACTGATCAAGAAGGATTATAAACTCTCTTCCAGAAACTGTAAGGTCTGCTTTGTAGGCGTTGAACAAAGCTAAATGTGCCTGAGTAGGCATCTGCAATAGGGATTGGGTAGCTACCCTAGCATACAGGTGTACTTGGAAAACCAGTAGCTGACCATTATAATATAGCCTATAGGTTAATATCAGAGGCTAGATAAAGTTGTTAATAGTTTAACAGCATTTTATGACCATTACCCTAATCTTTTACAAATTCCACACTGGTTCCTGCCAACCCCCCCACCCCACCCAGTTCACTTATGGCAAAATGATTACAAATCTAAATTATTTGTTCATTTAAAATATGACATTTATTATAAAATATATTCAGTTTAAATACTGAAGGAGTTATAAAAATGAATTCAAAGAGCTGACTTACATTTTCCAGTTACCACAGACAGAAAAGGAAGTTAATCTTCATGATACTGATGTCTGTTTCAATTTCATTCAAATAGGTAAAAATATTTTAACAAAATTTTTAAAAAAGCTTTAAAAGAATAATTCTGTTTATTGCTGAATAATTTCTGAAAAGTTCAATAAAATCTTATAATTGTTTTTTCTTTTTTTGGAGCGGGGTTAAAAAAATCAACAGGTTTATTCTGGCCTCCAACTTCACCAGAGTAGGGGTTGTCCAATTTGAGTAGGAGAGAAATGTATATTTCCAATGTCTGAGTGAAACTTTCTTGGAATATGGGGGAAATGAATGTGATTTGACTCTGTGGAAATGGCATGGTGTGTCCTAACTTTAAAAAATCTGAACAGGCAGAACTAAAGAATGGAGCTCATCTGTACATTTGTAATCGAGTAGTGATAGACTTGAGATGCTGCATTTGTGGGAAAGGAACTACAAAGTAGAGGATAAGTTTTCTCTACCAGACTGCATAAATAATTTTGAACTCTATCAAGGCTGGAAAGTATGAATTGAGCAACTCCAGCTCATATATGATAGCAATACTCCAGTTTTTGATCACATCTGACTTTTACGATATTTAGTTTTCAACTTTGTACATTTTAACATAAAAAGCATTTGTTCTTTTAATGAGGAAGAAAGATTAGAAATAAAATGCAAATGTAGATATTTTTAAAATGTAAATTCCACAAAATTATAAACCTATCTTCTACA
Organism: Acanthosepion lycidas; assembly: GCA_963932145.1. Classification (NCBI taxonomy): domain Eukaryota; kingdom Metazoa; phylum Mollusca; class Cephalopoda; order Sepiida; family Sepiidae; genus Acanthosepion; species Acanthosepion lycidas. The sequence continues at coordinate 60,392,878 of OZ010580.1, forward strand.
GCCCTCAAAACAAAAATAATCTATAAAAGAAACTGTCAAAGAAAGGTCTATAACTTTGCAAATATTGTTCAGAAAATTGTCAACCAAAAGAAAAAAAGGCTTAACTGACAGACTGCCAAACAATATTTTAAAAGCAGAGATAATTTGTCACACATTATCAGAGGCATGATGGGAAAGTAAGATATCTAACATAACAATTAGGTTATATCTTTTCTCATGAGAAACTCAATGAAAAACTAATTAATTTCTGACATAAAAGGAATATCTAAAAATACAACCCACTGCATAATATTAATTATAGTCTTCATTATACCATCACAGGTTAATTAAGAGAGTAAGAAACTAGAAAGCTTAAACCATGCAAGTGAAGTTTTTCAAGATGGCTTCCTTCATCATTTTTTATTCCTTTTCCTATTATTTCACCTGGCACCTCTAGGTCAGATGCTGAGGATGTATAAAGAGGTGAATAAATGTTAAGGGTTAATGATTCCAATGATGCACTCATTTTAAGAGGGTACTATTAAGATAAAACCTTCACCCCAGCATTTATTCCCCTTCAGATTTTTAATCAATGTTTTAAGTGGAAACCATTGATATTTTTCAGTACATCTTGTTTGAAGGCAAATAATATCTGATGCTACTGACTGAAACATGATTTTTAAAATTATTTTGAGAAAGAGTAAATGACAAAATAAATCTACACCTACCCACTAAAAAAAACAAAAAAAACAAAACAAAAACAAACCATAATTAACCAAAATTAACAAAAAACCAAAATTAACCATTGTAGCTAGTCTAGTTTACAGGATCAAATTCAGGTTATTCCAAACCAGCTTATTAGGAAGATAATTATTATTATTATTATTATTATCATTATATATATATATATATATATATATATATATATATATATATATATATATATATATATTAGTGATGGGACGATACCAATATTTTTACTGCTTCTGATACAACAGTTCTAAATTTCTGATTCTGATACGATTCCCGATTCTCATTCCTACAATGATTAAAATTTGTTATTTTCAGGCCCTACAGTTGGCTTAATACTAACTGTTCAATCTTGTAAATTTAATTTACCAGATCATAAATTTATTCAGGATGCCTGGACATCCTGAATAAATTTATGATCAAGTAAATTAAATTTTTTTTCTGGTATTCCTGGTACTTTTCAAAAGCTGCAGGTGAGTGATTGAAGTGCCCAACTATTTGTTTATAAACAGAAAGCATATCCTTCACATACCTTTGTGCAAAGATGGCATCATTAATGGTCAACTGCAAGGTGTGTAAAAAAAACAAGGTAATGACTTATATAGGGCTTGTACAACTGTTGCTGTCATTATAGCTACATTACCTCTTGATATAAATTTTACTATATGAAATAATAAATTGTTGTACTGTCTGTGTGATACATTCACATATTTATTGCAGTGTACGTTACTTATAATGGAATAATTCTTAGAACTGTGCTTTTTTTTTGTTGAAATTTTGCAGTGATCCAGTGCTATTTTTTTCCACCTTACATATTTTAAATTTTAACAAGGAAAGGCACTCTCTAATTATTATGTAATCTCTTTAAAATTTTATACATGGCATTTTTCAATGAATGGAACAAATTTAGGGGTGACAATTCAATTTCAGCATGCACTTCAAAAATAAGAGAGACCCTAATATATATATATATATATATATATATATGTATATGTGTGTGTGTGAGAGTGAGCAGCGCTATATTGAGTCTGATTTCCTACCTCTTCACCACCGACTACCCATTGGAACAGTTGGTATGACATTTGCTTGATAACCTAACCAGGTTCCAATTCTTGGTAGTGGATGCGCACTGCTGATGAGTCCTAAATATAGGACGAAACGGCTGTCCAGTGCTTTCTGCATTCTGTTGAGGTTTCTTTCAGACTCGATGAATTACTTAATTATAATTATCAAATCCTCCTAATAATTTCTATCATTTGTATATCATTGCTTGAACCGGCTTCTAATGCTCAAGTTTGAGCAGCTTGGTGATAGTAGTCGTGGCTCCTGGGGAACAGTCCTATGGTTAGAGAGAATCTCAGTTGAGTTCCACCACGGAATACGTGAGCGAGCGGCACTATATTGAGTCTGATTTGCTACCTCTTCATCATTGAGGCCCATTGGAACAGTTGGTATGACATTTGCTTGATAACTAACTGTCCGGGTTCCAATTCTCAGTAGTGGATGTGCACTGCTGATGAGTCGTAAATATAGGACGAAACAGCCGTCCAGTGCTTTCTGCATTCTGTTGAGGTTTCTTTCAGACTCAATGAATTACTTAATTATAATTATCAAATCCTAATAATTTATATATATATATATATATATATATATATATATAATATTGCAACAATAATACTCTAAGCAGAAAGGCATCATATTGTGGTTTAACGCTTGCATATATTTTGATAAAGTACAAAGAGTACCTAATCCTGCACGTCAGTGAATAAAAAAAATAAATGTAAATTTTAAATTTGCATCCAGACATTTAATAAGAATTAAATAATAATGGGTCTTCAATCTTATCTCAAAAATTTAATTACTAATAATTTTTACTGTCTAAAATAAATTTCTCACAACTAAAAAAATTTAATATTTTCTAAAAAGAATCAAAAGTAAAAACATATCCCTTGTTTTTTTTTTTTTTTTTAAGAGATATAAGCAATTTTAGCTAACTTTACAATAAATTTAAAAAAATATTAGGAAGTTGAAAGCTAAATAATGCTGATATCAAAATTGATCTTTTTATAAGGTATGAGATTCAACTGTTAGAAAGCATTAAAATAGAAATAAAATTAAAAATGATTAAAATCTTCATAAGGATGAATTTAACTGTAAATGCATATTTTTCACAGGGGATTGATTTTTTCAGTTATTTATGAGATTGTTATAAGATGAAATTTAACGAGTTTTATTTTAAAATTATTAAAACAAATCATGTTAAAAGTGGAAGAAACTATAGCTTTATCATACCAGATAAAAAAACAGGATAAAAATACATTTTTAACTTATTTATACACATCCCACTTTTTATTTTTACTTTATGGTGTATCATGCCTATTGGATGCATAGTTGAGAAATCTCAAAGAAAATGTTCTCTCCAGCAGGAATTGAACTGCCATCCTCCACTTTTTATAGTAAAAGAAAAAATTGGAACATCTATTACAAATACACGTATCCACTATAATAACTTAGAAGTAATAAAAATTCCAGATTAAATATATATATATATATATATATATATATATATATATATATACAGGTAAGATAAGAACAAATGAAACAATTCCACTGTCGGTAACATTTAATTTAAAAGAGGGCTCAATACAGAGTAGAGCTAAATATTATTTATTATAGGAGATTAAAACAAAAACATGTTAAAAGTTGCTATACAATAGCAATCATGTTTTGACACTGCAAATGTGTCTCCTCGGGAAATGGTAAATTCCTGAGGTGACACACACACACATATATACATGCACCCCCCCTCTCTCTTTTCAATAAAGATGGTTATGATAAGTGACTTGACAAGTCTAATATTAATTGACAAAAAAGAAAACTAATGATTAAAAATATACCTAAAAGGAGTTAAATATGGTTAAAAGATTAAATCACTAATTACAACTCAAACACAGACTAAATAGAGAAATAAGATCTAAAGTTAATTAAATGATTTTGGTTTAATGCAATGAAAACACTTTTAATAAAATAATTGTCTGTGGAATTTCGTTGAAACCCAATAACTAAAGAAAGAAATTATTATTCAGCTTTTATCTTCATAATAATTGAAATTATTTTTGTTTTTTACTGATCAGCTTTTACATAATGTCAAGAAATTTTTGAAAAATGTTATTTTTTTTTCTCTTGCTTGGTTCGGATTATATTGTCTCAATAGGAAAGGTAATTTTATTTCTATTCACAGCTAATCTAAGATATATGTGCTTTCTTGGCATATACAAATAAATTTACTTTTCACCGAGAAGAGTTTAAAGACTGTCTTGAAAATAAATCCTATTTCTTTGCTAAAGATACTTTGCTTCAAAAATACGAATAAACTTAGAGAAATATATTTCTGACTTTTAAACTTTTCAATTAGTAAAGTTTATTATTTTTATTTTATTTTAATTGAAGCCATAGACACCCAAAATCCTTTTCTTGGATAAAATTCCTCCCAGGTCTTCAAAGGATAACATCACATGATATTTCAAAAATAGACAAGGCATTTCCACATCAAATCCTAAGATAGTTAAAAGAAGTCTTTATAAAAATATCTTTAGCATTTAGAGATAAGAGTTATTTTATTGAACCAGTTTATTTCTGACCTCAAAACCTTCTGAAATTTACTTATTCAAATTTGATCATGTTGAAGAAATCTAATGATAATAAAATTTATTGTGGAAAAAATAGATTATAAAATACTTAAGAAAATATACCTTGTAAAAAAAAAAAAAATGGAAAAGCAATTTGATTTTTTAAATCAGTTTTTAGGTATCCATTCTCATATACATAGATTTTAAATAATCACACTGGAGAGAAGATAAAATATGTGATACAAAAAAAAAAATGTCACAAAAACTTACTACAAATTTTTTAAAAGTTTAACAGAGATCTGTCTATATTGTAGAGATGAGGTATTGTAATTATTTACACTATTTACATTGTTTGGACTATTGTCATCATCTTTGTTGCCATATTCACAATGTTTCAGCCATTGGATGATCTGGTCTTCTTCAGGATCTGTCTATATTTCTGAGATGAGGTATTGTAATTATTTACACTATTTACATTTTTCGACTGTTGGCCTTATTTGACCCAGTGGATAAAAGCATTGCTTGAAGTAATCTAAAAGTGATTTGACCCAAAGAATTCTGAGTTTAATACCTGGCCACAGCAAATGTGAACAAAAACTTGGAGACTTGAGTTACTAAAAGGAAATAACTGAAACTGATATTATTTACATTTACATTCTTTGGACTGTTGTCCTCATCTTTTTGTAAATATTCCTGATGTTTCAGCCATTGTATGCTCCGGCCTTCTTCAGGTGATGGGAATTTCAAATTGAACCCTTTATTTCATCCACTGAAGTAGATTGTTCTAGTTCCATGTGCCATGCCTTTTCCAGATATCTCGGTTATGTCCCTTTTAACTCATCTCTCCAAGTTTATGTTCACCACTTCAGTAGTCAGGTTTTGAACTCACGACTGTTTGGGTCAAGTCACTGGATCCAACCAACACTTTTATCCACTGGATCATGTGTTCCAATCATCTTAAGAAGGCTGGAGCTTACAACAACCAAAACGTTGTGAATATGGCAATAAAGATGAGGACAACAACAGTCCAAAGAATGTAAATAGTTACAATACCACATCTCAGAAATATAGACAGATATTGAAACTGAGATATCCAGAAAAGACATGGCACGTGGAATTAGAATAATTTACTCTGGTGGATGAAATAGAGTTCAGTTCAAAATTCGAACACATATCACCTGAAGAAGGCTAGAGCATACAACGGTTGAAACATTTTGAATATGACAGTAAAGATGAGGACAACAGTCTGAACAATGTAAATAGTGTAAATAATTTAACTGAGAAATGAATAAATCTTTTTTTCCTTAATTTCTTGATACCAGCTCAGATTAACTTTTTGGTAAAGCAGAAAAGAATTCTTATTCTTAATTCTCCTATGGTATTCTTTTACTGAAATTAAATTCTGACTTTAAAAAATAAGGTGAGATTGAATTTTTAAGAATATATATATATATGTATATTTCACTTACAAAAAAAACCTAAAAAAACACAAGTTATTTTCCTTAGGAATTTAATCATTGTAAGTAGACTCTTTAGTAATATAACTAAATGGCATACTTATCAGGTAAGCTTCTCTTGTTTTCTTATATATTATTTATTTTAGGATATTAAAACAAAACATTAAAAATTGCTACACAATTACAGTCTTGTAATGATTCTAATTGTGTAGTGATTTTTAACATGTTTTTATTTTAATATCCTAAAATAAATAATATTTAGCTCTACTCTGTATTGAGCCCTCTTTTTAATTAAATGTTATGTACAGTGAAATTATACTCCGTTTGTTATCATTTTACCTATATATATATATATATATATATATATATATATATATATATATATATATATATATATATGTGTGTGTGTGTGTGGTGCAACCTAATAAATAGTTCATGGAATTTGGATAAATTCATCAATCTGTTAATGATACAGCATATTCTGTGACATACAGGACATTTCACACCTCATTTAAGTTTGCCATACCTTTTTGGCAGAACCTCACATAGAAACATACAGATGCAGAACCACAGATGTTCTAAGTAATGTTTATTCATTTTATTTAACTTTTTATAATTTTTTGTTTTCTAAAGACAAACTTATTAATATTTGACAATATTTAATGGAACATTTAATTTTTCAATCATAATGGACGGAAAAAAAATTAAACACACCATTATTGGGTGATTATATATAATAACAAATATCGTTTAACAAAAAAATAAAAACGTCAACCAGAGTATTTCTGTATGATAATCCTTTTGCGGCAAATAGTCTTTATAAGTAAAGAGCTCAATATCAAGAGAATGAGCTTTAATAGTAAAAAATTTAATTAAATGTTAACTGCTCCCACTTTTGTGTAGTATACAATTATTTGTCAGGGGGCTTGATAACAACATCTGTTTATATATATATATATATATATATATATATATATATATATATATATATATATATAAAAAGAAAAAGATTCCAAATGAATTTGGTTAGATAAAAAAAAAAAAAAAAATTCTAAAATTCCCAGCACCCTTCTGTCATACAGACTTGTAGTCCTGCCAACATAACAAATTTGGTCTAATGAAGTCCTGAAGGACGAAATGTATCACAAGTAAACTTTTCCTCTTTGATATATATATATATATATAAGGTGGATGGATAGATAATGGTAACTTTTTTCAGATGGGAAACAACTTAATTATTCTAACACTTCAATCTTAAGTATAAAATTATCCTAATTAAAAATAGACAAAGCAGATCTAAAAATTCAAAGCATGGGGATATTTTTGGGTGGGGGCACTGGATACTGTCTGTGTGAGTGCAACAGTGAATTTGTCTTCACGGTAATTATCTCAACAATAAGTTGTGGGAGAAAAGTAAAATAAAAAACAAAAACAAAAAACAAAAAAAAAAAAACGTCTACCAATCTGAGAGATAACACATATCAATGAAACAATCTGGAATACACAAAATTTGAGTGACTCTTCTTCAACATATGTTTTCTCAGGATAAACAAATGTTAACGGTTTTTGCAAAAACATTTCCCTGTTCACCATGTTCACTGAACAGATTTAATGTTTTGAAACTCTACCCCCCCAAGGGGAAGATGTTTTTGCCTTTCATCATCTAAAAAGCAGCAGATTTTCTTTACTTCTTTTTTCATGTTATACTGTAAATGATATGGGGTCGGTTCTTGTCACACCCATTATTGTTTAAAAGAGTATTAAAAAAAGTGGGGGTGGGGGTGGCTGAAACGAATGTCTTGAAAAGCACAGTGAGAAAAATCAAGGAGGTGTTTTTAACTTATTAAATATAGAACCTTTGCTGTTGGGCCCCAGAGTTCAGAGGATTAAGCAAAAGGTTTATTGGGAGGGAAGTATCTCCTAAAATGATCTTAATCCTGCAAAAGCATTGATTTTGCTCTTTGAAATTTGGTTATGAGAGATAACCAATTTTTAAGAACTTGAAAATTTATCCTTAATAAAATGAGAAAAAAAAAATAAGAGAGGGAACTTATTTTGTCTGTAATTGCTTTTGCAACAGAACTCTGCTTATATAATCCAAAAGTGAGTTTTGGGACTAAATTTCTAATCTTTGCTGTATTTTCAGATCTTTACCATATTTATAGTTCATCCAGTTCAGACTTTTCTCCTTTTTATAGTTAGATGTAAATTCTTAAGTAAAATATGACCAAAAACTGTATACAACATCTAATGCAATTTGGTAATGGTAATATTAGCTGCTTCCTTATAAGGCGTTCATTGACCGAGCAGCCACAGTCATTTGAAATTTATAAAATCTTTCTATTAAAAACATTTTAACAGGAAAGTAGGTTTCTCAAGTTCAGTAGCTGTTATTACTCTATTCAGTGTTTCCTTCCTAACTTTTTGTTTGAAGTTGTGTGGAATGTTATCATCTTGATGATGTCATCATTTTCTCTTCAATTTATATATGTTATCAATTTTAGCTGTTACTGCTGTTGAAAATCTTCAAGTCATGTGGTGTTTATTATTTGGTACTGTACTTTTTGATTCTGTAGCGCCAGTCTATGAAGTTCATTTGATTAATTGTTTTTTTTACAACTTAACAACCTTTTTGCAGGTTATTTAAAGCCATAAAATAGTTTTAGATTGTAAGATTTTTTGGAGATAATAATGATTTACTGAAACACTATTTAATCTATAGTTGGGGAGAAGAGGTAGATTCATATTTTTTCCAAGGGCATTTGTGCATAAGTGAATATAATGAACCTGACTTGAATTGGAACTCAGAGAACCAAGTTCCAGTTCCAAGCTGTTATCTATTACACCACCTGCACATTACAGCACCTGGTGTTTCCAAGCGGTCAACCATTTAAGTACTGACCAAGCTTTATGTTGCTTAACTTCGGTAATTGTATGAGGTTTGAAGAAGGATGGTCCTCAATAAGAGCTATGGGCTTCAATCAAATAAATATGAGGAAGAAGGAGGTCTCTTGTTTGTATAAGCAAGAAGCTTTTCAAGGACCAAAAATTATATTTGAAATAATTTGTGCCATCATCATCATACTCATCATTGCAGAAGTCATTGTATTCAGCACCAATGTATCACTTCAAGTCATAGTTTGGAATTATTTCTTAACATTATTATAGCAAACCTGTTTTGCCATATCACTGAACAGTTACTGTAGCTTCTCTTTGATCAATGAAAACAAGAACTGTATGGAATATGAAGTTGACAGTTTGTTTAAACTTTGCATATGAACATAACCAATCTGTATTTGTACCTTTGTATGATATCTGTTATTGAAATTTTTATCAATGTGTAGTATCAGTGTGTTTTGCCTGCTTGTGCAGTTCACACATCTTTGAAAGGTGAGCAGGAATTTTACCCCACATCAATCTACTAATGAGAAACTTTACCAATAGATATGAGGCTGAAAGGACATAATGTATTGCGATGTATGAGAAGAGACTGGAATATATGTATTTGCCAGTCTCATCCATCAATATGCATTGTTCTAATTGCCTTATGCTGTGTAGGATAGAATTGCACTATCTCAGCATTTCCTTTACAATGAATGCAGATAGATCACAGGTGCCAAATGCCATTTGGTTCCCAAAATGGACTGATATTTATGCTGGATAGGTTTGGAGTATTATCAGTAACAATAGTTTCAGGATAGTCAAATCCAGTGAATGTCTGCAGTTTGTAAATTGAATAATGGAAATTTTTGGAGTGCATCCATGAGTTACATGTTGCCGTCAGATGGAAAAGGTCATATGCATAAGTATGTACCTTTGTTCACCTCACGGTCATCCTATTTTGGTTTTTAATTTCATTGGTTCTGTTATATCTGATACTGAAACACTTAAATACCACAAAGAGTTCTTTATTAAGCTTTCTATATCCTATCTATGTTTAGTTATTATACTTGACTTTTGTTTTAGCATAATAAAACATTTGTTCTATCTATATCTTGATGAATTTCATAGGTTAGTTCATGTAGTTTTGGGGATGAAAAATAAGCGCCTATCAGAAGACAACTAGATTTGTATTTAAGCCCTTTCCTAATATTTGCAGAAGGTTGGATCAGATCATGACTTAATTCATTACACAACTTCCTGAATTGTGGCATCAGCTCAAGAATATTGAAGACTTTTGGATAAGAATATGACCTTTGGGATGGCATTAGTATCTGATTGAAATATGCTTCAGTGGAATCCCTGTTTGTAGCAACTTGGCCAACAATTTGCAGTGGTTTGACAATCTATTAACTGGGTTTAAGCGTCCAGGCATACACACCTAATAGCTTTGCAATTACAAGTCCTATTGAAAGATACATTCTTATAGTCAGCCTGAATGGTGATAAAGAATTTTCTAACATTGATGATTTGATGGTAACAGTCAATGGCAATATTAGCCGTTTTCTTATAAAGAAACATTTAGCATTCATTGATTGAACAGATTATTCTATTGCCAGTTGAAATTTATAAAATCTTCCTCTTAAAACAATTTTTCAGGAAAATAGGTTTCCCAAGTCCAGTAGCTGTTTATTGCTCTTTCAAGTTTGATTGGAGTTTCATTCCTGACCTTTTGTTTTAAGTAATGTGGAATGCCAACATCTTAATTATGTCATTTTTTTCTCTTTAACTTACTTGTGATATCCATTTTAGCTGTTTCTGCTGTTGAAAGTCCTCAAGTAATGTATTTTTTGTTATTTGGTACAGTTCTTTGTGATTCTGTGCACCAATTTACAAGTTTTGAAGAAATTTCATCTTCATCAAGATCCATAGGCTTCACTTGTTCAAAGCCATTTTTAACAATCGATCTTAGAAAGGAGTTGTATACAACTGACTGTTTAGATATTTCTGAGCAGGTTTGGTGCCATGTATGACATCCATATAAAATCTTGATCTGACGGGGCTATTTAAAGACATGACTCAAGTTTTCAGGTTTATGTTTTGATTTTGTAGCCTATTCTATGTTCTAATTCCTTAATTGAAAACTTTCACAATCTCAAACAATAATTACTCCCTCTCTTAATTTGCCTTTGAGCCAAAATATTAGGTTGGTGCAAAAATAATTTCTCACATATTAACATATGTAAGAAAACGACATTATTTTTGCACCAACCTAATAGAACCAAGTCTCATCAGCTCAACACCCACAAGCAAGGTTGTTTTCAGAGCTGGATGAAAATGAGTGCTCTCTAGTGATAATATTTTAGAGCCTGGTAAATACTTCCCAGAGTCATCACTTCCTCTCCACAGATGTCCTTTTGCAACAACTGACACAAAGATACAGTTTCAGAAGATAAGTTTAATATAATTTCTGTCTGAATTTCTGGTATCAGAAGTGATCGTTATTTACACTATTTACATGCAGACTATTATCCCCATCTTTGTTACTGTAATCATAACATTTCCTCTGTTGTGCCTTCATCAGGTGCATTTGGATCCATTTAACCTAGAGGGAATTTATAATAATTTGTCTACACCGAGGTCAAGTTAGTGATATGTTGGAAGTAAGTTTTGCCATAAAAGAACACATTAAATCCTCCCTACCAAGAAAGTACATATCCACATCATTTCAATTATCTACAGGGAAAGGAATTGATATACATTAATCTAAAAGAAAAAAAAAAAAGAATCAGAAAATAAAGATAGCCAGTGGACAGAAAGAATTTGATATTTTTGTTGTCAGTAATTTGATTCTAGATTTTCTATTGCACTTACCTTACTTAAAAGATTAGCATAATGCAATCTTTATAGCCAAATTCCCTCAAATCTTAACATTTCTAGAGTAAAATGTTGATTAATAAGTTCGTCTCAAAGACTAGTCTACGAGAATAGTTTTATTCTGAAAACTAAGCCTTTGCTTGACTCGTCTAAGTGAGGATATAAATTCTATAGTGACAGAATCATTCCCAGTACAGTTATTGTGTTCAATTCTTTTACTGAACTATTTACTGCAATTTGTAATAATTGACCTCACAAAATATTTTAAATTTGTCCCATGGTAAAATCATTTGGATTGTTGTTCTGATATGGCTAAATTGACTGCCAGACAAGCTATCAATCTGTCAGTCAGGACATGATTGATAAGAAGCTAAAAAGTTTATTTAAAAGCATGTTTAATGTATGCGTCTGTTACATATGGTTGTTTATAGAATAAATTCATATAACTGTGACTGAAAACAGAAAGAATCTCTTCATCTGGAGTAAAATGTTGATTAATAAGTTTGTCTCAAAGACGAGTCTATGAGAATAGTTTTCTGCCTGAATTTCTGTGATGAGGAATTATTATTTATGCTACTTACATTCTCCTCACAACATTTCAGCAGTTGTGCCTTCAATAGGTGTATGTTAATCCAGCTAGCCTACAGGGATTGACATACACCTGATGAAGGTTGGAGGACATGATGAATATTGTAATAACAACAAAGAAAAGGACAATAGTCAGCACGTAAAAAATGCAAATAAGTTTAATATAAACCTTGTTAATTAGTTTTAGGTCAAGGTGGTTTCCTGAAACTACTTAACTACCCAGACCTTCCAAACCAATTCTGCTGAATATCATACAGCCATTATATTCTTTAAGAATATTCATCAAGAATAGATATAGGGCAAGGTTAGATTTGTGCATGTCAATAACAATTTGAATATCATTATTATTTTTAGTTACAGCTATCAGTGGAGAAACCAAGGGCATTGGCTCAGTCACTGATTCAATAATGTCAAGATCTAATAATTCTTTTAGTTTAATGCCAACTTTCTTTTGGGAATGGAATGGAAAATGGTGAAGGTGTCGAGAGAATGGATTTAATAAAGGAACAATGTTGAGTTCAAGTTGGAATTTCTTCAGCTTACTAATTCTCAGAAATACAGAGCTAGATTTAGATACTAAAGATTCAAAAGAAGAACTGATTGTATATAATGCACTAGTGTTCCCTAGAATGCTAAGAAAATCTAATTGTCCTGCTGTCTTCATTAGAAAAAATGGATGCAGCAATAATTCTTGAAATATCTTGAACTGAACCAAGATATATAATTAAGTAGAAGATGAATATAGAACCAGAAATGTAAAATATATTTGGTAAAACACTTCTCAAGTTTAATGTTAATATTCTGCATATTATCATAAATTCTGTGGTCAGATTAATACAAGCTCCAAAGTCAATCATTAAAAACATTGATTGACCACCAATATTAACAATAATATCTACTTTCTATCCTTTTGATGTAAAAACAATAATCAGAATCTGATTGTCTTGTTAAATTTGATCGTGATGAGTTGAATTTTCCTTTAGGGCCATTTTTTTTTTTTTTTTTACAAAACTTATTTTGTTACATGTTAGAATGTTATGCTTTAGTTGGAAACCATGGTGCATTTTGATAATGAGCGTTGCAATCACAGTCATATTACTTTTCTCTATTTAGTTGTCAAGATAGAAAATGTGACACTGAAATCTGAAGCCACATTAGAATAGTGAAAGATGCCTTCCAAAAATTAACCAAAGTATTAAGCAACAAGAAAATTTTATTTGAAACAAAGAAAAAAAAAGTGCTGAACTGAAAGTATTATCAATCCTCTTATATGATAGGGAATGTTGGACAATCTCCTCACAGACTTGAAGCAACAGAAACAAAGAAAAGATTACTGAACTGTTATTTAATATTAATCCTTCTATATTGCAGGGAATGCTGGGCAATTTTGCTTTTGTTTTGTTTTACGGCATATCAACCACAATGGTTTATTTAATGCAGACAAAATTTTTATTGCTGGTAATATTTTGTTTCGTCAAAAATCTATTTCTGGTAATAATTTTTTTCCAAAAATGTATTGCTGGTAATAGTTTTTTTTCTTCAAAAATTTATTGCTGATAATTTTTTTACAAAGTATTTCTGGTATTAAAACCTATTTTTTTTTACATTTTCATAGTGTTTTTTTACCCCATTTTCAGGGTTGACTATTTGCCCATAGCTAGGACCCTAACAGGTGCTACTACACTGGGTTTGGGTGGACCTGGGAACATCAGCAATTAAGAGGTGGTTCCATGCTCCTCAAAACCTCCTGATCAGAGGCCTTGCTGCTGGACGTAGTTTATTGTCTTACTCAGGACGCAGATGTAGTTTATTGTCATATCCATGATGCCCCATTGGGGGGGGATCTTACCCCTCTGCAGAGGTGCAGTCGGCATATTCTACAGCCCCAGCTGGGCAATTCCCTCACAGATGAAGAGACTTGATGTGAAAGAAATCTGGTTCTACAGAAGAATACAGAAAATACCATGGGCTAAACATGAGTAGCAACAAAGTTTTAAGGAAAATGGAAACAAAATAGATGCTTCTACTTAGAATCAAAAAGAGATAGTTAAAATTTCTAGGACACATAATGAGCAAAGAGGGATTGGAGAATTTGATACTCACCAGGATATACTGTAATAAGAGGAACAGAGAAAAGTAGAAAGTAACCAACCTAACAAACTTGTACAAATGGATAGCTGAATAGGGACTAAAAGAGACCAGTGAAAAGATAAACCTTAGTAAAAGCAACAAAGAGTAGAAAGGTTGTGGAAAGCCATGATCATCCACATCCAGAAGAGATACAGCACATAGAAGACAGAGATTGTTGTTTACACAGATGAATCAAATTTCCCTGAGTCATGCAAGATTTTCTAAGGATTCAATTCATTACTTGGCTCTACAATTTCCTTAACTTAGATAATTTGAGTAGCAAGCAACTTGTACAACAAATGCTAATGTCAAAGTCATTTACTGACACCTTAAACCTTGAGATGAGCAACTTTCAATGACTTGTTTAATAATAACATCATCAACAGGATATTCAGTAAAATGTAATTACGAACTAAGGTTTTCATTAAAGAAAGTTTACGGTAGAATCAGGAATCCTCAAAGTTTGTAAAAGTATTTTGGGTATATTTAAAAGTATATTTAAGAGAATTTACCATAAACTTTAAATAATAACTCAAAAACAAAGGATTTGTGGACATATGGCTTAAATGACACCCAACAGGGTGGGTTTTAAGCTAGTGTGTGTGTATATATATATATATATATATATATATATATATATATATATACATACACATACACACACACACACACACAGATGTCAACTCTTCAATTTTCAGGTCATGTGTGCTCTCATTGTGCTGTTCACATGTTTACTATGTAAAGGGTGTTTTGTGTGTGTAGTTTCTTTGTTTTCAGAATCCTTCAGTTATTCCTATGTATATTTTTTCTTCGTTATCTACCGATTTTACAGTGTCTTGGTATATTACATTGTTTTGCAAGAAATTGTTGTTTAAGGGACATTTGTTCTTTACTCTGCAGTTTTACATGGGTTTGATTTATGTGGGCAGTTTGTAGGTTATTTTTATGCTGTGTTTTTATTATTTGTGTCAGGATCTTGGTGCAACTGTAGCTGATTTTTACTATGTTTTTGTTGAATATCTTGTGGAGAGTGCTTGATGCGGGAAGTGTTTGTGTATGAGTTTAATTACTATTTTTCCTACATTTGCTTTTACATTTTTGCTTTATAGTGTTGTTAAATCATTTGTTGTTTCTTTTCCTTTTTGCTTTTTTGTGATGTGTAGTGCGTATGTGAGTGTTGCCAAAAATCAACTATTTTTTAGGGCAGTTGCATAATCTTTCATGGTTTCATTGGAAGAATTGTCAAATAACCTGCAGTTAATTGATTGTGGGATCTGCTTCATTATTGATGGCGGGTGGTTGGAAGATGTGTGCATGTAAAATTTTTTGTTTAAAAAAAGGGACAGCTGTCTGCACCAACTTGACATGTGCCACGTCACAGGCTGAGTGCATATTGAAAACTTGTGAAATCATTCATGAAATCCATATATCTTAATTTCTTATTCAAATTTTGACAAACAAATCTTACTTAGCTCAACAATAATCCTGTTTAGTTTATTTGTCTGGACTATGTAGTTACTCAGATATGATGACAAATTTTTTGAAACACCTTGTGTGTATGTATGTATGAGTATATAAAACATTTAGTATAGAAATTTATCTACTTTTGTAAGCCGAACATAAAACAAATTTTATGTTTTTTTTATGATCTGCTAACTGAAAACATCTTCACCTCAGAAATTGCGTAAACATTTTAATCTAATCATTCTTCTGTTTTCTCCATTGCAAGCCTCATTAAAGTTAGTTTCTGGCAAAAGGGTTTAGGCAATTTCTGTTCAATTATTCTCTAAGACATATTTCCTTACAAAGTTAATTTTTGCTAGTTTCAGGACTGGCTAGGCAGAAGCCCAGTGGCTACAATCTTAGTGAACAGCATAAACAAAATGGTTTGGACCTGGGATTGGTCATTTGAATTTGTAGGACGTATCAACTATATTTTCATATTTTACAGATCATTACTCCAAAGCTTATTTCATATAGACCTCAATGATTACATTATATTGTTATTATCATATGATCTGTACAGTTCATTTGCACATTTTGTTTCTGATGTTCAGATATTGGTGGATAAAGGTATTAAGATTCTGGCAATTTTGAGACATTGTTTTAAACGAAGACCAAATGTTACAGAAACTGCACACAAAATTTGGAAAATGGAAGAAAATGAAACAAAATATGACAGTTCTGCTCAAAATGGGTATAAAATTTTTAATGTGCTAACTAATCTCTTGAAATAAAATCCAAATTGGATGATCATCTGTTGTTGATTAAAATTCAAGAGAGATTAGACATGAAGGCCATACTCAACATTTTTTTTATTTTTTTAGAAGATCTAGGATTATTGAAAGATACCATATATAAAGCATTATATAAGAATAGATAGATAGATATGAACAAACCGAGATAGAAAAATAGATATGAACAAACCGAGATAGAAAAATAGATATGAACAAACCGAGTTAGAAAAATAGATATGAACAAACCGAGATAGAAAAATAGATATGAACAAACCGAGATAGAAAAATAGATATGAACAAACCGAGATAGAAAAATAGATATGAACAAACCGAGATAGAAAAATAGATATGAACAAACCGAGATAGAAAAATAGATATGAACAAACCGAGATAGATATTCATTAAAAAAAAAAAACAAAAAAACAAGTGACACTTTTGATAGACAATAATATTTTGCACAAATTCTTTAAACAAAAATCTTATATAAATATATATTTGTATTTTAAATAGAAACACATCTAAACTAAATAAATTTAAATAGATCTCAAAAGGTCTTGTAGTGCTAAATATTGATTGTGAACAAAACATCCATTTGTAGCCTCATACAAATTTTGAAAAATGGATAAAAGAACCACATACAATCTGATGTATTTTTTTGTTAAACTTTTAAAATCAGCATATTTTTAACTTAAAATATTTTAATGCAGGCTAGGATTTTTTTTTTTTCACATGAACTATTGTCCTCATCTTTGTTGTTGGAAAATGTTATGTCCTCCGGCTTTGATCAGGTTTATACTTATCCAGGTAACCTACAGAAAATTCTGAACTGAACCCTTTATTTAATATACAGGGTTAGACTGTTCTTGTTCCACTGCCCATAGGGATATCTTGTATAGTTCTTATTTTTAGTATGGCTAGTTATTGCTTGCTCTGTTTCTAAATACACACTTCGTAGATCAGGGACTGAACTCACAATTACAATGTCACCAAATTCATGAACCAATGATTTAATCAACTAGGCTATTGTTCCATAATCAATGGTGGTGACTGGAAAACTTGCTCTATTCAACAGGGCTATTTTGCTCCCTGTTTTGCTTACTGTAGTTTCCATGGAAATAAATAAGAAGCACTACTTCTGCAGGCATCACAACATGTAAAATGCTTAAACTCAGTACCTTTTCTTACTTTCCCACGCTGACAAAATTCAAGCTTGTTTGCTAAAATAAATTCTTTTGTTAATGTTGTGACATGTTTCATCCTCTTTAATATACCTTTGTCCTTCAATTTGTATCCATTATAAATGTATAAAGTATATATGGGGGGGTGAGTACAACTCTACACACATATTATAGTACCATGTTTGGCTGACGTGAGAAAAGTTAAAATGTAAAAAAGCTAAAAGTCCTCATCACTCAGAATACTTTGCCCTGAAATAAAAAGGAAGGAAAGTAACACCCCCCCCCCCGAGTCAACCATGTTCCCATGCACAAAATGTTGAACCCTTTAAAAACAGAATAAAACAAAATTACTCCATCAAACATTTACAAATTCTATTACTCTAAATTATCCATGTACTTGGGTAACTGTCTATTTCCCCAGAACATCAGCAGTAGCATTCTCTGATAGTATCTTTCTTGTTTAACAGGAATATTCAGATTATAGTCTTTTAATAACATCTCTACTAACAACAAGGTTAATGGAAGTCCTCATGTAAATAAATTAGTTACCAATCATGCAAATTGTTTGGCTCCAAGACAAAAATTTGTAGTCTTTTCTCATCCTGGCTATAATGACATGAGTGACATTAATTCACAAGCAGGCTCAGTGTGATGGGATAAGGGAGGGGTTTGCATAGACAAGTATGTGAAAGGAATTTTGGAATCATGTCTCCCACTTCAATAAATAAAAGAATAAACCAAAAAAGATGTGATTATTTCATAGATTCAATGCTTGTTGCTGATATTTGGATAGCAGAAAAAGTTTACTCTGTTTGGTAAAAGCTAATTTGGAAGTTAATATATGCAAATTTGTTTGGATAAAAACAGCTCAAATGAGGTCTCCTGAGTGTCAAACACTTAAAAAGATAATTATCATACAATTTAAATTATTTCTCAACAGTGAAACATAGAAGCAAAAAATTCTTTAGCACTTAGAAAACCTTTAGAATCAAATTTTTAAATTTAAACTAGGAAATGGTAAAGAAAAGTTCTTTTTTGTTAAATTTATGCATATAAATTGAAGTTAAAAATTTCCTTTTATAGTGTTGCTATTTCTCAAGAGAAAGAAGTTTTTAATTTTGAACAATTTATAGTTATTATATCTGACATCACCTAAGAATTCAAAATCTTGTATAGGAAAGAAGCCTTTAATAGAAAAGTAATATTTTAACAGATTTTTGAAATTGCAAATATATTTAAGGGAGATTTGTTAATAACACCTTGGTAAAACTGGTAGAAAATCCTTTAAAAAAAAAAACTAAAAATAAGATAATGATGAAATGTGTGTGTTTGTGTGTGAATTCAAAATATGATTTAAATCCAACTTGATGAAATAAAGAACAAATAGTAAAACCTTTATAAATTTGATAGCAAAATATTGAAAATATGATAAAAAATATCAGAGCATTAATGGGCCAGTGGGTAGCAAGATACCTTGTGATAATGAACGTCAGGGAAATGCAGACATGTTGGGCATACTATTCCAAAAACTAAACAAAGTATTAAGAAACAGAAAAAAAGTTCATTAGAAACAAATAAGAGGAAACTTGAAGTGATAGAGAAGTGCTTTTACTTTAGTCCTGCATGTAGTTAAAAAAATAGTTTAAAATCTACATATATAAAACACAATAGCAGTCTCTCTTTTCTTGTGTAATATTCTTCCAGAATTCAGATGCTGAGAATGTCATGAATGCAGCATATGAGCAATGAGGAATTTTAATGAAAATCAGAGAAAAAAAAAGGATGCTTGTCCTTAGAATCAGAAAGAGACAGAGGAAATATCTGGAGCACATAAGGAAAGAGAGCTTGGAGAATCTAACACTCACAGGAGATACTGAAGACAAAGAGAAGCAGATGGAAACAGTAGGTTGCCTACCTAGCAAGCTTGTGTAAACAGAATCTAACACATTTATCAGTTGACCATTTATCCATGCATTGAATATTGTTGCCACATCTGGTCTAGTACATCTGCTATATATTTAGAGATTCTTGATAAAACCCAAATCTGCAATGTTATTAGTCTTGACTGGACATCTTGGCTTCAGTTACTTTTACACTGCTGTAATGTAACTTCTATAAATATTTTCATGGTAATTGTTCTGGTGAGCTTTCCTCTTTGGTACCTAGACTTTATGAATTTAAGTGTAGTATTATATTGGTGGGAAGGTCTCATCATTTTACAATTGAAATGGCTAGATGTTACTATAAGTTCTATGCTAACAGTTTCTTCTATCACACTTCTCGCTTGTGGAACTCTCTTCCAGCTTCTTGCTTTCCAGTTAAATTAAATGTAATGTCAGTCATTATCTTCTGCCTTAATTCCTGTTCTTTTATTGTCCTCTCTCCTTAATAATTTTTGTCTTTTTCTTATATTCCTTAACACTCAATAATCTCCTGCATCTTAGTGGCTTTACTGCCTTGCTTGGGGTAAAATGATTAAGAAAAAAAAATGGAAAAACAGAGAGTGAAAAGGAGAATAAAAAGAAAAACATTGCTAAGACATACAAAGTATAGAGAGCTGTGGAGAGTCATGATCATTCACATCCTGAAGGGACATGACACAAAGAAGAGGAAAAAGGCATTAAATGCAGAGCCTGACATCAAAATAATTATTAATAATAATGTTCCATTTCTAAATTGCAAAAATATGCAAGAGAATATCAGTTTTCTTTTAATTAGACTGGAATTAACGTTTTGACTATTTAAGTGAACACATATTTAAAGAATTGGTGTAACATATGCAGTAAAGAATTTTTAACTTCAACCTTCAAGACAAATGACCAATTAACAGATTTTTTCAAAGATCTTATTGGTCAGACCAAGAATATTTTAGCAACTTATATATATATATATATATATATATATATATAAATTACGCACACACATATATCATTACATATTTTTTTTCAAAACAACTAGCATTCCATAAACCAAACTTAATTACATTTTAATTATTTATAATTATTACAGGAGTGCTTCTGCTTTGGAAAAATGTCTATAGAGACATTTTTTTTTAGAAATGTTTTAAATCATAATGTATTAAACTTTTCACTCAAGAATCTTGTTATTGAATGTGGCTTATATATTACTGTAAACATATATTTTTTGTGTACATGTGTTTAAGTAGACATCTGTGTCTTTTTCTTTAACAGTAAAATTAATTCCTACTGGACTAAAGATTTAACAAAGAAAACAAGAAATTAACCTTTTTGGATCTGGGAAAATGAAATAGAGCAATAAGATATAATATTGGATTAAAAATGCATTAATTGCTTAAAAATTACCTGATGATCCTGAATCCTTAAAAAAGGATTTAGGTGAAATAAATTATCATAATGGTACCTTAAAGTGGTTTGTTTTTCATTACATATTTATATATAGATATATATATATATTTGGTTGGATTGATGTGAGTTTGTGACCTGGGTTTCATGCTTTTGCGATCATCAGACAAACTGATTAATTCTTTTTAAATTTTGAGTTTATGTAGATTGCGTGTATTGGCGTTATTATGGAAGTGGGGGTGGGGAATCATTGTCGTGATGTCACTCATGCTAATGCAAACATAGACATGCATCTATGTTTGCGTTAGCATGAGTGACATCACAACGACGATTCCTTGCCCCCACTTCCATAATAACACCAATACACACAATCTACATAAACCCAAAATTTAAAAAAAATTAATCAGTTTGTCTGATGATCGCAAAAGCATGAAACCGATGGTCACGAACTCACATCAATCCAACCAAATATGTTAGCTCTATCTCTGATATTGAGCACTTTCTAATAAGTACCACGCATATAATATATAATATATATATATATATATATATAATATATACATACACACACACTTTTCACATATTATATATATATATATATATATAAAATGATCTGTTCTTTTAGAATGTAGTCCTTTGGACACCTTCCTTTCTCTTTATTACCTCTGAATTGCCATGACTTCTTGGAAAAATTAATGAAGTGGTTTCATGTTGCCTTCTTCACAATTTTGAATTCAAAATGTTCATTCTCCAAGACTGGTTGCTGGCCAAGTTTCAAATGCCCAGTCTATTCTTCTATTCATCCTATATCTATGCTTGTTTAAAACCAACCAAAAAAAACAAATAGTTTTCAACCATGTATTCAGGCTATAGGTATCAAAAAAGAATGTTGGGAACTTTTGCACACGCCTAATAGATTAGAGATAATGAATTTGAATATACTTTCCCAGCTTAGAATATCACTTACATATAGTTCAGTGCTCCTGCTATTTATCTAGAGCTCCTTGATAAAATCTAAATAAAAATCAGCAATATTACTGGCCCTGATCTGGCAGCTCTACTTCAGTCACTTTCTCATCACTGTGGAGTTGCCTCCCTTTGCCTTTTCTATATATACACTTTCATGTAATTGTTCATATGGGCTCCTCTCTGTGCTGCCTAGATTCTTTGGATTTAATTGTAGTACTAGACTGGCTGTGAGATCTCATCAAATTACAGTTGAGCTGACTAGATGTAACTGAAAATTCTATACTAACAATTTCTTATCTCACACTTCATCCTTGTGGAACTCCTTCCTGGCCCTATGCTTTCCAATCAATTTTAATCTGCAAAAATTTAAATGCAATGTCAATCGCTAAGTATTGCTGTAATGAGGGAAGTACTGCCTCAAAGTTAGAATCCCCAGGATCAAGCTTCTCTTATAAATTGAAAGGGAAGAGTGGAGAGACACTACACTTAGTATTTACTTGCCACCTCAAGCTGGCAGGATGTGACGCAAAGTCAGATAAATTGGGGGAGGGGAGCCAAGCATATGAACCTAGAACGGGCCACAAAATAACCCACAACTGTCGGTCGTGTTGACATATCTATTACTACTGATTGCGATGAGAGAGAGAGATACTGCCATGGGCTACAGTTCCCTGAGACCAGGCACCTCTCAATAATATTTTCACTTATGCTCTGTTGAAAGACAAAGACACAACCGAGACATAAAATATAGTTTTTCTGTCCAAAGGCAGTTACTACACTTTGATCCCAGCCTAAAGGCCAGGTAAACAAACACTCATTCTGTATTTATTTGCTTCACAAGAGTGGTGGGAGGTGACACAAGGTCATTTTTATTGGATGGTGCCCATACATGTACACATGCAACAAGGATAAAAATTACCCAGTCTGCCACAGAATTGGAATCCCCATGACCAGGCTTCTCTTTTAACTTGAAGAGGAAATGAAAATAGATACTACACTTTTAGCCCAGCTTGAAGATGAGGAGATAATACATTGATACAAGACAGATACTACACTGTAATCTGAAGCAGGGTTCTGGGGTGCAACACTGATCCTAAGCAGAAGCCTTAATCCATACATCAATAATCGTCTTAATTTTTTCATGGGTAGATTTTGCTCATAAAATATATTGAGAAATTACAGAAACTCCTAAATCAGGTGAACCTTGTATTCTTTCAACTCATAATGTTACAGTTCTTCCTTTCTTGACTTTCTGGCTGTAGACCAAGACCAAAATGCTAAGGGGAAGGTTTGGTTGGGGGGGGGCAGGGTTCTGAGCAAATATTTCCAGATGTCAAGGCAATAACAGTCTACCTCTACAATGCAGTGGAGAAAATACAGACATTTGCTTTAACTTGAAATATTAGAGGCAGTTTTGGCAGTGGAAGTCACCCAGTTCTTGGTTTGCATACACACACATATATGTATGTGTGTGTGTGTATGTATATGTTGAGTGCTTTGAGTAAGTGATAGTCAAAAACTGGAGGTTGTTTATGTCAGTTGATGGAATCAACACTGTTGCCAAGAATGTGGCAAGGTCAGTAATGAATTTCAAGCTGGACCTTTAAAAATAAGAACAAGAAAATCCTACAGAATTGGAGAACTTTTCTTCTGCAACAAATCACTTCAGAAAAAATGTTTTTCTCATCCACACCCACGATATATAATTTAACTTAATGATATTAAGCACATTTGAAAGCTTGCTAAGAATCTTTTTGGGATGGTATGGGTGGTCTGTAATTCAAATTCTTTTGGAATATATGTGTGTGTGTGTGTGTGTGTGTATGTATGTAAATTTAATGGGCTGGTTAACGAAATTTGAGGAATAAAATGATAACCATATTGGCAATAAGAATGATTTTTATTATATATTAGCCTTTTGACTAAATTGAAGCTTGAAAAGAAAGATTTTAAAATCGGAACTTTCAAACATGCTGGTGTACTTTTTCAATAGAACAAAGAATTAAAGAAAGAAGTGGGACCCGCTCTTCTGAGGAATGTTGTTGTTGTTGTTGTTGGTTAGGAGGCTTCCTGCAGAAACTAAAAGGTGTGCTGGATAAATTGTCATCTAAATTATACAAAAATGATTAAAATTATACAAAAATATCTTGAAATACTAAAACATAAATTTATTCAATAAAATCACCATTGGATGGTCTCCTTGTTTAAGTTGGTGAATGCTGCCATAACCTTTGCCTTCAGTTCATCTTTGGTATTACAAGGAGTTTTGCTGGTCTTTTTCTCAACTGCACCCCATACATAATAATCAATGGGGTTGCAGTCTGGAGTATTAGGTGGCCAGATGTAAGGGGTAATGTGGTTGCAGAAATTGTCTGACAGTCATGACTAGGTTTGCCTGTTTGTGCGGCATGGTGCAGGGTCATGTTGCTAGACATAGGGTCTTCCAGCAGCCACTCTCTTGATCCAGGGCAGCACTACCTCTTCAAGGCACTTGATATAGGCTTCTATCTTGAGTCTAAGGCTCTCACCAAAAAATTCTAGAGTTCATTTCTTATCAGAATGATCAGAGTGTGTTTTTCGAGCTGAGCACCTTTGTAATCACCATTAAACTCATCCAACTCTTTGCGAATCCTCTGAACTATCCTAAGATTGACATCCACACAATATGAAATGTTTATACTGGAACTCTCAGTGTAAATACCAAACAGTTCAGCATGCCATTTCTAAATTTCTGGAAGAGTGAATTAAGTCATAGTGCTCTTTTTCTCAAAGACGGTGCCCAGCTGACCCTACTATACTGTGCAGTCAACAAAATCAAAAAAAAAAATGACATGCATGTGTGAAATTAAAAATATAAAATGGTGACAATTTACCGATCACACACTGTATATTCTCTGAGTAATCCCAAATCCCTGTTCAATTCTTTAATGGTGTGTGTGTATATATTATATATGTAGAGAGAGAGAGAGAGTAAAAGTGTGAATATAGAAACCAACACAGCATGGTCACTATTAGTTTCACACCTTAACTGATCATCAGATGGTGTTCCTCCATAAATATAATAAATTTTGAAATAGGTATGTGTAATTGTAGTTGTTGCAAAATCCATTATACAATTCTTATTCAATGAATTGTTTTTTTTTGGTTAAGCACTTTAGTTGAAACTTAATAGAGATCTTGCTTAAGGAATCTTCTCTATAGGTTTTGATCTTCTCCAAGACTATTTACCAACCAGAGCTAGAATACCCAATCTTCTCCACTCTTCAACCCATATTTGTGGGGTGAAGAAAAGATGAATTTATACCCTTTCTATGGGTATCTGCACATAAGTGTACTCAACTGGAATTCAAACTTGGGACTCTGGTTTCTCATCCCAAGCTGCTAGCCATTATTACCCCTTCACATAAACAAACCAAATAATTAGATATTAGCAATTGTATACATGTGCATTTGCATGCACACACTGATAAGCAAATAGATATATCAGCTATGTGCCATGAATGTTACACACACAGGTGATCATGTATCTTTCAATACATGACTGATGAGGTAAATTTTTTTCCTGAAGTAGGTAGCTATTTCTTTCTGCAGTAGATCAGTTGCTATCCAAGGCGATAGAACCTGGTCTGTCCTGCTATTTACCCATAGCTGGGAAGAGAAGAAAAGGATTCATACCTTTCCCAAGGGTATTAGCACATAAGTAAATGTAATGGATTTGACTGGAATTCGAACTCAGCTCTCCGATTCCTCAATCCGAGCTGTTATCCATTAATCCTACTTAAATTAAGGTGTAAACAAAACAGTGCTAAATGTAGTTAGACAGAGCTAAGAAATATATATTAATAAATATACATAAACCTACATTTGTAGTGCATATATGTAGAGAGAGAGACTTAGGGGGTGTTGGGGGGGATATAATCTTAAGTAGATGTATACTACTCCCACTTTATTAGCAGCAGACAGTGTTCAAAATGAGGTAAAAAACAGAATTCCAAATGTTGATATCCAAGGTAAGCAGGCAATTCTAAGTTAAAAAAAAAAAAATAGTGGATATTTATTCTATTCAAATGATATATATATTTTCTTTCCTGTTAATGTATTTAAAATTTTTAGGGTGTTATCATGCTACTCGAGTTAAAAAAGGAAAAAAAAATGTCTTTCTCGTTTTGCACAACCTTCTAAAAACTTATCTTTCTTTATAATTCTTTTCCCAGATTGTAAATTTTTCTAATCGATTTTGCAATGGAAAAATGGATCAGGACACCGAGTACATTTACTTGTTTAACATGATGAAAAAAATTCAAATTCTTTTTTAATCCTTTATAATCATGTATATTTAATTCTGCGGTCATCAGGGAATAGTGTGGGGTGTTTAGTGGTTTGTATATTTCTGTTCACCCAACCATCATATCAGATGCAAGGTGATTTTGGAAATATATATGTCTTGTAGTGTAGGAAATACACTTCTTAAAAATTAATAAAGATTGAAAATCTTCCAGTGAAATATTCTAAATTATTTTTATTGGTAAGAATTTTCAAATTGTTTTAAGAACTTAAGTGTTATTCATGAAAATGTTTGTGAATATTGCAAGGAATTAAAGTGAAATCAAAAATTATTGTGCCATCCTTCAGGATGATATTTAACAAGAACAAAATTTATTTTTCCACATCAGGCAAAAGTAAATAGCTTGCTTGGTGGGAGGGGGAGATGACAATATGTGAAAATATTAAATGGTTAACAAATAAATAAATTGATTAGATTAAATTTAAATTACATTTGAAAATAGAAAAACAGAATCTGTTTTATAATGATGTGAATTCTGTATCAGTAGGTGATTTTTTACTGAAATACATAAAAAAAAAAACAAAAAAAAAAACACACAAACAAAAAAACAGAAACAATAATGGCACATCATAGTGACATATTTGTTAGGGCAATACTATTAAAATACTCTAACTTGTAGAATAAAACCATTTTCAGCCCAAACTGTGGACATATATAGGCAGGAGCTTCCCAGTCTTCAGTTTCCTGCCTTGATAGAGTCCAAAAGCATCTCTGTGTCCATGTAGGTGACAATTACTATAATCTTAATCTGTTCAAGTCTAGGGTTAATCATTATCTTTCCAACATATCTGTATAAACTGTGCCTCTTATTCTGTAACCCTCTACCTTGAGTGATTCTTGAGCCTCGTACAGAGTGAACATCAATGTAAAAAAAATATTTGTATCTATTTACTCCAAATCATATTAAATAATATTTTCTATTATAAATAAAACTCTAATTCAATTCTTTTAGTTCTCATGTTAAAAATGAATAATGAAATTCATTGTAACAGAAAATTTGTGCTTCTTAGCAAAATTTACTAAATCTGTCAAAAGATTTTAAAACAATTTTTTTTTTTTTATCTAAAAGGCATTTATAAAAGTATTTTAATGTAAACATGTAACAGATTGTCACTCTTGGGTGTTGACCTCAATGTCCACTTTTACATTTACATATGGTTTACATCTGACATTGAGCATTTTAACCTATAAATATAGCATACCTTAAAACATATATATATATATATATATATATATATATATATATATATATATATAGATAGATAGATAGATAGATAGGACTTATAAACAATCACAATAACATTTGCAGCTGCTGCCAACAGGAAAAATTACCAATAATGATATTCCCTGATCCAAAGAACCTTTTGAACCAGAGAACCTAAATCATGAGCTGTTGCATACATACAAAAAATTCCTCTTTAAGTTCATATGATGCTGGATAAAAAAGTATGTAGATTTCAATCACCCCGCCCCATACATTTATAATACCATTATGCGAAATCCTCCTCCTCCTTTTCTATCACACCGAATGTCATGTGTGTGTTTATTTATTTTAAAAAATAATATACCTTTCATTATTTTGTTTTTAAAAATAAAGCATTGGGAGGTCAATTGATAAAAATTGCCGATGATACCATAAAGATGAAACCAAGGTAGCGGAATCAACTGATTTCCTAATTTTTAAAGTGCTTCACATAAACAATAAGATAGAAATTTTATAAAAGAAGGAATTCAGTGTAGAATGAAAAAAAAAAAAAAAAAATGCAAAGTTATAATCTGTAGAGAAATAGTTCAGTTGCTAGATTATTCAACTTGGAGATCAGATGAATAAAAGTTCAGTCCCTTGATGTTACCTGTGTGGTACATTGAGAACCATATCTTGTCTACATACAAAGAAGGGAAAAACAAAATGTTGTAATGAGAATGATTCCTATTACTTAACTTACAAAAGAAATACAAAGAATGTCTCCAAGACAGGGGAAGGGTTGTAAGTCTATTAAAGTGTGCCCCCAGAGATATATATAAGAACTGCAGATATTTTTTTGGGTGGATTACTAGGTATGCCTGCATGCTTTACAGAGATTATAGAGTTACAGGATTCATTTTTCTTGCAAAAACCCTTTTTTGACAAATCTACCACAAATCTAATGAGTCTATTGCATGTTTTAATATCAAAGTAAATTATTCAGATTTCTGTTGCTTTGTCCATAAAAATAGTGTGCATCAAATGTATTTGCATTTTATAAGCCTTTATACCAAAGCTTATTTCATGAAAGTTTTTGAAGACTACCAAACCAATAATTCCACTATATTATTAATATTATGCATGCATATATATATATATATATATATATATATGCATGCGCACACATCTTTCTTTTTCCTCTATTCCCCTTTGAAGATACTCTCTCTACTTCACTTCTCATATCTGGTGGAAATAGGTCAACCTGTCTACTATCATCCACTACAGTTCCTTTTCTATATATCTTTCTAGACAGACATCTTTCTTTTTTTCTCCCCTTTTCTCTTTCTTTCTTTTCCCTTTTGAATCTATATATTTTTTAAACATAATTCATGTTTAAATATTTCGTTTTGTGCCTGGTAAATTTTAAATCCATTTATTGTTGAAACTAATTTCGGTCTGATGAGATGAAACTGAAGTATCGGTTTTGCAAAATAAAATATTAAATAAATATTATCTCCACTTTCATAATTATCATTTGCTCTGTTCTTACATTGAGCTCTCTCTGGATCTATATCATATAATATGGACTTTTCCAAGGCAAAAAATAAAATGAATTTATTGAAACAAAGTATCTATAAACAACAAACAAAACGTCATTAGCGACTAGAATTTAGAAACGCTATTGTATATTCATATGGTCTACTGAAAAATTACATCAAGTACTTTATGTTCAAAGAGAATATTTTCACATGTAGAAATAATGTTTGTATTGTTGTGTTCATGGATTCAACCATTTTCTTTTCATTTCTTGATGTATTTGTTGTGTACATTGGCTTGGGAGAGCCGAGATTCGGTTAGGAAAGGTTATATTGGGAAAGTATTTTTCCTTTATACATACTTTCTTTTTCTACAGGTTAATTCATATATATATATATATATATATATATATATATATATATATATATATACAGATTTTATTACTTAAAACTTATTAATAGTGGATACTCATATTTGAGTAGATGCTATTTATTTATTAAACAGTAATTTTTGTTTACCAATCTGAATATTTGAGAAATCTTATTAGAGAAAAAATATGTGCTCTCCAGCAGGATTTGAGTCTGTTTTCCCTAGGGGAAACTGTCATTAGATCTGATGTGCCATAGATTTCTCAAATATTCAGGCTGATAGATGAAAATAAATATACTGTTTAATAAATAAATGGATAATCTACTCAAATTTGAACGCCCACTAAAAATAATGTTTAAGTAATAAAATTTTCAGATAAATTAAAAAGAATTCCATCCCATACTTTTTATATATATTTTTATCCCCTGACCTGGAAGGTCATAGGATCACCATGTGTACTGCAACTGCAGTAGAAGTAGTGTTTCTTGGGCAAGGCAAGATAGCCTGATGAAGTCCAACCGTCTCCAGGCCAGTTTTGAATTTGTTTTTCCTTCTCCTAGACCGGTTGCCACCCAAGGCTAGAGAACCAATTCTGTCCTGCTATTTACCCATAGATGGGAGGAGGAGGAGAAGAGGATTCATACCTTTTCCATACCCTTTATGTATACACTACAGTTAAAAAATTTGAGGCTACCCTGGGTAATTTTTAAAATTTTATTATGCAAAAAAAAAAAGAAGAAAAAAAGCATTTTATGATTAAATTTTGCTCTTGTCAAAATATCCTCCTTTAGCCTTGATTACTGCAGCACACATTTTTTGCATTAGTTGAAAAAGTTTCTCAATGTATAAGTTTGATAATTGATTCCATTCTTCTTTCAATGACTCTAAAAGTTCTTTCATTTTTTTATTTTTCACTCTTCTGTCAAGTTCATCCCATTCTAATTCTGGTGGTGGCTTCAAACTTTTGAACTGTAGTGTTATATATATATATATATAAGTGAACATTGAAGTCAACAATCAGCATGAAACAGTCTGTTGCGGCTGAGTGTTGACTTCAATATTCACTTTTATATTTACATATGCTCTATCCGTGATATTGAGCACTTTATTCCATAAATATAGCACACCGTAAAACTATATTTCTACACACACACACATGTGTGTGTGTATGTATATATGTGTGTGTGTGTGTGTGTGTATATATATATATTCTGGAAAATTCCCATATATTTACATTCAAAATCAAAATTATATTCATCATTCTAAAGTTGAATCCATTTGCATTTGCAGAAATAATTTTTACTCAAAAATTTACAAAAACAAACAAGTAATGCTGATATGACTTTTCTTTGTTGCAAAAATTAAGACTGAGAAATTCTAATTTTTATGTGAAGAAATTTGTTTTATCTTTTAAGCAAAATTTAGTTAATTGCCATATATACTTGTGTATAAGTCAATATGTGCTCATGGCCCCACGATTTTGCAAAATGTTATCAAAATTCATTAAGAAATTCTGTAAAGTTTGTGTGGACAGAGACAAACATGGGTGAATATGTAAGCTCTGCCCAAGATTTTTGGCAGTGGTAATTATGAATTTTTAATTACAACAATAGAAGTAATTAAGAAATAATCTTACCCAATGTGAGTGAGCAGGTGATTAAGTGATTACTTACCTGAAAAAGAAGAGAAGAAACAAAAAAAAAAAACAGATTAATAAATTTGCAAAAAAATATGTTCATCAGCTTTAAATTTCAACGATCAATTTAAACTCATAGAAAGTGTCACATCTGTTGAAAAATAAAATTTCTCAAGCCAAACGACACAAGTTAGAGATGCTAGAAATAAAACATAAAATTATAGATCTAATGTAAAAATAATTGTTATAATATAACCTTGATTACAAATGTTATTAAATATATTTAATGTTCTTTAATTTCTAACTGGCATAATTTGAATTCTATAAATGGAAATGTTTACCTGTATTTATTCAGATAACAAAAAATGTGCACAGAAGTGAGTGACATTATTTGAAATCAGCTATTTATGCAATTTGTAATACTATAGGCAGGATTTGTTAAGCATGACAAAAATTTAATTCACTTTATTACAACAAATTCTGACGATGGAGAAAAAAAAAATTAAACAGAAATCACAGTTGCATTTAATCACCAAACATGTTAATGCTTAGCTTGTGTGAGTTGGTATCTTGAATTATATATTAAATAATGTTTACAAAATAATAAGAAAGCATATAAATATTTGGCACATGTTTTTCCAATGCAGTCTAGTAAATTGACACAAGATATCATTTTGGACTAATTCAAATTCCAGTACTGTTAGAAATGCAAGGATGTAGCCAATCCAATAAAATCTTGTCTACCACACTGACAACAGCCAGTTCTTCATAATGACTGAGGCAGTGAAAAGTACAAAGATAAAACAAGAACTTTGAACAGTTTTTATCCACAATTTTGATTTGGATGTAGAATATATTTGAAAATTGGAAAAATACAAAAAAAAAAACCCAAACAGACATTGTCAGTTGAATTCAACTAAACTTGTTTGGTTGAATTCTTGTGACCTAAACATACCATATATAAGAGGGTTCTTGGCCCAGCCCATATACCTAAAATATGACCAAATAAGTATATATTGTGTGAAGAATCACTCTTGGGTTGGGCTGAGTAACTTTTCAGGTGTTTGTGTGTGCAGGTTTGAATCTTCCTGATGAGTAGATCAAACAATTACAGAATGGTTTGTCTCCGAAACTCCGCAGTTGGTGTGCTGAATATAACATCATTTAGTTAAGTGACAAGTTTTATATTTTTATTAATTATATATATATATATATATATATGTATATATATATATATATATATATATATATATATATATATATAATGTGTGTGTGTGTGTGTGTGTGCATGAAATCAATTGATTTAGACATGATATTAGAATGTTTATTTGAATATTCAAAGACTTCAAATCAACAAGTAAATCTTTTTTCATTCCCACCAAAACCAAGCTAGTAACTTTTTATTATCACCAAACTGAACCTTACCAGTCACTCCAGAAGAATGGTTGAACTACCCAAGAGGCTCCTTGCTTTGATCATCTATTCAGACTCCAGTCCATCCCAGACCTCAAGTAGAAATATAAATGATTTGGCTAAAGATGCTGGAAAATGCTTGGCTCCTTATACACTTCCAGAAAATGCTCTATCTTCACACATTAGCCATAGATAGAGCCGCCTGATCCTCTCTTTCCAGACTCAACAGAGTTCAAAAGCATTTATGGAACCTTGTGGTTGATAAATTATTTTCTACCCTACAACCATTTTCCCACAGATACAATGTTGCAAGCCTATTGCTACTCTGTTATTTTCATAATGATCTGATGACCTACATTCTCTAGTTCCACCAGTTCAGACATTTACAGCTAAGACCCATCATGCCACAGAGGTGAACCATCCTCATTCCTTTCAGTATTCCATTGTCCTTTCTAATTATCTCTTGTAGTCACTAATAAATAAATCTGACTCCAATGTTCATCTTTTTAAGTAATATGATTGTTGCCTGTTTTGCTAGCTCCTCCAAAAACATGCAAACTTTTCAAACATTTGCATATCTACAGAGATCAGAAGTGAAAATCCTTCACATGTTATTTTCAGATAACCTCAAAATTTGTATAAATGTCAATGACAGAACACAAACTGTCACAGAGAGAGAGAAAGAGAGAGAGAGAGAGAGATTGATGCAGATTTCAGGTTAAGAATAGAAGCAGCTGGTCATTAAAATTTTAACAGAGTAAAAAATTAACTACCTCACTGTATGTGCGTGTGTGTAAAATTTCAGATATAACTAAAATATATATGTAAAAAGGCAATATGAATAAAGACAAAAGGAAAACTTTATTAAGGCAAATGAAAGGATTTTATTTCACAACAAATATTTATACACAGAAGTAAAAATGTTGTTAGTTTTTAGAATTTTTAAATTTAAGAACACATCAAGGTTAATTGGAATGTCCAGGTAAATTACGGCAGATGCTAAGTGATATAATTTAAGGACCAATAAACAGAAGTAGGTAAATGTTGTTTTAATCTTGTTGAATTATTTTTATACAATCTAATTAATATTTATATCATTTTAATTTGAGAAATTAGTTTATGTATTATATATTTTAAATAATAGAATTTAACCATTTTCTTTTAATTTTTAACATTTTTTTATAGTCACTTGGGAAAGGAGTATTTCTTTTAGGAAAAGAGATATTTGAAAATATCTAGGGCACAGGTTAATATTTTGGTAAGATTCAACAGATAAAATATTAAAAAGTGCTTAATATACATATAAAATATTTGATATATTCCTTGTTCGGAGGTGTTAAGGTCAGAGAAGCTGTTCTACCTTTGATGTCAGTTATATGATAAACACGTATTAGAATTTTGAATGTAGCATATGAAAAAATGCAAGGATGTAGCCAATAAAATCTTCTCTGGAGTGTTTATCCACAATTTACAGTTAGATATATGACAACCTATTTAAAAATGGGAAAAATGCATAAAAAGAAAAAAAAAAAAACAGACCAACAGACAGACCTCGTTAGTTCAATTCAAGAAAATTTCTTTTAATTAATTCCTAGCGCCTGATTATACTTTATTTTTAAGCCTGGCTGCAAGTTTTATACTTAGGTAATCAATGAGTGCAAAATAAACATCCCCTGGATTTGGATTTTAATTTTAAGACAAACAAATATGGAAGAGGCCATGATAATTTAGTCAGTGGGGTGTAGGTACCAGAGCAATAACTTGTTCTTATACCTATGCTTGGAAAGTAGTTCTCTCCTGTCAGGAAAACTAACTTTTCTTCCAGGTTTAATCCACACTTCCTATAGATCCTGTTTTACCAACAAATATTTCTTATTTCACTTCAAAGTATTCCTGACCTTGTTGTCCCACTCCTACAAACACATAGAAAGTGCCATTATATACATACACACACATACATACATATATATATATATATATATATATATATATATATATATATATATATATAGGCAGCATGTCATTACTCAGGCATGTGATGTTAAAGACTATGGAACTTTTCCATTTAATAATCTTTTTTCTGTTTTTTCTTGCTAGTGTTTTATATTTAGGTCTAAGTTGCTGAAAAAAGACCCAAGTCCTTGGTGTTTTGCCGAGTGTTTTCAGTTGTTGTCAACCGTCATCATGGTTGTATGTTCTGATTTGAAGAAGGTTGTTTATTATTTTATTTTTATAGATAATATTTTGGGTATTTAGGCAGTGTTGCTAGTTCATTAGCAATTGGGAGGGGGTTGATATTTATTATTTGGATGATTAGGTATTAAATGCTATTTTATTTATGTTGGGTTTTGGGTTTTTAATTAAGGATATCATCAAGAATTTGTAATCATTTTTTTTTGCATTCGTAGAGCATTTTAGTATAGTTGATGCCCAAAATATTATCTATAAAAATAAAATAATAAAGAATCTACTTCGAACCGAAACATACAGCCATGATGATGGTTGACGACAACCAAAAGTGCTTGGCAAAACAAGGACTATGGTTTTTTTTCAGCAACATAGACCCAAATATAAAAAAACTATATATATATATATATATATATACACACACACACTAGACAAATTATCTGCTCATTGCTGCATATCACACGTTTTTTGTAAGAAAATAACTGATTTTAAGTCATTGTTATAATTTTTAAAGAAATATGATGCATTTCAATATTACTCAATGATCTTGCTGATGTGATCTTCATCTTCTGGCTTTCTCCTATATTTAGGATAGGAGTCATTCCCTTGTTGAAATTTAAATTTAATTTAAATCAAAAGGGAAAAAAATTTTTAGTTGGAGGTTTGTGCAAAAACAGCTTGATCTGACCCCTTTGATATATATTTGATGAAATGCTCGTGTGAATGAATCAATGAGCACATTTCAACATTGATATGAAAGTGGAATTGTTGCAACAAATATGTATTGTAAGGCACTACCCACTGATTGGCGATTTCTTACTCAACTTGATGTCCATATTGTCTCATTTTCATTTTGATCTTGCTGATGTGACCTCTATCTTCAGGCTTTCTCCTATATTTTGGGCAGGAGTCATTCCCTTGTTCAAATTTAAATTAAAGTGAAAAAGTTTTCAATTATTATTGTGCCTTCCGGGAATCCCCTTTGATCAAAATTAAAAATATTTATCCAAGTACCCTAGGAGGCATTCCTTTGTTCAAATTTGAATTTAATTTATATCAAAGGGAAAAAAAAATTTGGTGGGGGTGGTGTGCTTACAGTAGATCCCTTTTGATCAAAATGGAATATACTTCTCCAAGGACCTTGGGTAATGTACTTTCAGTATATATATGGTTATGGTGGTCTATCTTCAAAACCCTAGGAGGACTTTGATAACAGACAGACGGAGGCTATATAAAATAAATAAAAGTTTAATGGTCAGAGTTAAATCAGACCAGGAAGCAGTAGTATTAAAAAGTGCTCAATACATGTGTAAAAAATAAAATAAAACTAAAAATAAGATGTAGAGCTTTTAACTTAAAAAATCAGGTCAATTGAATTGAACCTTTTATATATATATATATATATATATATATATATGTGAAAATATTGTAGAAAATAGGAAAGAAACTGGTTTGGTAAATAATCCAAAGTTCCTTAGTATTTTTGTTATTATTTTTAAAAAATAGTGCTTGATACGAAAGTAGAGCATAAATATAATTATTTATTTAAAAATATGATTCCAACTCGCTACATAAGAGGTCTCATGTTTCAAAACAAGAGCTGAAAACTTCAAAATAATATTTGAATTAACTTGAGTTAAAGTAGGCTCTGTTCCATCTTCAAGCAAAATTTTTTTGGGAATGACTTATTTCTGAAATTTACGAGTTTTAATTCTGACCATACTATTAAAACTTAAAAAAAATTTCGCTTGAAGATGGAACAGAGCCTACTTTAACTCAAGTTAATTCAAATATTATTTTGAAGTTTTCAGCTCTTGTTTTGAAACATGAGACCTCTTATGTAGCGAGTTGGAATCATATTTTTAAATAAATAATTATATATTATATATATATATATATATATATATATATATATATATACATACATACATACATACATACATATGACCTTGGTAGTTTCCTCAGGAGAGGTAATGTTAGTAAAGAAAACTTTCCCTTTTGTATTTTATTTATATCTGAATTTTGCATGTGGATACATTTTGATGACTGAATAGAATGAATACATTACAAAAAAAAACTGTGTCTATGTATATGCATGTGTTCATAAAATGGAAGGTTCAATGAATCCGAGGTCAGTCATTTTAGAGCAATTAGGTAAAAGCCAGATTCTAGTTGCTCTAACAACAAGTGGTTCTACGGATAAATTCCTTTTGTAGTTCAATTCAAAAAGATTCATTTCTGCCCTTGTATTCAAAGGTGATTGATTAATTGAAATTCAAAATAATAAAGAGGGTGATGCTTTTAACTTGGACCAGCTTCTCAAATTGAACACAAAAAAAAAAAAAAACATAAAAAAGAATAAAAAGCCTAAATAGCATTTTTTTTTTTCCTATGTGATCTCAGTCTCTTCCCAAATAAAATGCTTATTGTTCACAATAAATACTAACAATGTTAAAAGCATAGTCTTTTCCTTCCATCTTCTTTGTTGGAGGTAATAAAACCTACAAGGTTATTGTTGCATCAAATCAATCTTGATTTACCTAAAGTCTTGATAAATTGCATGTTTGAGTGCTGTCCCTTTCTGCCTGTATTTTATTGCAATACTATAAACTCTCCAGCACTGAATGGGATTGGTTAAAAAATAGCAAAGGGTGGAGTCAAACCAAAATTACTATTGGCTACACAAAGTGATAGGTGAGTCTTTTCCTCATCTACTGACATAGAAGAATTCATTCTCACTGATAAAGTAGGTAATAAGGTGTTGGTAACTATTTTTAGAAAAATCTCCAAAGTAAATTCTGACAGAATGCCACTATGAGAACATTATTCTTTAGCCAGGAATTTTTACCATTTCCCACAAAAAATAGATTCCATTGTTTTCACTCACAGGAAGAAATTGAGAAATGGATCTTTCAAGTGGGGATGGTAAACAGGATAATAGACATCATACAATATAGGGCTTTATAAACATATACACATATATAAAAGCACACATCACACACACACACATATACATATATATATATATATATATAGTTTTAAAGTATGCTATATTTATATTATATATAGTGCTCAATATCAGGGATAGAGCGAATGTATATATAAAAGTGGACATTGTAGTCAACACTAGCCAGGGTGATAGTCGGTTTCATGCTTATATGCAATCAACAGGTCATAACTTGACGATTGTGTATAAGCGTGAAACAGACTGTCGCTGCTGGGTGTTGACTTTAATGTCAACTTTTATATTATATATATTACACAAAAAATGCATTACACCCCTAACAAAGAATTTTTATCTTATGGAAGAATATGATATATCAATTTTTATATATCAGAACAATGTTAGGCAAATCATACATTTCACCTTTCTTGGCAGATGATCTAAATGTTGGAGGTATAATATTAAATAATATTAAATAATAGTGATAAAAACAACACTGGTTTCATTACATGACCAGACATGTCCGAGAAAAAAAAAAAAAAAAAATTAAAAGTTTAAAATTTCAGCATCCCAACATTTCCAGCATTTCCTTTTTGTGCATAATTATAACAAATGCTTGTGTTTTTATATTCCCCCTCTCAAATATATAATTTCATCAACAAAACCATTACATTAGTTTGATGAAGTCTTAAAGGATGAAATGTGCCACATAAACTTTCTTTTACTTTGTTATTAATTTGCCTAACATTGTTGTGAAATTATATATATATATATATATATATATATATATATATATATATATATGTATGTATGTATGTATGTATGTATGTATGTGTGAAAATATATAGAAAATAGGAAAGAACTCGTTAGGTAAATAATCCAAAGTTCTTTAGTATTTTTGTTATTATTTTTAAAAAATAGTGCTCGATACAAAAGTAGAGCATAAATATAATTATTTATTTAAAAATATGATTCCAACATGCTACATAAGAGTTCTCATGTTTCAAAACAAGAGCCAAAAACTTCAATATAATTATTTGAATTGAAGTAAGTTCTGTTCCATCTTCAAGCGAAATTGATTCCAAAAAAATTTTGCTTGAAGTATATTGAAGTTTTCGGCTCTTGTTTCATGAGAACTCTTATGTAACGTGTTGGAATCATATTTTTAAATAAATAATTATATATATATATATATATATATATATATATATATATATATATATATATATATATAAGTAATAGATATTTTATTTATTAATCCAAATGATTTTATCACTTTAAATGTTATTTTTAGTGGATACTCACATGTGAGTAGATGCTTGTTTATTTATTAAATAGTATATTTATTTATTTTCGTCTACTGACCTGAATATTTGAGAAATCTTATTAAAGAAAAATATGAACTCTTTGGCAGGATTCAAATCTGCTGTTAGATCCGATGTGCTCTAGACTGACTGAGGTACAGGGAAATTGTCCATTCAGGCAGAGTTAAATAGTGCTGTTAAGTGAAATTCGTCTAATCATAGACTTATAGAAATTTTCATATCTACTCAGTTTTGAATCCAAAAAAATCTTCTAAAGAAGTAATGTTAAATATGTATGTACGGCATCTAACAGTGAAATTGTGCAAATCGTGTAACAGCAAAATTGTCCAATTATGAACTGTAATATCTTAGAAATAATTAAAGATACCTTACTGGTATTCTCCGAGGTTTTTATAACACTATTGGACTCTACTTTGAGCAATAATAATGTATAATTACTCTCCAAGCTTAACAGAAGAATCATGATGAAATCGATCATAAACGAAAATGACATGTTCATCATTAATTAATCGTAGCTAAGGATTGGAAGCTCATGAAGGATTGAAATAAAGTTCAAATGGAAGCTTAAATACCAGTATTTAATTCTAATTGATAAGAACTAGCATGGCACAAATCCAACCTGTTAGGCATCAACCCTCTTCCTGAATGCACCACAAGCTTTTTTAATGAATTCTTCATCAATGTTTTCCACTTAGGTGTTATTGGTGGCTTTTTTAAGGGCTTGTGGGTTACGGGGTGTTGGCATCTCACAAGCTTTTCTGGACAGTTCACTTCAGATGCTGAAGTCTAAGGAGCTCAAATGAGGTGATGAAGGAGGCCAAGTTTCCTTCTCCATTCTGTGGCTTTTCTGTATGGTCTAAACTTTTCAAAAGAAATATTTCATAATTCCACAGATTTTTCTGACTATTATCTTTATCTTTGTTGTTTTTAACATAATGTTTCAACTGATAACTTCTTCAGGTCTTCTGATGGCTAAATGTACATACATGCTGAAATCTTATGAAGATATGGAATCTAAAATCAGAATCCAGAAACACAATATTAGAACAAGAGAAACTTATATAGAGAAAATTAATTTAGCATCACAGTTGGAAAAGTAATTCAAATTGGCCAAAAGTAAAATTAAGGTTAAAAAATGAAACTTTATGTCTAAATAGAGAATAAGATTATGTAGCTCCTATCTTCTAAACTAGGCAAGAGTTTATCTGCACAATATAACAAAATGAATGTCAATCAGTAGAGGTAAACTTATGGTACAGAAAATTTACAATAGAGAATTATCAATTGTTTTGGCATTCAGAAAATCTAGCATAAAAATAGGCATGTGGAAGGGAGTTTAATGGATATTAGCATAGAAAGGGGAACTGGTGATCCAAGTTCAAATTCCAGCCTAGTCTAAAAGAAGAAAAACTAAATCCAAATCATGGAGACAAGGCAACAGGAAACGACTTCACTGTCTTTTCCAAGAATTCATGATTGTCCACATCCTGCAGGGAATGGCATTAACAAAAACCAAAAAAAAAAAAAAACCAATCATCTGACAATATTCATACAGGCTGGATATTACTAATCTGGTAAGCTTGGGACCAGAACAGACTTTGGGGGGGGGAGGCAGATTTTCTAAACTGGAGTAGTTTAGTATTTACACTATTTATTGCTAATATTCATGACGTGTGAATATAGTAATAAAGATGAGGACAACAGTCCGAACAATGTAAATAGTTACAATACCTCATCTCAGAAACATAGACAGAGTAGATTAGAGTAAGAGAATAATAAAAATAACGTATATATTGTACTATATTACTGATAAAAATGTAACATACGGAGGTATAAACCTCTCTCAAGTGTGGTTTGGAGATGGAATTACATTTCCCTGAAATTTGAAATAGAAATTACTTTACAACTTTTCACACTATCACTTTCCACAAACAACAGAAGTTCTGTACAGGACACAGAAGTTTTATATCAGAAATTTCCTACTGCTGATAAAAAATATTTTAACATTACAATTAACTTTTATAGAGATGTGTTTTGTTTTTGTTTGTCCTTAGGTGTCAATTTCCTACTGAATATTCTTTTACCTACCTACAAAGTAATGACCATCAGATTGAAGTTACCATCCTGATACCATTCAGTGAATTCATGTGATTCCATCTGCATTCATATAAAGCAAATGTTTTGCATATATGAAGAAAGATAATAATAATCTGATAAAAAGTCTTTGGCTAGAATGCAAGTGAATCCTCACCAAAAGGATGTGGGTGATGGGGTTAGAATAGTACAAAGTAGATGATATCAAGGGAGTAATGATGGTTGGGGTGTGAGGAAAAAAAAGACAAAAAAGTTAGACTAAATAAACAAAAGTGAAAGTAAATATAAATCGGTGTGAAAGGGAAATGACTAAAATAAATAAATTTTGAGAGGTAATAAAGGTTAATAAGATAATGTGAGAGGGGGGTATTAAAAGAACTTAAGACAAAATAAGGGTAGAAAAAGAGAGAGAAACACACAGAAGACAATGAGAGAATAGAAATGAGAGAAGAAGAGACAGAGAAAATAGAGAGGCAAGAATGAGAGAGAAAAAAATCACAAAAAAAGGACAAGAAAATAAGAAAATGAAAGGATGAAAGAGAGAAATTGAGAGAAAGAGAGTGGGGAGAAAAGATAAGAGAAAGAGAGTGGGGAGAAAAGATGAGAGAAAGAGAGTGGGGAGAAAAGATGAGAGAAAGAGAGTGGGGAGAAAAGATGAGAGAAAGAGAGTGGGGAGAAAAGATGAGAGAAAGAGAGTGGGGAGAAAAGATGAGAGAAAGAGAGTGGGGAGAAAAGATGAGAGAAAGAGAGTGGGGAGAAAAGATGAGAGATAGAGAGTGGGTGAAAAAGTTGGGAGAGAGTGGAGAGCCAATGATGGAAGAGAGAAAGAGAGAGGAAAAATGGGTAAGAAGAGTTTAACTCTTATGAGAGAAATAGAGAATGGAGAAAATAATGAGAGAACAAAAAAGAAAGATGCAAGAGAGAATGAGAGAGGGTAGAAAATCATGAGAGAAAGTGGGAGACAAATGAGATTGAGAAAGATGAGCAAAGAAGAAACTAAAGACGAGAGAGAAGAAGAAAAAAAACAAACGGGAGATGAGTAAGAAAAAATGAAAAGTCTTAACAAAAAAAAAAAAAAATTATTTAATTTTCATATACTTTACTTTTTTAACAAACACAAGTAAAAGTCCGGTATTTTCCTCACAACTGATTTCTTTCTACTTCTCTTCACCTCCCCACTATCACTACTCCTTAAAATCACTTTTTTTCCCTTCTTTTTTTCAGCGTGTGTGTGCGTGTGAGCGAGTGAGTGCAAAATATGCAAACAAGCGCTTTATAAGAATAGTTGCATTTCATCTAGGTTCCCCTGTAAAATGATCAGCCATGCTTCTGTACACACACACACACAAACACGGACAGACAGACAGATCGCCAAGTGCAGTTAAAAGGCCCCTTTAAGAAGACCTGACTATAGAGAAAAAGAAGAAAGGCATTACGTAGATGAAATTTAATTGTTAACAACATGGGCAATTTGGTTTCGGTATCGATTGTTGAGGTGTCAGTGGTGGTGAGGGGTGGGATGACGGACGACGAGGCTCCTGTCTATTTGATAGAGTTGGAAATTTCACAATGAAAGCGATAGAAAAGCTTGTCTGCCATTGTGTGAAATGTGCTTTTTAGTCGTCTTTTTATTTTGAAAATGCTTCTAGGAAAAAAAAAAGTCAAATGCAAATGCATTTTTATCATACATGAAAAATAACACTTCTGATGAGACAAAGGATGATCAATTCTTCCTCCTTCAGTCTTCTTTGATTCTCACCATTACACCTCCATCATTCCTCTCTCTCTCTCTCTCAGTATTATATATATGATTTCAATCCTCATTTAGTGCTCCAAAACTTTCGGCCTTGTGTCTCATCTAAGCTAAGCTTAGTAAATCATTATATAGTGGGTACTTGCATTTGAAATAGACACTGCATTTTTATTTTAAACAGTGTGTACGAGTATATCCCCTACCATGATAATTTTAAAGTAATAAAAATGGATTATTAAATCCATTCTTAACCCTTTAGATCGTTACTTATAAAGGATTAAAAATGGATTTATTTTTAATCCATTTTTATTACTTCTAACATTATTATAGTAGGGGATACTTGTACACACTGTTTAAAATAAAAATGTGGAGTGTATTTCAAATATGAATATCTACTATAATAACATTAATATAATGTTTATACTAATGAGAAATATATTTGGAAAATATATTTGATGATCTAATTTTTCAAATTTAAAAGCTCAGCATGTTGAATTTTCATTTTTATTTTATTTATGTGTATTGAGCACTTTTTAATACTACTGTTTCCTGGTCTAATTCAACTTAGACCAATAACTTTATATAACAGATTAGTGGTAGAATCCCCAACAGAAGCCAATTCAGTCGGGTTTCGATCCTAGCTAGAGGCAACCGGATGTCTAGATGATCTAATGATACAGCGAAACAGTCTGTCTGTGGATGACAGTATATATATATATATATATATATACACACACACCATGTAAAACTTTTAAAAGCTCTAC